>WHUX01000011.1:600000-764743 GCA_015179025.1 Terfezia claveryi | reverse complement strand
CCTTATTTTAGGCATAGTATCATTGGCCTCAATAACTATTTCCCTTGTCTCTATTTCCTTTTCTAGAATATCTTTCCTAGTTGGAACTTTCTTTTTAGGGGTATTGACTAACTTGGCCTTAAATGCTTCTAGCTTCTCACTTGTCATTGCTTTTCTTCTGCCTTTCCTAGCTCTAGCTCCTCCTTCTATTACACTAGTACTTTTTTGTTTAGGAGTCTCCATGTCTATCAGATATTATACCACTGATTCCTTGGACTCTATTTCTTCTATTCCTGCTTCCTCTAAGGTGGATCCTAATGAGGAAGGATCTACTTCTTATCAACTTCCTTCTTATCCTCTTTCTGTTGCTTTTGATACCAAAGTTGACTATGGTAAGGGAGAGAGGAGACTGAAGGGAAAAAGAGTTACTTTTGTTAATGAGATTGTTGTGGGAGTAGGGTTTCCTTTAAATGCTAGGAAGAAAGTTGAGTGAAAGGATAGGAGTTGGACTGCCAGGTAATTGTATTCCTTTTGGAGGGAGAGATATAGAAACTTTTCTTGTTCTGCTTATTGGGAGAATTCCCAATTTTTCTTTAGGCTAGGTAGAGAGTGAAGCTGGAATACTCTCTGGAGTTTAGATATTGATAGGACTAGTTCCTATAATCCACACCCTTATTGAACTTCTGAAGCTATTTCTAGGTCTTAGAGCTACCAGATTAGGTAGTTTTATTGTTTTCTTTGTATTTGCCAGTTAAATACAATTTGTTGCCCTCTTATATTGTTTTGCTACTATTTGTAGGCTTTTACTGGTTGCTATTTGTTGAATAGTCTTACTGTTGCTATTTGGAGGATAGTCTTACTACTGACTGTCAGACTTTATACTACTGTACTTAATGCTGTAGACTTATACTGGCTCTAGTTTCTACTCTGTTGGTAGAAACTTTATTGATTAGGTAAGGTTAATCAGGCCTTCCTAGTTAGGTAAGAATCAAGTTCTTAGGTTAAAAAAATGTAAAGTGTTATTAGGGGGACTGGAAGATCAGATTAGATAAGATAAGGATCTTATCTAATCAGATAATCTCAGGCTAGTAATGTACACTACAAAGTAGATTACTAATAGTGTATTATTTATTCTCACTATTAAAGTTATTACCAGTAGTATAAGATTACTGTAATAAGTAAAGTAGTAAAGGCACTTAAAAGATTAACTAGTGGAACTTCTATATTGATTGTACTTTAACTATGTTCTGAGTTCTAACTATCTGTCCAACTGAAGGGAAATTCAGGGGACTATATGTGTTTCCAACAGGGCAGTGCTGGGGTAGTACTAAGGCAGTGCACTATCATCTGACCCTTACATATGATTGAGATCAACATCATTTGACCTTCTAGATAGTACTTCCAAATACTATCTAGTACAAAATAGGTTAAGTCTTAACTTTGACTTATATATGTGAAAGCATGTAAAAGCATGTGAAAGTATGTGATAACATGTGAAAGCATGTGAAATATCATCAAGGCAGACAGCACACAGAATGTTGTGTATTTTGAGATGCTTGCTGAGTAAGAAAATACATAAGAAATACATTTGTGAGGGAGAGGGTTAGTGTTAAGGCTCAGGTAAGAGACCTACCTCCTCGAGGGCTAATTCCAATACTCTACTACAACACTAACTGATATGGCCTGATCAACCATGCAGATAGGGTAGTGCAGATAAAGAGATTAGTGTATTGAAGTGTATAGCCTCTGACATCAGATCTTATGCATGTATTTCTCTTCTCATATCCATTATGTTCTATTTGTTATGTCATTAATATATCGTTATTGAATGTATCTCCTGTATGTTAGCCTGACTGCAAAGCATTGTAGTTCGGGCTGCCTAATCAATGTATGTCAGACTGCAACGTTCCTAATTGGGAAGTGTCTTCCTAATCAGGTAACAACCTGACATCAGTACTACTAAACTGTTATAGGAAGCATTATCCAGATCTGATTATTCGTTATTAGATCTGGGCTTCTATATAACCCACCGCTTTTACATAGTTAATAAAATAAGACCCAAGCGGTGTTCTAAGTCCAATATAGCTTTACTCTCATCGAGTCCGCTCTACATCCAAGTTGTTACTGCATTTATACTTGTACCTGACACTGATAACCCCTTTCGCCGACTTGTATATTCATAGTTACAGCCCGCCTGTAACATTACACTGCTTCTCTATACACCTCTATAGACACCAACACCCTACAATCCCCTACAACTATGTCAATGTTGAGAGGATTACTTGGTGAAGCCTCTGATGAGTCTATGGCTGACACTGATAATGATAGTGTTGTCCAGGCACAGCAACGAGCTGAACAATTCATCGAGCAATACTATGCTCCCTCTTCTCAGATTCCACAATTTCAGGAATGCTGGGGCACCCCCTGTCAACAAATAGGACTCGGATCAATATCCTCCTCCTCTCCTGAACCTATCATATGATCAGTTGCCCTATCAGTAGCTCCATCTAATAATCCAGAACCCTCTACTAAGGGCAAGCGACCAGCAGCTCACTACCAGACTCCCGTTGATCCTGGATACGCTGCCATGAAGACACAAGTTCAGCATTTAGAGGCAGAAAAGCAAGCTGCACTCGCACAGGTACAACAGCTACAATAGATACAGATAGCTCATACCGAGTTCATTCAGCGAAGTGCAGCAGATATCCAGAATAGAGCTAATGCTGCTGCCAACAAACATGCATAACTATCGAACGATACGTAAAGTGCACTCACACAAATCCAGAATCTTATTATTTCGGGACAAACAAACCAGACAAAAGAATTCCAGACAATCCACCACAACCTCCGATATCTTAAGGGACAAGCCGACTTCTACAATGATCAATACCAGCAACGGTTTGCTAGTATTGAAGGACAAATCAGTAGTATGAAAGGACAATTCACTAACTTTCAAGACCGACTTGAAAGAGTAGAACGTCAGGTATAGGCTCCTCAGCCTATACACCCTCCAGCGAATATAGCACAAAGACTCAAGCGAGCAGCAGGAGGTATACCACCACCCCCTCCACTACCAGTCAAACAAAGACGACCCAGAGATCCCACTTCTCCACTTCCACCTCCAGTAGGACTTGGAATCTTTGAAGATAAGCAGATAGCAGGCAAAGCACCACCTCCGAATAAATTCAAGAGAGATCGAATGCATCTTGAAGGCTAGATCCTTCAAATGGATGACTATTTTCTTATTACCCTCACTCGAAATGAAGACCAGAAGCTGGCATATATTGGGTTGTCAATGGATGGAAAGGCATTAGATTAGTGGAAGGCTAACCGGGTTAAGTATCACACTTGGAAGGAAGTTAAGGAAGCTATGGAACTATATTATGGGGATCACTACCAGGCAGACCGAGCATACCATGACTTAGCAGGACTAAAAAAGACTGGTTCTGTTTTAGACTACCTAATGGAGGTAGATAGGCTCAACAATTATGCCAAATTATCTGAGATGCAAGTCATTAATATTATCATCTCTAACGTTCCTCATGACCTCCGCAAATTAATGGCCCATTATGAAAACCTCCGCACCTTTCTTCACCAATGGAGACAAAAACTCGTCGAAATGGATATCATCAATACTGAGTTCCAGAGTCGTAGCCGCCATACTGCTCTATCTCAACTAGCATCAAAGAAACGAACATTTGACGATCGAATACAGTTTCCAAGAAGAAACTCTACTACAACTACTACTAGCTCATCAAGAACAGAACGCCTCCCAAGCCCCATCTTTAATAAATGACAAAAAGAAGGAAGGTGCACTAACTGTGGAAGAAGCACTCATAAATATTACGAGTGTAGAAGCCAAAGAACCATTAAAACCCACCATCCATTAAATGCCTCTACTACTCGTACTACTAGTCAGGCACTAGTACCCGCCAATAAGAAAGTACGAACGGATAAGGGACAATTAAGAATTACAGAGCTGGGCTCTGAAGAAGAAGAACAGTCGGGAAACGAGTAAAGAGTACATCACCTACCGTCGGACATACTCCTAGACACTCTTCTCTTTTGACAGTCTGAATTCTCATCGCTGGGGAAGAAGATGAAGCAGTAGTAGACTGTGGAGCTAGTGCTCTAGTTGTTGGGAAAAGATTGGTAGTTAAGTTGGGAATTTGGAAGAGAGCTAGGGAAGTTAGGGTTAGGCAGGGAGATGGATCTCGAATTTCTGGAGGGAAATATGTGGTTAATACTAGGTTTGATATGTTGGATTCCTCTTCTCATTTTTTGGGTAAGTTCAAGATGGATGCCGAAGTTTTGGATATTAGGAAGAAGGATGTTATTTTGGGTTTATCTTGATTAATAGAAAATGGATTTTCAGTGGATACTCAGGACAGGTGCCTGAGACAGGTCTCTACAGGTTTGATTATTCTATGTTCTGTTAGATGGATTCCTACTGTTTCCATTCTGGAAGTTGAAGAGCCACTAGAGGATGGCGAGATTGTGCTTATTATTAACACAAGCGAATGATTCTCTTGTTACGCACATTGCTTTACTGCAGAACAGGTAGCTAGACTCCCTGAACACAAGCCGTAGGACTACGAAATCCCCCTCCAAGACCCAACCGCAAAGATACCATTCGGGGCTATCTATAAGACCACATGGGAAGAAGACGAAGCACTCCAGAAGCACCTTGATGAGAACCTTCCTACTACCAAAGTCCAACGTTCACGCTCCTCCATCGGTGCTCCTATCCTATTTGTTCGAAAGAAAGACAGATTCTTAAGGCTATGTATTGATTACCAAGCCCTCAACCGCCTTACAGTACCAAACAAATACCCACTCCCTCTTATCTCAGAGTTACTTGATAGAACTCATGGAGGTAAATGGTTCACTCGATTGGACCTTAAGAATGGGTATAACCTCATCAGGGTTGCACCAAGAGACGAATGGAAGACAGCATTTAGGACAAAGAAGGGACTATTCGAGTATACCGTGATGCCATTTGGGTTGACCAATGCCCCTGCTACATTTCAAGAGATGATGGATACGATCTTCAAGGATATGGAAGGATGTATCTGGTACTTGGATGACATACTCATCTATAGAGGTGAGACAGAGGAAGAACATCAACAAATAGTCGAAAAAGTTCTTCAGCAATGCATCCAACATGGGTTAGCTGTTAACCTCATAAAGTCCGAATTCCACGTCCAGGAGACCTTATTCCTTGGTCATATTATCAATGGTCAACATGTCCAAATGGACCCCTCCAAGCTCGAAACCATGTCCAAGTGGCCCATTCCCACTAAGAAGAAAGAAGTTCAAGCATTCCTAGGCTTCGCTAATTACTACCGTTGATTCATTGCCAACTATAGTGCAAAAGCACGCCCTTTAATCGACTTAACAAAGTATGTTCCTTTCAGTTGGGGACACGAACAACAGCAAGCCTTTGATGACTTCCGAGAACGATTCCTCACCACCCCCATCCTTACACAGTTTGACAGACAACTTAACACAATTATAGAGACTGATGCTAGTAACCAAGCTATTGCTGGTATCCTCTCTCAATACCATGTTGTCAATGGTGGAAAGCAGCTTCACCCCATTGAATACTATGCCAAAACCCTTTCCGCAGCTCAACGCAACTAGCCTATCCACGATAAAGAGTTGTTTGCAATCGTGGATTGCTTCCGGAAGTGGCGAGATTGGTTGGTTGGCATTCCAGTGAACGTCTATACAGACCACCAAGGGTTACAATATTTCAATACCAAGCAGAAGCTCAACTCCCGTCAAGCTACCTGGTACCTCCGCATGTCTGAGTTCATCTACAATATTCACTACAGACCTGGTTCGAAGATGGGTAAGCCTGATGGCCTATCTAGACGTTCAGGGGAAGAGAAATCAGGCATGGATGCTAGATTTTTCGAAGATGGACAACTAATAGTATTAGGGGAAGAGGATGAAGAGGAAGCCGAAGATGTTGAAATGGAAGGAATAGATGTAGCTGGATGGCAGAAGAAGGATAGACTATGGGTGGTACCCTCTGAGTTTAAGTTGGAAGTGCTAAGACAGCACCATGATAGTCAAGTGGCAGGACATTAGGGAAGACATTGTACTCAAGAGCTAGTATCAAGGAACTTTACATGGGATAAGTGGCAGGAAGATATAGCGAACTACGTGGCAAGATGTACTAAGTGTCAAAAAGCAAAGGCAGATAGGTATAGCAGGCAAACGAAGTTGGTACTGATGCCAACTGGAGAACGACCATTTGAGGAAATAGCTATGGACTTCGTTGGTGAGCTACCAGAGTCAGAAGGTTTCAATGCAATACTCGTTATTACAGACCGGTTTACGAAAGTACAATACTATATTCCGGCAAAGACTACATGGACAGTATCCGATGTTGCTGATACCTATATTAACGAGATATGGAGACTTTATGGCCTTCCCAGACACATCACCTCCGACCGCGGTCTACAATTTGCCTCTAGATTCCTCAAGGAGCTCAACCAAAAGCTTAACATAAGCCTCCGCCTCTCCACTGCCTATCACCCCCAGACTGATGGACTTGCTGAACGAGCAGTCCAAACACTTAAGCAGTACCTCCACACCTACTGTTACGATAGGCAAGCTTGTTGGAAACGATGACTACCCCTAGCCGAGTTTGCCTATAATACTGCCGTCCACTCCACCCATAAGTACTCCCCTTACTGAAGTTTGTACGGCTTCGACCCTCGCACCATTCACCTTTCAGACGACTATGAATTCTCCTCCCCCACTGCGGAAGAATAGCTAGACCGAATGACAACTATGCACAACCAAATTCACGATACCCTTAAGCAAATCAACCACAAAAGAAGTGCTATACACCTCGAAAAGGCACGCAGGTTTGCTATTGATGATTGGGTATTGGTTGACCGCCGGAACCTACAGATACGAGCTGGGAACAACCGTTCCCTCATCAGCAAGTGGATAGGGCCCTACAAGGTCATTGAAGCTATTGGTTCACATGCATACAGGCTCGAAGTTCACAAGGTATATGATGGCACAATGTTGTTCATGTCACCTCTTGAAGCCATTCAGACAACAAGATGAGCCACAAGATATGGATGAAGATGAACCGGATATCTTTAAAGTTGAATCCATCGTGGACTCCCGCAAGAATAGAGGAATAGTCAAGTATAGAGTGCGTTGGGTAGGATACAGGAGTTTGAAGATACTTGGGAAACCTTTGACAAGTTAGATAACTGCCCAGAAGAGCTCAAGAAGTATCGAGAGAAGTTCCCCAATAAGCCGCATGATGAAAGAGATGTCTGAGGTTCAGACCTATGTCGAGTTACTTTCTGGATGAAGACATGGTACCTTTTACCCTCCTACTCGTCGCCTTTTCCCTGTAGGTTTTTTAGCGAGAGTTTTGGTTTTTAATGCCATGGTATGTATGTGTAGGCACATCGGTCTTGTGGTACCCATACCATGGGGAGAGAGGTATCTTACTAAGAATGGTATTATATCTGCCACCGCAATTACCTGAGCTATTACTAATACTTGTCTTCTCCAAGGTCGGAAAGACTTGTGTTCAGCTGAGGACAGCTGCCTTGCAACGGGGAGTAATGTTAAGGCTCAGGTAAGAGACCTACCTCCTTGAGGGCTAATTCCAATACTCTACTACAACGCTAACTGATATGGCCTGATCAACCATGCAGATAGGGTAGTGCAGATAAAGAGATTGGCATATTGAAGTGTGTAGCCTCTGACATCAGATCTTATACATGTATTTCTCTTCTCATATCCATTATGTTCTATTTGTTATGTCATTAATATATCGGTATTGGATGTATCTCCTGTATGTCAGCCTGACTGCAAAGCATTGTAGTTCGGGCTACCTAATCAATGTATGTCAGACTGCAACGTTCCTAATTGGAAAGTATCTTCCTAATCAGGTAACAACCTGACGTCAGTACTACTAAGCTGTTATAGGAAGCATCGTCCAGATCTGATTATTCGTTATTAGATCTAGGCTTCTATATAACCACCGCTTTTACATAGCTAATAAAATAAGACCCAAGCAGTGTTCTAAGTCTCATATAGCTTTACTCTCATCGAGTCCGCTCTACACCCGAGTTGTTACTGCGTTTATACTTGTACCTAACACTGATAACCCCTTTTGCCGACTTGTATATTCGTAATTACAGCCCACCTGTAACAGTTAGTTATAGGGTATAAGTAAGCCACTTCCTTACAATAACTTATTACCTGTGATCGCAAGTGATGACAAAGACAACTAAATACATGGTTGTGACAGCAGCATTCCTAAATAGAAAGTGGTTTCCTAGTTAGATAACGACCTGATATCAATGCTACTAAGCTGTTATAGAAAGCAGCGTCCAGATTTGATTATTCGTTATCAGATCTAAGCTTCTATATAACCCACTACTTTTATATAGTTAATACAATAAGACCCAAGTGGTGTTCTAAGTCTTATATAGCTTTACTCTTATTGAGTCCATAATACACGCGAGTTTTAGCTGCATTTATACTTCATTCTATAATGAACCATCTATTTCTCTTAAGTATTCCCATAGTTACAGCTCATCTGTAACAGTCAGGAAAGGAAGCACCTGGCCTAATTAATACTAGAAATGATTTTCTCTTTTAAACTATGAGCTTGCAAAATCTGAATCGCCATTGATACTAGTATGAGGATTGTAATAGGAAAGTAGAGGTCACTCATCCTTCTATACCAGTCAACAACTGCCTTCTCCTCACCAACTATAAGAAGCTGCTGTGATTGTTGAGCTCTTAATTGTGATGCCTACACCCTCTAATACTACTGTCATAGGGTAGTAGTATTAATACTGAATGCCTTTACTTCTTAGGCTTTAGACTCTATAGGATGCTTGCAAGCATAGTCAACTGCTTGCAAAAGTTGCGAATCATACAACTTGAGCTCAAGTTGCAACTCTTTTATCTTTTTGGATGTTTTTAGTGGTATAGTGGTTGCAAAATGAAGGTGACAGTAATATCCAAGTGGAGTTATGAGACAGCGATCGTTAGGTGATTGCCGATCATTACTAAGTAGGTCATACTAACCCCTTATCTTATCTTATCAACTCTGCCCGACTTGTTCACTGCCTCAGCTTTTCTCAAACACTTTTTTTGATCTACACCTCCACTGGATTTATTCAGTATCGATAAACTCTACTTACTCAGCAATATCATTCTTGCGGCAAGAGTCTCGTGCACTGTCATCCGCATGATGTTTCTTTACAGCCCTCTATAGTCGTCCCTTGTTTAACACTTCGGCAGTTGGTATTATTATTATGCGAATGGTGTACCAGGCGTGAAGACAAAGCTAATGCACAATGTGTGACATGACCAGAGATCGACTTGGAACAAGCAAAAAAAACTCCGCTCCACAAAAAAGGTACCTATATACATTTATGCCATCATGAACTGAAACGAATCATGCACCCTACCATAAATCAATTGAAAGCATAGTATTAACAGAACAAAGGCAAAGATTGACTGTCGCAGGGCTAGGGCCTCAATGGTGTGAGAAGTTGCCCTAAGAGGATGTTACAAAAGAACGTTCAGCACGGTGACAGTTTCCAGGGCCAGGCAATCCTCGAATATACTACCAAATGCATACATGTGCGCTGTTGCCGCAGGCATAGCTGGCTGACCGACATATTCGTAGGCTGGACTCCCATAGCTGCTAACAAGCGCATGTAATTCCTCAGCGGAGGAGAGGAGCCTGAACCATTCCTTGTTCACCCCTTCGCACCCAAAGCTCCACGGCTAAAGCACGTTGCGACATCCCTGGAAACTCTTAGCAATGTAAGCCTAGATACATCTTCATGCAAATGGGACCCCATACTTCCAGGTGGGCATTCTTGCTCGTCGCACAGCACGTGCAGATTCCCGTCCCTTCTCAGAGCACCCGGCAAGCTACTCGAGAGTGTCCCAATGTTAAACTGGAAGGCAGCCAGTGCCCAAATTAATGACGTTGCTCCCGTAAGTAGGGGAGTACCCTATCAACCGCTCTATTATCATGCTGCGTATTACGGAAGAGCCGGAACCATCCCGACCCATTTCCTGGGATCTGTCTTCTCTGGAAAGTTTCGTCGTCTCGCCCAATCGTGAATATGTTACCGTCTCCCGTGGTAAAGCCCAAAGACCACCAATGAGCCCAGGCTTCGTTGTCACGAAACGGATTATAGGGGATAGAGCTGAATCCATCCCTCTCACAATACAGTAAAGTCGTAGTGCATTGTCTTTCGAAACCAGGAAAGGGGTCTTTGCATTTCGAGTCGCGGTCACCCCCACTCAGGCATATAAGGGTCCGGTTGGTGGTGTCCCACTCAAAACACAAAAGCTTGCCTTCATGCAGGTTCTTGGGTTTGATCTCTGTTGTGCTCGGTTGGACATTTGCCCTACTGGTTTCCGAAACCCAGAATAGTTCTTGTATCATGAGGAAGCAAATCTTCACTCCAAGCATCATGTTAGAAACTCAACATCCTACAAACTTTGAAATCTTCGCACTTACCATTATTAAGGAACTCGGAGGAGAGGCACAAAAGACAGGTATTCAGGTTCGAAGTATTCTAGATATCGTCTCCCACAATTGTCCCCACTTCCCCTTCTCCACAGAAATCAAGGTTCTTATGCTCCTTTTCATTCCCTTAAAGGGCAACAGATGCGTGTTGTTTGTCCTGAAGAATTAAGTGATGGATGGAGCCATTTGTCAGAAATTGTGGTAAGTGCCAGCAAAACAACTGCCCACCCTCCTACCTTAATCTATACCGCTCCAGCGAGGCATCTAGCCCCCGCGTCGATATGCCGCGATGACAGTCTGTGTGATTACGTTGGGTTCCTGAAGCATTGCCCCCCTCATACCTCCGATAAAGGACGCCGTTGCCTCCGTATTTCCATAGAATTTATGCCCCGTTTTCAATGCGTCAGAAAGAAAGATAGCGAGGACATAGTGCCCATGATATCACAGCGTTGTCCACGTGTCGAAGAATGGCGTGAGTGGTAAACTCTCAGAGTTGCTCTTTGCTAGCAATTGTAGCGAATAGTAGAAGGCACCGATTAATCCCATAGCCGTGCATGGGACTAAATTTCTCATGCTAAGATGGCAGTGGATCAGAACAGCAGCCCAAAATCTGCTGTTGAAGGGCCGACAAACCCTGAAGATCCGATCTAAGGAACGCACAGCCTGTGTTAAGACAGGTCTAGTAACCAAATGTGGCCTCCTGGGGATCTTGTGGCACAAAAGAAAAAGAAATTTATAGGTACCCCAGAACATGATGTACCTGCGCTGCAGGGGAAGGTAAATCAAAAACAAAAAAAGCTGCATGCTGACTTCAAAAGGGTATTTTCACGCCCTAAAGCGTGACATAGGAGCCGTGCCTTCTTTGCCTTGGTGAGCAGGGGTTTCAATCCTGGTACATCAAAAGCTGCGGCACTGGAGAATGTTGGTGCTTGGGCGGGGTTGTATGTTCCAAGTGCCCCATAAAGCTGCGTATCATGTACAGTTTCGAGCTGGCAACTTGCTGCAGATCGACTGGCTATATCCAGCGTCACCGACACAACGCCCTCTCCACCCCCTTCCCCCCAGTTCGTCCCCACAAAATGCCGAGTTAGGTCCTAGTTGAGGCATGGACCATTGTTCTGAGGCTATGTAATATCCGGCTCCCCAATTGTTCATGCCTATACGGCTCCCCAATGTTCATGCCTATCCGGACGCTAGCGCTGTCTGCGGAACTGTGCTGGCGGATTCTGACGTATGTACTACTCCCGAACTCTCAAGTCCTGATTCGAGTGATTCAGTCGGCTGCAGACGCTTCAGCATATGTATAGGCTTGGAGCAGGCAGCCTGCTCGAATTCCAGCAACCTTATTTTCGTGTTGTCATCCATGCAGCAGTGTCTCGATACCAAACCTTGAACGTTGCTTTGACATAACCCCTGCCGATCCTAATTTGAGAGCTCCTGGAGCATCAATTGATGTTCGGATACTGTTGGTCGACTCCATTCACGCATTCGTAATTTTGGTCTCCCGACAGAATCTCGTTCCGATGCCTTTTCAGGAACCACTTGAATTCGAATTTCATCAGTAGGGTACATTTATCACAGCAGGGTACATTTATCATCGAGGCAAATACGTCAGACTACACCACGTCAAAGTTTTCAGCCCTGCTGGAGATATTCTTCGTCGAATACTATTCCTGCGCACCCGCATCCAAGGATCATGCAACCCCTGGCAGGAGTTGCACAGGACAAAATCTACGCAACGGTTATCAGATATTTCATGATGAAGAGATGGGCAAAGAGGCCTACATCGATGCCTGAATGAAAGATGTCGTGTCTAGGACTGATGCTACGGAAAACATTGGACGGTTGGTTGTTTATCTAGTTGTGCCTGCACTCCTGGCTATACCCTTGCCCTTCTCAATCGTTGTTTGAACGCCTCTGGCTATCTCAGGGGAACTGCTCTCCGTCATCTCATGAGTAGGTGCTGATAACGTACCGAAGGAAGCTCGCTACCTGCCCCACCGAAGGGCTGGCCTGAGGTGCGAGGGGTAATGCAACCAAGCCAAATATGGAGGAATAGGATACTGTGATAGGGACTTGTGTCAGGTCGAGACTGGACTCACATAAACCAGACTAGCCTCATGTACAATTCCAGCACTAAGTCAGAGAACTGAACGATTTCTTGTTACCCTCTAGTGTCATCACCGTTGCCTTGCCATCTGCCCTGTTACTCTCGATGTGCAACAAGCCTGCCGCATTGGCTGAGGTGGCGGAATTTAGTTATTTACAAGCTTATGGGCACAGATCTGTATTATTAAATGGAAATGTAGTACGACTCAGAAAAAGGTATTGGGATATAAACTTCCCCCCATAAATGAAGCAATGCCCACTAGCAAAATCGATATCAACAAAATTAACGCCCCTATAATCCTAATCAAGCCTTTAGCAGGTCCCACAGCGTCGAAACCGGCACATCTCTCCCCGAATTAAATCATTCCGTCCGTTTCCCATCTCCGTTCGTCTGCCCTACCTTCCTCACTTTCATATCCCATCCCACTCGATATCTGCCACCCCTCCACCAAATATCCCCTGGAAACATTGACCACAAGAAGATTGGCAGTGCCAATGCTTCACGTCCTCCCCACTGGCATAACCACCCTGTCAAAGAGCTCTCCCACCTCCGTTTGATCAATTTCTCCCGCACGCCGCGAATAAATCTAGGTGTATCTGTGTCCAGAGGGATATTCGCAAAGCCATGAAGAACTGTGAAGTTTGCATAATCGCAAAGACACCATACCATCACACTGAGAACCCAAAACCAAAAGATGGCAACCGGTTTAGACCAACTTTCCGGAGCCACCAGCAGTGTGTGCAACCCATAATGCTCAAGCAAGGTAATAAATCCATAACCTCCGATTAGACTGCATAGAAAGCTTTCGGTTTCCGGTTCTGCCAAAGTTGCTGCAATGACTGCATATTTCCGCACCCTCAACCACCTTGTTCGTCTCTCACAATAATCTCTGAGTGTCATATTTGCCATAGGTTGAAATACCAAGTCATCTCCAAGTGCATGCTTTCCCCACTTCTCCGTCCCCGCTATCTCTGCAGGCAGTCTCCGCAGCCAGATACGCTCCGCGAGCATATGATCTTCGCAAATATTGCGTGCAAAGTCCAGAATACCTGGTGCATCTTGAGCGGTTACTGCTGCTAGATGGGATTTGCGAAACATATTTGACTTTCCGAGAGTGCAAGGTGCAATAGCAATAATATTAATTGCAGTATAGAACTTGGAATGGCTGGTCGACAAGAAGGTCTCCTCAAGGGTACCACCAAAGGTTCTGAAGAAACGTTGAATCCAAGAGGGAAGAACGGAAGAAGACAACGATGCTGTCTGTTGCATAGGTAGGTCGACACCAGGTAGCGGCTCCTCATCACAGTCAACCCCAACTGGTAGATGATGTAAAAACTTATATGGCATTCTGGTCTTACCACCTAATTCGTCGTGACCACATAGAGTGCGTACACTGCGTGCTAGCACTCCGGGGGCCACCCAAATGTTGCTATCTAGCATCCAGACAATGTCACCCCTTGCTTCCCGGTACCCTTTGCTCAATGTTCTAATCTTCGGGTTTGGCCCTACATCTTCCTCCCCTAGTACGAGCCGTGCAGATACACCGGGATACCGTGCGATCAGCGAGCGTACGATCGGAATACATGGGTCCTGGGCGGAAGCAACGCATAAGAGAATCTCGTGAAGATGCGACGGATAGTCCTGGAGAAAACTCGACTTCAACGTGAGGGAGAGATGGGGATCAAGTCCCTTAATGGGACGAAGTATGGTGACAAATGGCTGATGTTGAGTTACAGGTTTGGCTGCTTCTATCACCATAGGTCTATTTGAATATCTCCGACGACTGTAGGCGCGGTATGCTTGTCAGAGCTGGTATTAATACCAGGCAGGAGGGAACGTGTAGGGACCAACATTTGAAGGCACCCAATTGAACAAACCAGCCAGACGAAACAATACCAAATTACGCCTAGCCATGCCATGCTGAGATGTGCTGAAGATGACCATACTTTATGCCTGGCTGAGTGAATGTTTTCGACGTCTGGCATCCGAAACTGGCTTCCGCTGTAGGAGGCCCCAGGTTGACTATACACCCCAGATGCAGGCGCCTCATGATCAAGGCCCGCCAACGCGCCATCAAACAACCAAAAGGCAGACAATAGGGTAGAAGCCATCACGAACGTCCTCGTGGGATATTTCACGCTGTGTTGAATCCGCTGGAGGAAAGGTTGGGTAGTTTGGCTAAGATACCTCCGGAGACACAATAGCAACAACTCATGTGTGCCAAGGGTAGTTGAATTTGTCTCAATGGGGATCGAGACTAGGTATTAAATAATTATAAACATGTATGCATTCGTAAGTAGGTTATAGATAAGAGAGCCAAACAAATTGCCTTCTGCAGGATCATAGTAAAATAAATATTAGAATTTGCTCTTTGCTAATAAAAGCAGGACAATTTGAACACTATTTTCTACTATATTATTATACCGGTAGTATTAGAATATATATTTATACTAACCTATATAGAAAGTAAAAGTACTTAGAACTTTAAATATGTATTATATAGAAGTTTTCAAATTTTATCAATATAAAAGCTAAATAATTTACCGTAGAAGTTCTCCGATAAAGCCTGCCGTTCTATTCGTTGTAGATACAGTTACTCTCTTATATCCCATATAACAAGGTCCAGCTATTGAATTTAACGCTCTATCACGCTCAACCGTTATTCTTGAACTTCCCCACCTACTGCATCTTCATCTCCAGAATTGGACCCAGGCCTCATTGCTATAAAGCGATGAAATTCGCGTATTGGACTTTCAGATCTGCAGGTACCTTTTCTGCTTGTTGGTAATACATCGAAGACTAACATTCTTTGGCTGCTCAAATCTGGCAAACCATGGTCCTGAAAACTGGCATCCCGTATAGAGTTTTTAAATCATCCACTTGAACGCTCTGGGTATGTAGTTTCATAACAGGCATTTGCCTCTGCAATAAACAATGACCGCCCTACTTTCGTTTCACTCCAGCTTCAGGAACTTCTCATGAATATAATTTTCCATTTCTGGGAACTGTGCCATTCGACCTGTTGTTGCTTCCTTTGTCTGCTCCTTATTGCAAGAATAAGGCCTTCATTTGATCCACCGACCAAGTATTCTCTCGGAAATGTTTAACCGCTTAGCAACAGCATACTCCCAACCCTTGTGGGTGGTACCGAGTGTTTCCTCCAGTTTGTAATTGTTGCTAGCTTAAATTCCCGTGTGTACTGCTTTCTCCGCTGACCTGTAACAGGCGTGCAAGCAAGTGGATGAATCTCTGCTAGCTCATTGGTAGCCTCTGCATTTGCATTCCCTTCTCCTGCCTGTTGTGGTTCAGATGCTTTGGTCTGTTCAAATGGGGCTGGTACGCGGCCGTTTGACAGTGTTCTTAACTATACATAGGACCAGGTCGTTTTGGTGGCATCGCTGAACATCGTCGTTGTTGTTGTATTTTGGTAGTGGGGAGAAGGTTGGAGACAAACATAACAAAACCTTCACCATTTGGAACCGCGAACCTTCTAGTAACCTTATACATCTTATTGGTGGTACCCCTACAATAATCTTTTGCAACAGGGTTGTATTCGCGATTACCGTCTTAAAACAATATTACTATCTTATCGGACAATTTCTACGGTATAATAGTATAGAGTTGTTAATTATAACTAGTATAACCTAGTTGAATGTGTAATATAACCTTTATCTCTGGACCTTTGATTTTCTTACGCAAAACACTCCTTTTCTCCCATCTCTTCATATTTATTTCTTGCTGAAGATCCATCTAATTTTCTTCGCTCACGATTTTTTTTGCTATATGACATATTTTTATAACTTCCATCATTCTCACTCAAGCTTTTCTCCTCTACTTGCCACCTCCCACTCTCTTCCTTCCATTGGGGTTTTGCTTCCCATGTCCAATCTTGACCCTTCCCCCATGCCAATTCCTCTCTCCAGTCAATATCCCCGGTAAATAATCGCCATCCATCAAGTCTCTTTCGCCCTTTCTGCTCCGCCGCTCTATCTCCTCCCGCTGTCGGACGTATTCCTTCTGATCTGCTCTTAATATCAGTTCATGCCTTACCCCATCCCCCTCCTTCCCGCTAGCCCTACCTCCTGTAGGCTTTGGCACGGAGTATACAATCCCACGGTTGTTCCATTGAAAGTTCTTCTTCAAGTATATTGTAGTTTTTCCTGTCTCAGAATCTATGGAACAGGAAGTGCGAAGAAGTGTTGGACCCCCACACCGTGGGCAGAATTGATGTTTCATGACACGGGTAATGTAGAAACAGGCGTGGCACCGTAACAGCCATTGTTTTATGGTCCTGATACGCATGTATGGGGATGTTGGTGATATCAACGGTAGTGGAAGAAGAAGCAGCACATTCTGCATGGCGAAATCGCTTGTTGCACATGCTGCAAAGGCTGGGATCTCTTGACCTTCGGTAGCCAGGGCTGCAAATTCTTTCGCTCTCCGATATTTATGGATGTTGGAAGGAGTGATCCATTCACCGCTGTCGGAATCTTCCGAATCTGGAGCCCCAATTCGCTTGTCATCCTCCATATTTTCCCTCACCCCGTTGCTCGGAGAAAGATCATCCGCCTGGTTTGTGTTTGTTTCAACCATTTTAATTCCGTCCTCTACTACCTCCATAACTACAATTCCTCCCCCCTGTTGGCCCTCACCAATGGCGAACCTCGCCCCTGTAACCCCCGCCGATATGGCATCCTCTTGTGGCACCTCTCCCATGACAACCTCTTTTTTACTGACACTCCCATTCTTCCTCACCCACTCATCTCCACCTCTTAATTCACATTCAAGTTCAAATGCCAGACCTAGTATGCCCAAATCCGTTCCACTCAAAACCTCCTTATCTCCCGTTTTCCTTGCTAATTCGGTAACTCGTCGTACGCTCTCTGCCCCAGGACTCCTGGTTGTAATGAACGGCAGCCATTGTGTTTCCAGCCGTGTTCGGGCCTCTGGATCTCGGATCTCAGCAAGGACAGCGGGTGTGGTGTATACTCTCTCTGCACGACAAAGTAGTGATGTGGGTGGCGCTGAATGTGAAAGGAAGGGTGCCGCATCCAAAACCAGCGCTCGTATCGGCTTCGGAGCAGCAGAAAATGATGGAGCCGCAACTTGGGCCATCGTGGTATAACTTCTACCTGGTATTTCCCGTCGATATTGTCAGGTTTATAGGGCTCTATCTGTAAGGTAGGAACTTTGTCGTCAGTTGCTTTTCTGCCAAGACTTCGCAGTGCTGTTGTGTGGATCATGTGATAAGGCCCAAAATAAGTCTCATGCCAAAACTACTCCTTGCCCCCATATATTTTGTCTGGTCGACCAAAATACAAAAAGCAATCATATATAATTATACCTGACTAAATACTAATGTATAGCAGCCACCGAACATGAACAATCCCATTTTTTCATGACATCATGACACTCATGTGCACGAATCCCCTATCAATTCTCTCACAGCTGCTGGCAAGAACAACACTCACTCAACCAAAATACCTCGCACGAGCACAGCCTTCTTTCCCACAGGTTTCATCAAACCATTTACATACTAATCCTCCTAGCCACTCTATTAAGGTCTTTGTCGTTATCCGCCTCCATCAGTGCTCTGCCTAAAGCCTCCTGCCGTACTTCCTTTGTGGCACTCTGAACTTCTTCATGACTGGGGGGCAGCCTCTCATTCTGCATATCCACTTTCCGAGCCTCCTCAAAGCTAGTAATCGCCTCTTTTATGCCCTCCGCACCGAGCATTAATGTTCCAGCTGGGAGCCTCCCACCTGTAACAGTCTTGAGCTCTGTAACCCTTTCTGACTCCTCTCGCAGCACTTGGAATACACGCGAGAGACGACCGATTGCCAGAATCTTGTTCTTGATAGCTCGCCGTTTCGCTTCTGGCGAGTTGGGATCAATTTCGGTGCCCTCAGGGGGTGAAATCGGATCGATGGATGTTGCCGAAAGCGGGGTTTCTTCTTCCAACTCCTCTTTGGAGCAAGTGTTCAAGATAGCGATCAGCATGTCCGTGACTTGAAATAGTTAGCACTGTACACATCATGAGATCATAACTTATAACTCACTCTTTTCACCGACAAAAGGGAGCGACCAGGTAAAGACATCCATGAAATTTGGCAGCCAGTAAGGATGAGGTGTACAATCTGTGATCATGTGTTAGAAAAAGTATTAGGCCATGAAGAAAGTACAAACGCACTGAATTGCCTAATATTCATTACGTTATTCTCGTATTTCAACACGGCTGCCTTATTGTTGTAGACATCCAAGTAATTCGGAGCTGAAAAGATAGTCATCACGCTGGGGAAGCCGGTAGTTCTGGTTTTGCGGTACATTCGATAACCAGCATCTTGAGCCTCGTGGGCGCGAATGATGGATAGCAAGTTGTTTTTTTCCAAAAACGCACAAGCAGCTGGGTATGAGAAGAAGTAAGAGCACCCGCGGACATGGTTATGGATGAAAAAATCTGAAGTTTTCTCCTGTCCAAACTCCTCCAGGGGATCCGCCCAGAGTATGTCACACATCAGTCCATGCGTTGGTGGTTCACGGAAACGATCAATCTATCTAAGTTAGGATTTCTCTCAACTTCCCATAATCAGTGGACATAAGCCTAACCGTTTTGAGATCATCAAGCGTGTGCAATTCCGGACTAAGACCACCATGAATGCACAAAAATTGCTTGTTCATGACAGCCGCCAGCGGCAGGGTACAAAAACTATCCATGCAGGCCTCATATACTCGCTCGGAGTATTTATGCTTACCTTAAAAGGTCATTGTTAGCATGTCACGACTTCATCCGATACTTCTGACTCACATTCTAATTTAAAAGTAAAATAATCTGTAAGATGCCTGCACTCGTGATTTCCTCTCAGGAGCCACAAGGTTGTTGGATACCAAATTTTCAACGCCCAAAGGTACAGGACACACTGAAGTTCAAATTTCGATAATCAGTTTGCCAAAATTGATAATAAACCAAACCTGACGCTCTGCATGTAACGAGTAGGAGAGGAATGTCAAGCATACCTCAATGCTGAAATATCCACGGTCAACGTAATCTCCCAAGAATAAATACCGCGTTTCTTCGGGGTTCCCACCAACTTCGAACAGCTTCATCAAATCGAAGTATTGACCATGCACGTCTCCACAAACAGTGATGGGCGCATCCATCTCTAGTAAATTTGGCTCCGATCTAAGGATCTTGGTGGCCTCAGACAGAATGTAAAGTGCTTGCTCCTCTGTTAACCGTCCTTCACGACAAAAGTGCTGCTTCAGAAAAGCAAGGTTTGGCTTGTTTGGATCTTTGGGATCGTAGAACTGCTCTTCTGTGGGTTTATGGAACGCTGGTGCCTGGACGTCTGAATGTGCGGCAAAACGTCAGCAAATAGTACATATATATTGACTCACACCACAACTAAGCAGCTGCTGCACTCCCACATCTGAACAGTGGCTACTCGACCAAGGGCCGAGCCGAAGTGAGGAAGCATAAGCTGTACCTTTACAGACCCTCTCTAGTGTAGAAACCTGTGTTCCATCATCCATTGTATGCAGGGTGAAGTCGATCTCTGGTACCGGTTTCTTCTGGTTCACAGCTCTTATTGCATTTTCTAGCTTCTGTGTGTTCTCCGCTGCCGTGCTTGCAACTGAGTCGGTCATTGTGGAAGGTTTGCCGTTTTGCCAGGTGAAAGGGCAGGTTGTATTTCGGACAGTGCAAAATACGGACGTATGTGATGGAATAGAACAAAGTAGCGACGACACGATGACACTGTGACACAGGATGTATGGGCACAGGATGGGGATGAGGAGCAGTACTCAATGGCAGGCGAGGCAGGAAAGCCAGGGAAGTAACGGTGCAGTGCGGTGGGGTGTGCGGGTGCGTTGGATGGGAGGAGCAGGTGAACTACTTCTCGCTCAACGGGGCCAATCAGGGACCAGATCCGCCGCTAGATTGTGGGCCCAGGGGGAAATCCTCAGACGACTCTCGCTTGACAATATGTAAGGAGACAAAGATGACGGGGGGCCTCCACAGCGTGAGTAGGATCGTGAAAGTCGGCGGCGAGAAACGCAGTATAACGAAGTGTAATCAGCGAGGGCTCAGGTCTTTGGGTTTTGGGGGGGGGAAACCGCCAGCTGGATAATAGGTTGCTTGATTGTCCCAGGGGGGGAAAAGGAGGGGCTACATGACTGCATAATGCTGCAACAAGCAGAGTGCATATGCAAGTGCCGGCGCATGCTTGCATTTTTTGCCTGTTCTGATAGTTATATTTGAATCTGCAGGTCTGGTCTGTAACTCTACAATGCAATGAAATTCCCACCTTTGCAGACTCAGGCATCCTCGAATTCTCAGAAAGTGATGATGGCCAGACTATCAGGCCCCACTGGGGGAATATCGACTGTAGTGCTCTCAGCAAACACAACGAAGCGACACGAGATCATCTCATGCTGGGCATACCTCAAGTGTTAGAAATCGCAATCGTACAAGGCATTGTACATACAGCTTATAAAGAGATTAAATTTGGGGATTTTCAGGCTGGCCAACATGTCTCGCATCCCGACCGAGACCGATTTCCCCCCCAATATCTCACCTCTCATAACCATCATCCTTCCACCTAAGCCTTCCAGCCATCCGCCTGCAAACGTCCTTCTACTGCTTCATGGCCTGGGCGATAAGGCTGAACCTTTTACCAATCTAGCCACGGCGCTTCGCTTGCCCGAGACCGTATGCATCTCACTCCGAGCGCCCTGCACCTTGCCCCTCGGACTCGCTGGCTTCCATTGGGCCGATGACATCCACCTCACGCACACAGGAATTTTGGATCCGGACGCAGGATTCACAAAATCCGTCGGTATTCTACAGCAGATGGTGGAGGAAACCCTGGTCACAGCCTTAGGCTACCCTCGGCGGGGTATATTCTTTCTCGGGTTCGGACAGGGCGGAATGTTGGCTCTGGAGTTTGCTGCCAGGCTGCGTACAAGCACAGGACAGGATGACGAGTATGGCGGTGTGATCTCAATCGGCGGTCCACTGCCCCACTCTGCACCATCCCAGGCCGTCAAAACTCCAGTCCTGCTGATTGGGTCCGAGAAGGGCAGCCTCGTCTCGGTGGAGTCCGAGAAGCGCGTCAAGAGTGTGTTCAGCAGTGTTCGAGTCGTGCGATGGCGAGGTAGAAATAAGGACGGCATGATGCAGAACAGGGAGGAGACCAGTGATCTGATGGACTTTCTCGCAAGGAGGCTCCGGAGCTGGGCGGGGGGCAACAAGTAAGGCGTCTTAGTTCCATGGGCCATGTAACTACCTGGTACCTACATATCACGCCGACGGCTAAGGTTTACTCGTGTGCCTGACTCGCGTAGTGCAGCAGACCACCGCGCGCGCAATACACGTAAGCCTTAATTAAATTTTTGCTACAAACACGAACGCGTGTCCATTGTCTATGCCTCGAATTTCAATTTGCCCATGCCCATCCGTGACACTTCGAACGCCCCACACCCCCGAGTCGGCCTTTCCTGCACCCGAGTGACCGTTCGGCACAAACGGCTTGCTCCCTCGGTCTCAGAATCAGCCTCCCCCCCCCCTCTTCACGCACCTTCCACCACTGTCTGCACCCTCACAAGCAAACGTCGATGCCCCCCTCATCGTCACTCTTTAGGCCTCCATCTGCACCTCGAAGCTCGCCACGACCTGTGTCGCCACAAGCCAGTCAGGAGAGACTGACGACTAGGAAACGCTGCATTCCAGACGAAACAGAAGGTAGCCCTCAAGACCAAGGAGTGTCTAATCCTCCGATTTCCAATGGGGAGCTGAAAGCCCAAGCTGCTGGTATTGATATCCCACCGGAAGGAAAGCAGAATGGGCATCCAAATAAAAAGCGGAAATTGACGTTTGCCGAGAAAGAAGAGAAAGAAAGAGAGAAAGAGAGAAAAGAGCAGGAGAGAGCCGAAAAGGAGAAAGAGAGGGCCGACAAGGTCAGCACTGCTCGCCCTATAAAGCCGTCTCTCCGAGGGATTACTAACTAATGTTCATGTCATAGAAAGCGGTACTGGAGGAGAAGAAGAAGAGTCTAGAGGAAGCTAAGAAGAAGAAGGATGAAGAAAAACGGAAGAAGGATGAGGAGAGAGCAGAGGCACAAAGGAAGAAAGATGAAGAGAAGCGAAAGAGGGATGAGGAGAAGGCGAGGAAGGATGAGGAGAAGGCGAGGAAGGATGAGGAGAAAGCAAAGAAAGAGAGAGTGGGGCATCCCTTCGCATGATAGAGAACCGTCCTGTCGACTGCTAACTGCTGGGTGAATGTGCGTCCAGGCGCAAACCCGACTCAGTGCATTCTTCGCAAGGCCAAAGGGCGAGTCAAGTCTACCATCCTCATCCAAGATCCAGCCAATTACGGCCACATCTGATAAGACCTTGGAGAATGACGGCCGAGACCCGGTGGACCCACCCTACGCAGCGAATCCTTCTGACTACGAACGATATTTTCAGCCTTTCTTCGTCAAGCAACATGTTACAGTGGCCCCGCGAAATTCATTTGTTCGCGATGCGGGGTGTAAAAGTTTTATCCAGAAGAAGCTGGATGAAGTGCTCACAATTACTGCGAAACCAACAGTGAATTCTGTGGCTCTCGACCATTCGATAACGGAAAATATGGTGGCCCCAACACGTAGTATAATTGCAGATGAAATAGTTGATTTGCTACATTTACCGCATCACAAGCGAGTCCGGAGAGAGAACCCTCTAAGGTACACGGTGAAACAACTTTTGGAATTGATGAACATCTCGGAAGCCGAGATTAAACCTAGTTCCTCCCAGCCCGCTCAGCGAAAATCACCAAACTATTATCTTGCACTCCTCAATGCTTTGCCCAGAAAGCATTTGCAATTTGCCGAGGATGTACGGCCGCCTTATTCCGGAACTTTCACCCGAGTACCCCCCATCAACTCAGGTCTCAGGAAGGGGAGAAATCCTTTCGAGCGATCTTTACCAAATGTGAACTATGATTACGATTCAGAAGCGGAATGGATAGCCCCCGAGGAGGAGGAGGAGGACGGCGAAGATCTGCACAGCGAACTTGGTGATGAAGAAGAAGACGAGGACGCTGAGGATGAAGAAGAAATGGAAGAGTTTTTGGACGATGAAGATGATGCAGTGAAACGAAGAGCGGGGGCACTGTGTCCCCTACTTCCCTCTTCAAGTGGACTGTGTTGGGAAGACGATCAAGGGAGAAATGAGAAAAAAGGATTCCAAGAAATGAGATTAGGTGTTCTGATAGGTATGGAGTGTGACCTCTTCTCCCCAAAACGGCGGTTCTAACAAATTTCCAGAAGGAGTTTCTGGGCCCATTGATCCTTTTTCGAATCACTATTGGCTTCCCCCTCAAAAATCTACGAACAGCACCAGCGGCGCATCATCCTCAGTTGGCAATCCCATACTGTCAACCTTCCTCTCGTCTACACTCCCCGCAGCCACTACATCACTCCCACATCGCCCGGCTGTCAATATTATCACTCCACAGGCTCCCAAGAAGATGATACTCGCAGAAGACCTGGAGGCTTTCAAGAAGGCCGTCCACGGGAGCGACATGACCAAAGCCGGGTTGGTGGAGCTTCTGAAGAAACAGTTCCCGAAAGCAAGCAAGGATGCAATCCGAGAAACTTTGGGGAAAGTTGCAGTTAGGATAGGAGGGAAAGAAGTTGATAAGAGATGGATGTTACGTGACCGTGACTGATCAAGGACGCACACATAGGCAAATTGGATGAAATGGCATCATGTGAATAGGGGCGTTTTTTGTAGTTTGTGCAGCTTAAGAGGCCTTATCTTTTTTTGCTTTTGTCTTTCAGTCTGGACTTCTGATTTCTCGACACCTTTATATATTATCATTCGAATTCTCCTTGTCATTGTATGTCGGCACGTGACGTGACTTGTTCCCCATCTAATCTTATCGCATCGGCTATGGGACGTCACCATGCCCTGCGACATAACGTTGTCCCACAGTGACCCTGCGATGCTCCTTCTGCTTGCTCGCCCTCGATGGCCGACGCACTCCAGGCTCGGTTCGCTCTGCCTTCGCCAGCTCACGCAAAATGCCGCAGTTGGTCCGACACCAGCAAGCCTTACACGGAGGCTCCTGGCAACCTCCACCACAGCGATTCACGCCCCCACCAAATCCTCCGCCCATTTTGAATCCTCGAAGGAACAGGTTCGGGCGGCGCTCGTCGAATTGTCTAACCTGAAGTGTGCAAACGAAAGCCGGATCCAGCTTGCATTGCGGTGTCTCGAGCAAGATACTGCACCTACAAGAATCGCAGTTTTCGGGGCTTCTGTTGAGTCACCGGGCAGTCGGCGCGAGTCTGTGTGTGCACCAGCCAGGTTTTTGAGAGTACTCCTCGCAGATCCTCTTGTTCCAGCACAACGATGGGAAGAGGAGCTCGTGAATTGGTGCGGACGGGAGGAGGCTCAAGGGTTACTGTTGAGGTGAGAACCCAGAGCATCCAAAATTTCGAACAAGCATGCCGGACTAAAGGAGGGACCAGGTATTCTCAAACGCATCTCCCACTCATCAGATCCCCAAACTCTCCCCTGGCCACTCTATGGGTTCCTTCCCCATTCCTTCATTCCCACAACCTCGAGATATTGCTCACCTCTCTCCCGCCTTCGCACCCTTCAGAAGAAGATGTCTACGTACCCACACTGGTCGCACCCGTCCCCGCGTCCAACTATGACCTGAATCAGAGTCCACATCGCTCCACAGGCATGGTAATGCGATATCCGGTTCACAAGAGTATTATCTTCGCTGATGGGCTTGGAGAGCTGTTCACAACGATGGGTTTAGTATCCCACTTAGGGATGATAAACGAAGGTCTTGACAACGTGCAGAGCGTAGCATGGCTACCTGGAGTAGATAAACAGGTGGTGCAGGCCAATATGTCTGATAGATTACAGTTGTTGGACCTAGAAGCTGCGGAGTCTGCCTTTGACCACTTTCGCTCTATATCACCGGACACGGTGGCATTTCAGCGGGAATACGTTGCTTCTGGGTTGAGTGAGTTACAAAATTGGATAAAATCTGGGACAGAAGCTCGACCGCACTCTCTCACTGGGACAACCAGGTCCCTGATCAATTCGATTATGAGGCCCATCGCATCACTCTTCACTCACCCATCCGTAGCAGCGTCCTTCACAATGACCGGCGTCACCCTACAATGCTCCCCCTCATTTGTTCGCACCCTTCCCCGCAATATCGACACCATTGATTCCCTTACTGATGCTATGCGGTCTTTTTCTACCTCTTCTCATCAGGAATTGAAGTCTTCACTTGACACTGCTTTTGCTTCGCAAGTGTGGAATCGCGGGCTGGCCTGGTATCGGCTTCCTTTAAACCTTGACGACGTGGCGTATCTTGCATCTTGTGCGCTATCAGGCAGAATACTCCCTAATACCGAGCACGAAGGGTGGGCCCTTGCCGGAAGGATGTGGGGAGCTGGATTCCGTGAATTTTCCGAATGTAAAAGTGCTTCAGCGGCCGATTACGGTCTACATACAAATGTTAAAGTTAAACCAACACCCTCCGAAGAGGAAATTGTACGAGTGATTGCCGCAGCCGACTCGCATACTCACTTTCCATTGCCAACATCCACCGTTCCTGGTCCACACAAACCTATGTTTCCATCATTCTTCCACAATGCCCGGGCTACAGTTGCTACGGCGCTTATACCCTCGCTACATTCTGCAGCCACGATACATGTTTTGGCCTCTGCGTCGCTACTGTTCACATCTTTCTTTACCACTGCGCTGCTCCACTTGTCTGAAGTTCCTCCGTACACGTCATTCACCGCCACTGCGGTGGGTAGCATTTTGAGCATGGGTTATTTACAGCGGAAGTGGGAACGCGAGAAAGCTGCCTTCGAACGTGAGGTAAGGGAAGTTGCAAGACAGGCTGTTGTTAATGCAGAGAGATGGGGCTGGGGAGTGTTGGGGAATGAAATAGAAAAGATTGCCAATGTGGAGGGCGAGAAGGGGACCGATTGGAGTGAGGAAGAATTTGGCGGAAACAGGGCGGAGAGAGTGAAGAAAGCAGTCAAACAAGTGCTGGCAATATTAGAGGAGTTGAATGGTACTCCTGGTCGAGTCGAATGATACTTTCTGTTGCGGCGTTTAGGGTACATACTACAGCTTTTCCAGAATCAGGGTAACGGCATCTTCTACAATCCATTCAGGTGATAATAGAAATAATAGAACATGACATATGGTAAAATAATATGCATTCCTGAAATATATTGCATTTACTAGTAGAAACTCCCTGGCGAGAAAGTGGCCAGAGCCATGGGGGGGTATAATATAACTTTTCCGATAACATTGTTTTTAAGGGCACACACAATTCTAGCCGTGCTAGAGACACGCGAAGAGTGTATGTATATGCACAGCTCCGCTTTCCCTCGACTGTAATGGAACACTGGGCCCGACATACTCCCCCCACAATATTTATTCCCATATTTTTGCGTCTCCAGCCGAATTTCATGACTCATTTCTTGGAGAAATCACTGCTCTGCAGGTTTCTGGTCATACTCGGTAATTTGACCACCAAGCCATCTAGATCCTTTGTCATCTTCACCTGGCACCCCAATCGAGATCTGGAGCCTAACCATCAGCGAGCGCCCCCTCATAATCCTCCCCTCCTCGGACGTCATAATCCCCCCCTCCTCAGAATCTACTCACGTCTCAGTCAATCCAAAAGCCAGATCCAGCATATCATTCTCATCATCATCCGGCTCTGGCATTCTATCGTACATATCCTGATCTGCAACAATAACATGGCAAGTTGAGCATGCTGCCGAGCCTCCGCAGGCTCCTTCTACGTCAAGATCATATTCCTGCGCAATATCAAGGAGGTTGTCGCCCTCATTCACAAGGAAGGTGTTCGGAGTGCCATCTTTGTCGATGAAGGTTACTTTAAGGCTGTCGGGTTGTTAGCACAGTTACAGCACATCAAGAACTGGGTAGGACAGGCTCGCCCTTCGCCGGGTTTGGGGGGCGTGATGTGTCCATGCGAAAATGATGTGGAGGTAGAGAATTGGCTGTTGCGCAGAGGCAGTGATGGAGTTGGAGTACCCGGTGGGAGAGCAGATATCAATGAATATCCTCCGCATCGTAGTATTATACGTCCGGTTATTGTTTTTTCCCGCCACTAATGCTGTATAGCAATTCACAGCCCCAAACCCCCTCCGTCCCGCCCCCGCAGCGGCGGAAGCTGCCTTGGATAGGCATTGCCGTAGTGGTGACATTCCCAGAATTGGCCCGACTGCCCTGGTGTATACAGCTACAATTGTTGTTTAGACCCGTGGTGTCGGGCTCCGACCGTCGGAGTAATTTTTATTTTTTTTGGCGGGCGGTGATGCGTGCCAAGCAAAATGAGGGAGACACCCGGTAACCCACAACCTCCCTATAATTCCGCCAATAGCGGTATATTTTCAAGTCCCCGTACAGTTTGCAGCCTGCATCATCACCGTGATCTATCTTTGTGATCCTTCTAAAGGTATACTTTGTATATCAAATACCGTAGGCTCATACAAATAGGCATGCCTTACCAACAGCCACCGCTCTTGAGCTGGCTCTTGACACCGATTAACCCTCTACGAGGGTCTGATCGAGACTACGATTAACCTACCACCCCTCAATACAAGCTTGTATCTTCTCACAGGATGGTAGTATCAACCTGCTCCTACTCATTCAATTACTTCAATCTACCATTGATAGACCCTATCAATTCCGTTCCTTTCCCCGCAATCTCGAGAATGACCTCCCCCGGCGCACCCCCACTCGAAGGCATCCGGTCCTCGAATTTGCCCGCATCGCTCCAGGGTACTCTCGCCCCCTCTCTTCTCTCCAGCCTCGTGTCCTCAGACCCATATGCTAATCCCCACAGCCCTTTCGCGGGCCTCCTCCTTGCTGGTTACGGTGCCTCCGTTCTGCGCATAGACCGCTCCTCCCACGCCGCAGCCAACCCCCGAACCAAAGACCTCCTCACCCGGCATAAATCCTCCTTTTCTATCGATCTTAGATCCCCTTCCTCATTCCAACTCCTCGAAAATCTCCTCCGGGAAGGAAAAATCGATGTTCTCATAGACCCCTTCCGCCCCGGTGTCCTCGAAAAATTCGGCCTCGGCCCGGAGGTATGCCTGCAGCTAAATCCCAGACTAATATACGCATGCATCACTGAATGTAATTGGAGATTTTGCGGGTGGCGGGGCAATGCTTGTGACGGGGATACTTCTTGCTTTGTTGGTTCGGAATAAAACTGGCAAAGGGCAGGTTGTAGAGGCGAATATGGTTGATGGAGCAAGTTATCTATTCACCTACCCCTGGCTGAACGATGCCGGGGGGGGTGTGGATGGGGGAGGAAGGGCCCGATATGGGCAGGACCAAGAGGAACTAATCCCCTTGATGGGGGCTCGCCATTCTATGATACCTACGAGATGAAAGATGGGAAGTATATGGCGGTGGGGTATTTAGAGCCCAAGTTTTACGATGTCTTTGTCAACTTGCTTCAGTTGGAAGGCCCGGTACCGTACCGAATAGGCTTAGCAAGAAGAATTGGCCAGAGGTGCGAAACCTATTCACAAACAAGTTCAAGTCGAAAAGTAGAAAAGAGTGGGAACAGATATTTGATGGAACTGACGCCTGTGTTACTTCAGTGAAATCATTCGCGGAGCTGGAGGCAAAGGACCAAGAGGGTTTCACAAAGGCTCCTGTGGAGCTGAAGGAATCACCTGGGAAGAATGCTATAGCTGAAATAGGCGGTTTACGACCTGGTCAAGGCGGGAAGGGCGTTTTAACAGAGTGGTGTGGGTGGGTTAAGGGGCGAGAGTTTGACATTAGAAACAGTGTGTGTCAAGCAAAGGAGCCAAAGGCCAAGCTGTAAATTGGCATAAGCTGAATTTGTATCTACGTGCAGTCGATAACAACACCGGAGCCCAATGGATTCTGCGACGAAGATTAACTTGGGTATTCACACACCGTGAATTTACAAAATAGCAATCCCAGAAAGAAAGCCAAGTGTATATTCCAGGCCCAGATAACCAAGCTCCAAAAATCTAGCTAGGCGCCAAAGATCTAGCTAGTCCCGGTTACGACTCGGCAACCATCTCCTGAGACTCACTTCTCTTACACTGTAGCTCCCCAACAAGGCTGGAATGTTAACGTCTCCCTTCTCCACTTTAGGCGGTGGGATGTCAACAAAACACATAATCAAGGTCTTTTTAACCTGACTAGACACCCTATTAACACAGTGTAGCCAATGCCATCCCTGTCTCTTCTCCTGATGCTCGCTCCAATATGGATGAGAGTATGAGGGCATAATGATGACAGCAAACTCGGCGTGAGTGAAGGCCGGGCCCCGGTTATACAACACTATACGTTTTCGACTTGTCAGCCATGGTCTCAAGCAAAAGCATGGATAAACAAAAGTTAGAGGTTGCGAACTGGAATCAGATCAAGAGAATGTCAATTCAATTACGTTTATCACCATGTGCAGAAGGCATGCAATAAGTCGAAGCGATTCAAAGTAATGGAGTCATCATAAAAGTGTGGAAATGGTAGGTATGAAAAACGACAGGCAGATACTCACAATAGTCTACGGCAAACTTGATACCCGGTTTGACCACCCAGCCCAGAGATCTGAAGTGATGATACACTACATAATTGACCATAAATGGATCATCTGGCCGCAAAGCTTCAACTTCCCTTACTGGTGTATATGAGTACATCCTGAAAAGATTAAGAAGCTCATTGTTGCTAAGTTGCTTTTCATGGTTGGATGAACCGTCAATAATCACCAATGCCCCCAAACCAAAGGTCAGAAAAAAGGCCTCCTCAAGCGTTAATTGCAAATGTTCCAACTCCTCAACATCAACAACCGGGCGTTTGGGGGTAATGATAGGTTGTCTAGTCTCTGCTTCTTGGGAGGTCCCTCGAGCTGGTGCAGGATTGCTGTCTTCCTCGTCTGATTTTGGGACTTCACCTGATATTTCCAGCGTTATTTTCCCTTCTTCTGCTAATATCCGCTCCAGCTTCTCCTTCTCAAGTTTGGCTCTCTCCTTTTTGAACTCTCGCCTTTCAGTTCGCCTCCTTTCTGTGAGTTCTTCTGCAGTCAAACTTTCATTTTTCCCAATCACACCTAATCTTCTTCTGGTACGTGTAAGCCAGGTAGGTTCACTTCTACTCAAACTCCCTTTTCCAAAAAAACCTCTGCACCACAGCCCTTGGATTGACACTGCATCGGTCACATTCACTGAACATGCTGCCCTGGAGAATGTAGCTGTGTAGAGCGGGGAAGGCTGAGCATATGAGGATGGAGAGGGGGAAAGGTATGCATAGATGATATGCAGCAGTGAGAGCGGGTTGTGTGGAATCAGAGGTGGTAGTGGAACAACCTGTAACGGTAGTGAATCTGCATGGATAATATTGTAGTTTGGCTTCTTCTGGCGGGATGGCTTGGAACAAGTTGTTTTGGGGGCCATGGCCTGGCCCGCTGTGTTTGGTGTGGCGTCGGTCATGTCGATATCATCACCTTTGAGATCTTCCTGCTCGAAGAAGCGTAACTACTGTTTGAAAGATGTTAGCGAATTACCAATGATGAACCAATGGATCAAATTCAAAATAAAGCATTTAACTTTTCATGTATGCTCAGATACCGTTGTAGTCTAATACAGTTGCCATCAAAGAGGGCCAACTAAAGTCAGTGTCGACTCCCTAGGCCAGTAAATGGTGTCATCAACGCATTTGGATCCTCTGACATCCCCTACCCCATCTCTATCTCTCGTGGTGGGCATAAGTTACAAGAACGTAGTAGAAAGTGACTTACCCACTGTCACTGTATGAGTCTGAGTTGAGATCACTTTGTCCCGTGAAGGTGTCGCGAACAGATGCTGTGTTTGTCGTTCTCCACATCAATTGACAAGTGATGGGTGGGGTTCGTCAGGCAAAAAAAACTTCATGGGTCACAGCTAGTCGTCGGGCTGGGCATGGCGGTTCAGGGTTTCCAAGCCCTAGTATGCTGCATTTTCGTTCTATTCCGTCCAACTTGCACCTCCATTAAACTTCATACTATCTATTTTATGCAAGGTAATAAAATATAGAGTATAGTACATATGTACAAAAAACAAGAGCTTCCTAAGAGGGTCTTGGTTATATCCCCGTCGTCGTCGTCGGTCGTCGAATGAATGGCCCCAGGGGTGGGCCAATTTATGCGATACCTTACATTGACAGTTTTCGCTGTTCCAGCAGCCTGGTCACAAACTTCTTTGCTTCAAGTCCTCCCCGTGACAAAGCAATTGCTCCAATAATAGCATGGACGCACTCCACCGCAACTGTGTCAATTCCAGACTGAACGAGATTCCAGGGCTGCCGCAAAATATCAGTATTAGCAAAACTCTCTACAGCGGTGTTGTTCTAGAAAGGTGCTTACGTTCATTGGTTTCCATCGCATCACACGATGTAGCCCCGCGGCACTCGCAAAGTCGGCTAATGCATCCTCACTACTATACTCTCCTACAGCCTCGTATGTCGCTGCGTCAAGGTTCTTGTAATCTGGGTGTTCAAAGGGGATTGGCGCAAGATATGTAGCTGAATCTGAAGATATTGTTTCGGGAGGTTCTGAGTTCGACGACGTTTCTCTTGTTGCTGAAGGAGACCGAGCCTGGTTGAGAATATGAAGGGTTGCGTGGAGGAAGAGAATGCGTCGGCCTAGGAAAAAATTCTATATCAGTATTCCTACCAGCTATACAAATCCTGTCCTTCATCACATGTCTGTCAGGAACAGCTCGTCTGTGTGGCACTCTTCCTTCGGAGGATCCATACCCAAAAAAGCCAACTTATTATTATAGGGCTGCCTCCCATGATCGAAGGACGCATGCGTCACTGCTTGCCATCTCAGATCGGGGGTCAAAATATCCACCCCCTGTGGTCCCAACAACTTCCAGTACATCTCATCCAGGACCGTCTGGCTATCGTTGACTTGAAAATGCTGAGCCGTCTCTCGATGTTTGACTGGTGCTCGTGGCTGTGGTCGGGTATAGTCATAAACCTTTGTTCGAGGGAGCGCATAAGTCACAGTCGGTCTCTGTTCTTCTGTCGCTGCTTCTGAGGAGTTCGTGCGAGAGGGCTGGTGAAAAGTTCGTACTACCGACTGTGTATAGGCCATTGGCCACAGGTGGGGCTTCAGATATCGTGTGCAGCTGGATAGCACTGGTCGAAGAGAAGAAGCACCTGAAGCCATTGTGGTATATATCGTTATTCTCAATGGCCTCCTCCACAACCAATTGCACTCAGTTTCGTTTCCCTTGGATACAAGATCTAAACCTTGGCTGAATGAGTAAGCTGCCGATTTTTGCATATAAAAAAAAATATGTAGGTGCATGCATATACAGACAATACTTTTCCACGCACTGTGCATATGCACTGTACATCGTGTACTTAATGCATATGTCTCACGAGGCTTCGCTTGCATCGGACAGCTCACGTCACCATCCATTAACCTATACATAATTATCAGTATCCATTATTATTATTTCATACACAATGCCTCAACCAACCTCTTTGCAAGATACACTCTCCGCCTTGCTCCCAGCGGGTCTCAAGCTCACCGTGTATCACGTCTCTCATACTCCCACTAAATCGCATCCATTATATTTCTCACCTCCAAACCAGCAGCCACCGCCAACGTCCGTCGAGACTCATTTTCTCGCTGTTTCTCATGATGGAATCCTTTGCTTCGCCATTGAACTCCTAGTCTACGTAACGACAGCAAAGCACCCAGAAACGGGGAAATCCCACAAGAATTCAACATTTTTCGTCTCCAAAGCTGACAGCAGTGGATACCTACCTCCTTCAGCAGCATCATTCCAGCCCAAGGAGTCACCTGGAATTAAGGATTCGACGTTACGTACGATATCCACAGCATTCCTAGAACATGTTGTCCGAGAGCATAGACTCGCCCATCCCAGGATCCGGAAGTCGACAATTTCCCTTTTTGCCAGGTCGCAAGCCTCGTACCTATTTCCAAATAGCGAGTCCAATCCCCAAAAACATGTACTCAATGACAGGGCGTTGATCAGGTGGTGGTGTCGAGTTCTAGATCCAATCCTGCAGAGCTTCGGTGAAGAGGATACTACAGACAAAGCATCGGCATATCTCCTCGTCCCAGGATTCGACAAGTACGAGACTATGGCGTTATTCCCGCCAAAGACTCGGCAACTTGCACTCTATCCAAATGCAAAACGATGGGTCCATGGACACCCTCTCAAGGAGGATCCAGCGAGGCAGCTTACTGTGCGAGAAGTTATACCCCACTTCCCAGACGATCCCAAGGCCAGATTTCTCGTCGAGCTGGATGCAGAGAACACTGGTGTCAGTGGAAGTTGGAAGCAGGTGAAGCGGACAGGTGCTGGCGGAGGCTGGGCATCAGTGAAAACCCTAGATCAATTTTGGGATTTTATGGGCTTTAGGCAGGAGTGCAGTTCCGGGGCATCTACAGGCTTTATCTGGATTGTGATCGATAAAAAGAAGCAACAAATCGAATCCAAGGAACAAAAGCCGAGTATGCCAATACCCACGGTAATTCAAGAAAACAAAGCTGAGGCAGATGCTGAAGGTCTTCCTCCCACACCCCAGAAGTTGACCCCCAGCCAAGAACTTCCATCTAGTCAGGGTGCTTCGCAGCCTCAGGCAGAAACCTCACCTCAGGATACGCTATCTCCTGACGCCTGTCGGCTACCCACAACCACAACCCCAACTTCCCTCCGCTTCACATCCACTAATTACAAGAAAGTTCTAGAAACTCTTGCTTGTGGCGATTTTAGCACTGAAATGCTTGCCCGCCTACATTCCCGCAAATGGATCGACGGTGCCGCAACGCTCCTAGGGAGCGATGCCTCCTCAAGGAGACTCAAAGAACATAAGTTAGAAGGAAAAGACTGGGGTATGCCTATCGTCGGCAAGCGTATTGTAGAAGTTCCCTCCACAGTCCATGCACCGGTCGTTACCTCTGGCTGTGCTGTTAATGCACTGAATGTCTGTAAAAAACAGAAACGTGGTGATGAAGCCGGGAAGGTGGATACGCTGAGTTCACAGGCATCAAGCGGCGTTAATATGCTGGATGCGGGGTTCATAAGGAAAAAGCCAAAGCTAGATAATGGGATTCCTACCCCCCCGCCCCAACAGATAGAGACCCAAGGCGTAACAATGCTTGCTGAAGGGCTGATACGGAAAAAGCCAAAACCTGAAGCAAATACTGTACCGGATCTTTCTCCCACGCCGGCTGGCGGGCAAGCCACGACTTCACAAGAATGAAGAGTATATTTTTTTTATGAATAGAGTGGAGATTGTTGTTGGGAAATTCCCATTACTTTGTCCCATTTCTTTGGGCATTGTGGATTATTACATCAGCGGTGATTCATGATCCCTTGTGATTTGGTAAATACATCAGACTCTCTACTACTACTATATATCGATAATCTTAAGTCCGGTTACAACATTCAATTTGTCCCACACGGCGTTTGAGGGTAATGTAGTAACACAGGCTTTATCTAGTCACTTATTCGCAACCCAAATGAGATGCACGAATGTGCAGAATACTTCATGACAGGCGCTCGAACGTGTGTGGGCCAGAAAATTAGATTCCATATAGGTACGCACGATGTCAATAACAACGAGGTGTTCTCAAACTACAAACATACACACGCTGTACAAAACTACTAGTTCGCTAGTCTGCCTCGGTAGAGGCTAGTTCGCTTGTGTACTCGATACCATAAATAGCTAGCTAGCTTCTAGTCAGAGTGTATTGTACACATTCCAATCCAGCGTACGATCATATCTTGACATGTTGTACCGAAACTCAAAAAGAGAAGTGCGACAAATAAAAATGAAAATGTCGGGTAGGTGAAGCCTAGAGTACAGGGTGTAGAAGAAAAACATGGGTTTAAAAGCTTTTATGTAGATTGGTGAAAGTCAAAGGTTAAAACACGAAATAGAGTTTGTTCCGCCACCGACAAGAGAAATAAAGTTCGCCCAATTCCATGGACCACACGGGCAGCATGACCACTGAGTCCGAGAAAAGAAACAGATACAAATCTCCGGAATCCATTTAGCCTAATGCTCCGACCCCATTTGATTCTTAAGAGACCATCTGCCTTCTAATAAGCCCGAAAAATACAAGGTTATAAAACGAAATACATTGAGAAGAAATATCAAACCCATTACACCCAACCCGGCCCAATAAACACACATGAAAGAGAGGTAAGTGTAAAAAAAGTAGAAAATAACTCCCGCCAAATATCTGAGAAACGGAGGAACCCTAGTCTGGTTGGCACGAAGGAACCCCGCATCACGTCAATGCCATAATCAATCTCTCATGGCCGTGTCAGTCAGAAACGGATCAATGGCATCTCCCGCCAGTTGTAGGGCTGCGGCAGCCAAGCTTGGTGGAGCCGACGAAGAGGAAGATGGGCCTCCAACAGAAGCTGACACAGATGGGGTAGCTGAGGAGTCAGGGGAAGTGGATGCCGAAGACAACGCCGGCTCCCCTGTGTACAGGTTATCCGCATCGTGGTTAGTGAGCGTTTCAAACATGTGATTAACCTGATCTCTCTCTCGTGAACTCTCCCTTAGCGATGATCCGTGCGAATGGTAATTGCTCAGTAGTGTTGGATCCATTGAAGCCCCACCACGTAAGGAACCCATTAGTATTGGTGACGTTGAAACCTGAGCGGGTTGTTGGTTGTATAGTGGAGACACTTGTGATGAACTTGATGACAACGAGTAACGCGATCCATAATCGAATTGCGGATGGTTTAGACTGTGGGTCGGTGTGTGCATTTGCACGGGGCTCATTGAAGAGGACGGCGGGTGTGAACTCCCCTTATGAGGAGCTGGTTTGATGGGAGCCGGTTTATTAGGTTCATTCGTCTTCTTCTTGAAGGTATGGGCCTTCGTACGTAAAGTCATCGGTAATTCTTCAGGAGTATTGACACCATACTGTGCCATCAGTTTTTGTTGCTTCGTAGGGCGTGGCTTCCGGGTCGAATTGGAGCAATCAATCACTGGGGGAGGATTTGGAGCTATCGGCGACCACTTGTGCAATTCTGTTCGAAAGAAGTTTGTTTCGTGTGCAAGGAGGATTTCTGCGCCTTCAATTTTGCGCAGATAAAATCTCATTGTTTGAGCCTCTGCTTGGCTCAAACCAATACTGTTGGTATATGGCTGAATAAACTCTCGAAAATTCTGTGCAGTATCAATGATGCGATCTAAACACTCCTGTTCATCGGGTATAAAGGGTAGTCTTGGAATCTCATTTCGCCACTCAATTAGCTCCTCCAACTTGGGCCTTGCTGCATCCCGGGGTATCTTAACACGGTAGTCGCAAATCGGGCACGTATATTTGTCGTCTTCCTTGACTTTACCACGAGCGATCTTCAAACATTTACCGTGGTACCTGTCTCTTCATTAGACGTGACAATATAATGGGCACCAGGGGTGACTCACCACTCATGGCAAGCCTCACATTCGATCATCATGCCTGCCTCAGGCGCCCTACAGATGCAGAATACTTCTCGTGACCTTCCCCGAGAGGCTTCACCAGGACCTCCAATGGGTGAGTGTTCTCTTGAGGAGGGCTCCACCGGCGTTCTCGGTCGATCTTCCAAATTGAAACAGGCTTGGTTACGGTTCTCCACATACTGCATATGAATCAGGAGTATATGTAGAGGAGCATTCGCCTTGCCAAATAATTTCTTGCCCCTGCGCATCCAATCTTCATGCCTCTTTTGCTCTTTTTCCAAATCTATTGTACCCGTAGGCTTGCTATGCAACTCTGCCAAGGAGTCCATGACCTCGCGTACATCCTTATATTTTGGCCGTTCATCTGGATTTGGCAATTGGCTACGATGGTATAAACTGATGATTTGGCGGTGCGCCTCTCGCTGTTTATTTAAGATTTGATCGACCTGACTCAACGTTTCTCTTGACACTGGGAGTGTTGATGCTTGTCCTGATAATGCTTCCAGCTGCTGAAAGTGAACAATTTCCACTGACATCAATTCTTTTGCCTTTGCCTCCCACATGTCACCGGCTATTTTTTGGGATTTGAAATGCGCCATTTGTTCATCGTTGTCAGGAATCGCTAGTTCAACTCCCTCAGTTATCAATTCAGTAACGTCTTGAAGGGAGAGATATCTTCCGCGGCACTCGCAGGCATTGTCAATCCACTTTAACTGACGCAGCATTTTTTCCAGTTCCTCAGTTTCGACCAAGTCCACGTTGAAACTCTTGCCATGCTCTATCAGCTCTTCAAAGGCTTCTGTCGTCAAATGACCGCGAGTCGTTAATGCTGTCTTTGCCCGCCGACGAAAATCTTGAATCGTGTCTGCACGCTCTCGTAGTTGATCGATTTCTGCACAGTCGAATTCCAGCATGTCAGCTTCCGCTAGCAACTTAATGATATTTTCGACTTTTCGATGTTCTTTGTCCCGCTCCTCCAGCTCGGCAGCTTTCGCGGTCCCCTTGCGCCAGGCCTTTTCATTTTTCCGGCGGTTTTGTTGCTTCCTCGTAATAAAGTTGGTCGCCTCCTCTACCCAGTCATTACAACGTTCAACAAAGTCCTTGAGAGGGGCTAGCTCGGGAATTGGGAAAGGGATACGCTCGCCCTCTGCTAGGAGAGCACGGAGCAGTTTGAGCTGCGGCCTTGGCGAGTCAGCAACAGACTTCTCCAGTTTAGAAACCCAGGCTTTTGGCAAATTTGCCCTGTCAGTAACTTTGGTATCGATATCGATGAGGCTTTCGTCGCTGTATCGAAGACGAAGGGTTAATTTGCTCGGCCCGCAATCGCATATATCTTTATAGTGTGTAGGACAAGTGACGTTCGAAGTGCACGCGCATGTCACTTGTGATAGGTAGCAGTACACCTTACACACCCCGCATTGGTACTGGTCTTCCGGGAGGTCTGTATCGACGACGACTTCGCGAAGGCCCGGAATTCGCTCCCGTATGGTCTCTCGTTGTTGTATTTCTCGGGCTCTGATCCGGCCCAGCGCAGGTGCCAGCCTAGTACGAGATAGTTAGTCCTGAGATAGCAAAGTTAAAGAAATAATAGATCAGGAAAATATACCAGGTAGCAGTCTTTATCGTAGTATCCCGAGCAGCACATGTGAGTAGTAACTCATCATGGGAGAATACTGGAGACTTTCTAAACTGCTTGTAGCGTTCAACCCCAGCTTCACCATATGGCTCCCAATCGGCTGGCGCAAAGTTTACTGCCTCATTGAAGTTGAACTACGACATTAATAAATGTTTGTCAGTGGGAGACAAAAGACAAAACTAGGGGAGGGAGCGGACGACAACTAACACCGTGGTTAAATCCAGCATGATAGGCCTGGGGGAAAGTTATCACGAGCTGACCCGCCCGTTGATCAAGAGCGTAGACGGAGACTCCGGCTTTCTGAAGCTGCTGTGGAGTAAGCAATGTAACCAACTGAAACAGAAGGTCGGGTTGCTGTTCAAAAAGTTCAGGGACAGCCTCTCGCATCGCATCTTCAAATTTCTCGGCATCTGACCCTGGAATACCGTACCATGTCTTGGTTGCGCCGAAGTGTTGATAATTCGCTGAATACGTATAATGGTCTTCATTATGCCAGCAAAAAGTTGAGAAGCACATACCCACATATAACCATGGTACTGTCATCCCGGAAACATCGGACTTGATGTGGCGGAATAACGAATCTTGGTTCAATGGTAGGATATTGAGATTCCATGGGTCTGTCGAATACGAATTGAGAGGCTCCTTCTCAATCGTAGGAAAACCACTTCCGTGAGTAGTTGAATGAATGTCGGCACCATATTCAACTTCTACGGTTTCTGTCAAGCTCTCTACGAGTCTCCAAAACTCCCTCTCGACATCATCCTCAGTAGGCTGCCTCTTGGTATTGTGAACGGGGTCGAAGGGCATTTTCGGCTGAAAATAATTATCCTTGAAATTATTCGCCTTCTCCTGGAACTGTCGCAGAGAATACACACCGCCATCTGCAAAACCGAATTCTCCTGTACCAACAAGACAGCGATTACAGTACCACTCACGTTCCGGTATAGCTTTGACAACTGGGTCTAAGCAGTATGTATGGTACCCGTGATCGCATCCGTCGCAGATTAGCATATTGACATTGTCATTCCCTCGTCCACATGTTTCACATTTCTATTCATTGTCAGCAAACAATGGCAAAAAATTATTGGAGTGGATATCTGGGTGTTGGACCTCGCCTGGCTTTGCCTTGCTATGCTGACCACCATTTCTGGGAGTGGATTGTGGTCTGTGCAACGTCATATGTGACCCAGCCACAGTGGGCGCCGAGTCTAGTCACGTCAAATTGAATTAGACGTTATTCTTCTTTCCATCGATAATCAATAGTTGAAACCGAAATTTACCTTTCTTAAGCCTTTTGCTCCTTCGCTCACCCAATTCAGAATCGTCGCCGTTTTTCGTCGGCGTACTCTCATTACTATCAATAATGTGACTCCTCTTCAGGGGTGTCCCTCCTTTCAACTCGGGTGTATTCTTAGCTGAGATGGCGCTCTCCGCGCCTCTACTGGGAGTTAAGCCATTTTCCAACTCCCTCTTTACTCCGTTTGGAGTTGCATTCACAGATGTAAACCCCGAATTGACAGTGGAAAATCCAGAATTAACGGCGGTAAAGCCTGATGAGGGTGGGGCTGGTGTGCCTTTAGGGGTATCGTCACCCATTACCGTATCTTTATCTGTATCATCAGTATCTGTAGAAAGCGCATGATTCGATGAACTGGTGCCTTTTGGAGCAGGAGACTCCGGACCTATGCTAGATCTGTCCTTCGATATTCCCTTCATTGAGGAACCCAATGGTGTTAAGTTGCCATTTTCTGAATCAAGAGCTTGTAGCCCAGGTTTAGCTTGCTTGACCCATTCTTCGTAAGGATGAAGGTAACGTTGGTATGAATTCTTGAGAGAGGTTGAGAGTGAGGACATGATCTTCCCACTGTACCCTAGGTCCCTTCCTATCTCTGCCCATTTCTTGAACTTGCACACCTTCTGAAAACCCCCTCGGATTTCGACTGCCTTCTTCAAACGGTAGAGATCTAGCGGGCGTTTATCGACGCAGGGGAAACGGCTTAGACTTGAGCCACTTTGCGAGTGGAACTTGCTCAGTTGATCAAGGTAGTTTAGATTCGCTCTATTGCCTGAATTATCATCGCCAGATATCAGCTCAGTTTGTTTTTGTGATGCTGAAACACTAGCATTGGTGTTTTCTTTTGTACCTCCTTCCACCGAGTTGAGCTCTTGTCTGCGGGTGCGAAAGTGAAACCGCTAGTAAAGTCAGCACCTGAAGTCAACAGAATGATGAAGGGTACTATATAGCGAGGGGGAAAGAGACGTCTGAATCCATCAGGTTGGAATGAGAATGTGCCGAAGAGCGTTGGCGTTTTTTAAGTACGAACCTCAGTATCAATAGCAAAATCCGGATTCCAACTATCTGGAGGAATAATCTTAACAATTCCGTATTTGCGACCCTCGCCTGCAATGTTGTTGATATAATCTAGAGGTTCTTTCCATTCTTCCATCGTTGGTCGATATGTAGGTGCCTCTCGTAAACCGTGCGGTCGGTTCTGTTTTGGTGACTCTTTCATAGCTGTCGCTGTCCCGCGTCTCTCCACCGTACTCAAGTCCAATGGCTGTGCCCGTCTCGAGCTCAACGGTGCAGTTTGGTATGAACCCTGAAGATGCATTCCACTCGTGCCTCCACTAGTCGTGCCTACTACATTTCCGACGCTACTGCTACTTCCACCTGCCTTCATTCTTGTCGAAGGACCATTGGTAGTTCTTGGAGAAGGGTTGTTCGAGCTTGATCCTGCCGCCGAGGAACCGGCTGAGATAGCGGCGGTCCCAGGCATCACGAATGACTAAATCCGTGTATGAGGATCGTGTTTGAGGAACTGATGATGGAGTCGGTATTTTGCAAAAAGCCCCAGCTGAACTGAATGGTTGGTATAAAGGCACCGCACGAGTGCAACGAGGCCTTTTGCAACCGGAAGTCTGCTGGGGAGAGAGGGGGGGGGGGGGGGGGGAAATGGAGGGCGGTATAACAGGAATCCGAGAAAATGTTATTGCGAAATATATTGCTCTAAAAAACCGAGTAGAGGGCAATTCATGGGCAGCTAAGACGGCTTGAAGGGAATCGCCAGTGCGAGGTGGGTGGGTGGTTGGCGGTTGCCGTAGTGGCTGTTGGTGTAGTAGAACAGAGGGAGGGAAGAGAGATATATTGGATTCTGTTAGGGAATGGGGAACAGTGCGTGAGGGAGGATGGAGGGTAGGGGTGCTGCCAGGCCCAAGACGCATGCCACAACCACCGTAGTCCTGTCCTGTCACCCGCGTAACGAAAAGCTCATGTAATTAGTGCTGAGCAGATGAAAAAGGTTGCTTCTATACGGTTGGGAGGAGAGGGGAGGATATTGAAGACATGAAATCCAGGTGGGCGGCAATTACTTACCTGTAAGATATGCGATGGGGAGGAAGAAGGGAGGGAAAAAAGAAGAGACCTTGGTAGGGCTGGATAGAACGATGGCGAGTGTGATATGGAGGCAAAACGGAGGAGGCAAAATGTAACGGGGGGGGGGGGTGGGGGTGGGGGGGGGGGGAAAGAAGGGGCGGGCTACCTACTTAAATACTCACTCATATACTTAGCCTTCGCACGCAAAAATGCAAAAAGCCAAAACCCGCCGCCGCCGCCGCCAGCTCTCGTTGCGAAGTATACAGTGTACCTTTGCTGGGGGAGGGGAGGGGGGAAGGGGGAAGGGGGAAGGGGGAAGGGGGAAGGGATACGGGATTCGGGATTCGGGATACGGGATACGGGATACGGGATATTTATGAAGCATATGTAGGTACTGAGTGCTCTTGTATAAATGTATCTGCAACGGCAACCTGATGTCTGAACTGAATGAATCTTTCGAATCTTCCCTCAACGGGTTAAACGAGGCGTACCACCTACCGTAGGCCGATGGAACCTTTCCCCAAGTCTGGACTTTTCCAATTGGGGCAGGCCGGGGCAGGCCGGGCAAGTCAGGCTCAGGCTCATCCCCGAGTTGCATTTGTGGTTCAATATTCTGCCCACAGGAAGTATCTATCTATCTCTACAGTAAGTTGTTACACTACTATGCTATACAGTACCTAGTACCGTTACCAAAGTAACTTTGTACAGTTATGTGACGTTGCTGCCTGGCTCGGGTCCTCCAGGCAGTGATGGTATGGCCGCAGCGCCGGTGCCGATATGTTTAGCTGCTGTGGCTAATTTCAGGTGATCGAACATGCTTCACAACTTAAGCATGTGTGACAAAGGCCCAAAGGTTAATTATAATTGATATTAATCACTGGGGTGGCTAATCACTGGGGTGGCTAATCTGATTACTGGGGTGGCTCCACTTCAGTACTGAAGTTTGGATTCAAACAAAATAATCCATCAGTTGACGAGTGCGGGCGTCTGGGGTCAGGGAATTATAACCAATATTACAAGCATTGAGAAAACAGCACTCAGGAGGGCCAGGAGGGCCAGGAGGGCCAGGAGACGGCTGATGTCCTTAGCCCTTCGATCTGATGATGATCATTGTGATCTGACAACCACGAATGAGAGAGCTGGGATGTGCAACTGGTCAAGTAGGTAGTGAGGTTACTTAGTTACGTAGGATCGTTAAAGGTTAGGTAACCCTCCCTCCCCTTCTGCCATCAGTACAGCCAGCCTAGGGTTCCTAACAAAGGTACGCAGGTAAGTTAAGTAGGTAAGGAAGGAATCAAACGTTTAAAACGTCAAACATATTTCGTCCCAATCTTGACGCTGCCTGCCAACGTCCAGCGCAATCTAACAAGACGGAAGCAAAAGGGCTAGTCTGGTTAAGTTAAAGAAGGCCCGCCTTCGGCTATACAGTACATCTTAGGGCTATACTCATGCAAAAAAAAAAAAAAAAAGATTGTTGATCAGCATGCCATTGGTTGAAGCCTACTTAGGTACTGTATGCGCTTGCATACAAGCAACTTTAGGTACCTACATATGTACCTTGTGCCAACTGCGGTACCAGTACCTACTCGTAAGCCCACCTACTCGTAAACAAGGCCTGAAGGAAGAAAGAAGATGCCGTATCACATTGATTGAAACATTCCCCTAGAACATCCCTACCGATAGCCCGCAGCTCCAGTTTATAGTCTAACCGCTCTGAGGTTAGATGGTCCAAGCCACATATACGCCAATTAGGCAGGAGTTTCTACTGTAAGTAGCAGAAAGTATTCGCAAGTTAACTCGGACAACTTACCAAGCAGACCAAGCAGAACCAACCCCCAGGTCCCATACACACCTTAGCCTCGTAGAACCAGTCTGTTGTCTCTGGGAGTTTGCGTCTCACGAACCTGCTAGTTACTTGGCGTTGTCACTTGTATACTAGCGTACTTTACTAGTGTACTTTAGTATTAATATATTGTGAGTGAGTAGCGATTCTAGAATTAAAACCGAAAGTCTTGGCAGACAACACTAGCCTCGTAGCAACAACCTCTAACCTCTGGGGTTGCGAGGTCACGAACGTACAATATATTAACCTGGTTCTGCGAGGCTATACACACCTATACATACTGTGGACTGGTTAGGGAAAACGGTCAAGAACTATTCTTCACACTGCAATGGAAGCGCTTCCTATACGGTCGTTCTATTGTGTGTATCTTCTTCGCTCCCTTATGAAACCAATGACATGCTATGTTGGCTCAACACTCCACCCAAGGAGACGTCTGGCACAGCACAATGGTGAAACCAAGGGTGGTGCGTCCAGGACAAGCCAAATGAAATTGAGGCCTTGGGAGATGGTCTGTGTTGTTACGGGTTTCCCGTCACAGATTGCTGCCCTACAATTTGAGTATGTTGTTTCCTCTATTGCACATTTACTCCGCTCTGGCCCCCCTCAAAACATACCCCCGAACCGTGATCCCGCAAAGACTTTAAAAGGTTTATACAAACAGCATAGGAGAGCACAATCAGTTATCAGACCCCAAAATCATAACGTATCAAGCTGTACTAACAATTTCATTCATCAGGTGGGCATGGTCACATGCTTCACTCACATTGAAGATCCCCAAAAATGATCGCCAGACTAGTCTGTTTGGCACTCGCCCAGATGGCACTCGCCCAGGAGACACCAAATTTACCAAATCCCGTAAGAAGCAGAAGAAGCGGAAAAGGAGAACCCCGTCAAAGCTCCCTGATAGACTTCAGCAGCTTGATCTTCTTCTTCGCGTTCACTCTTTTTTGCGGTGGCCAGTTGCCGTTCGTTTCTTCGCAAAGGATGTGTGGTTATTATGGGAGCATCAAACGCGCACCCGAGTAGAATGCGGGGAAGAACCACACCGAAACAGCATTGCCTTTACCTTAGACTTGAAGCTTCAAGAAATGAAAGACGGCGAAACAGGGGTAGGGAAACGACAACAGAGACAACACGGACAGAACGGCATTGGGGGACTTGAGGGCTTAGATATCACTTACGGTATTTCTATCATATACTTTAAAGACCCTGGACTTCACTCTAACTCTGTCAAAGATAGCATTCAACCGTGTGTCCAAAAGATCAATAATATACTTTCAGAACGAAACAAGGGTGATCCGTCGAGATGTATGATTTGCAAGTCAGAGCTACATCACCCACATGAAACCACTGTTGTCTGTCCACATGCGCTCTGTGAGCATATATCACATGTCACTTGTCTCTCAGTCGAGTTTCTCAAGCAAGAGGCCTCGAAAGCTTCAAATGCAAAAGGTAGAGGTCAACAGAGAGGCTGCGATTTGGCTTCTATAAAGACACAGGTTCTTCCTGTGAACGGGAGTTGCCCCAGTTGTGGGAAATCTACCCAATGGATCGATATCGTGAAACCGTTGACTTATAGACTAAGGGTGAAAGTACCGGAAAAGAAGACAAGAATAGCTAAAAAGGTTACCAAGAATCAAAAAACAAGGGGACGGAAGAAGAGCACAGCTTTGGCCGACGACCAAATGGAATATGAAGAGGAAGATGAGGTATTTGAGGAGGACGATGAAGAGATATTTGAGGAGGAAGATGAAGAGGTATTTGAGGAGGTCGATGAAGAAGGAGTTGAGGGGGATCAGGATGAAGAGGAACTATCGGAGGCTGACGATGGAGACAACTTGCAGAGAGCTAGTAACAGCGATGCCAGTGATATCAAGGGTTGGCTGTGGAGGGATCCATTTGCAGATTATCATGTACAAGAGGCATTCTCGGACATGGGTTCAGATGAAAGTGTAATGGAATGACTTTTGAGAACGGTTACACTGTCAAGTTTGCAAAACCAGATGCGAAATGAGAACGGTTACACTGTCAAGTTTGCAAAACCAGATGCGAAATATAAAATCACCACCGTCAAAATTCATTTGAGCACCGCCGACAACGAAAACACCGGTGAGAAAGGTTCACAATTTACAATTTGGTGTGTTTTCCGTATCTTTTTTTTGGCCCAATGTCTGCCCATGCTTCTTCAAACCCCACAGAAAATATGTACTCCTTTCCACCTTCCTCAAGATAATCCATCACTGTATGGTTTTGCTATCAGTATCTGCATACTACGTAACCCAAAAGACCGAAAAAATACTTACATATTGCAGCTGCCTTCCACCACATATCACCTTCCATTACGAACCCGGGTTTTCCAACATAAGGCCTACAGGTCCGCTCACCAAAGGCCAGGGCGCGAATAACCTTAACCCCATGTCCACTGCACCCAAGTCAGTTCCTGCTCGCAGAAAATTGAGATTAAGCTGGCGCTTACGCTGTCTTATCTTCATACACCAAAATGCGGTCAATTATGTCCAACCAAGGATTCCCCTTGGGAATAACTCTGGGGACATATGTTTGCACCTCGCTAGGATACAGCTTTGGCGCACCCCTCGATGCATAAGTCAACAAGTCACACCATACCTTCCAATCTAACATCCTGCATTTTGCTTCCGTTGGGATCCAATCCTGGCCAATAAACACATGGAGAAATAAGGTGGATGTCAAGCAGTGCATCAGGAAGAAGTCATAACGGGTAGCCTTATCAGGGCGCGTTGCAGAAACGCATAATAAGGCCCCACAATTGCTAGCCTCGGCCGCTTTCTCGATCAAATTCTCCGGCTTGCACCTCCATTGTAGTGCGATTTCTGCGAGCTCTTTTCTAGCACGGGCAATGACCGCCTTGAATTTATTCCCATCCTCCCATTTTGCCGCTCTGGATATGGCTGGATTGTCATATATCTCATTCGCCAATTCATAGAAGGTTTTGTTATTTTTCTGTGAACGGAGCTGGGTCAGCCGGAAATCACAACTGCTACGATCTCTCATGGGAGGAAAAGTACACGCTCAGGATCGGCTTCCTTAGCTGCTTTCTCTATATCAAGCAAAGCATCGCCGATGTAAAGGTCGGTAGTAGCAAATTGAGCCAAGCCTTCCGCAATCACTGCGGGGATCTCGAACTCAATCCCATAGCCCAAATGGATCAATGTGTGGTAAAGTCCTGAGGCGTCACAATCAGCATTGCGGGTAGTAACCACCGGAGTATTACTGACCAGAATGGATATTAGCAAAGAGCCGCTCGGTGACAGGTGTTCCACGGAACAACCACTTTTTCACTGTGTCTTTCCATCCTAGCTCCTTGATCTCTTTGGTAAAGAAGGCAAGGAAGTCACTGTAGTATTCAGCTTTCCCGATGAATTCGTTCCATTTACTTTCGTCGCTTAGATCTCGTAGAACAATTCCGTGCACTTCCGGCCGTGGGCGCTGATAGTGAAGTTCACGATTGTAGGCGGCTTTCAGTATGGAAGAGCTGGCACCGAAATCATAGAGTGCAGAGAGATAATGCACCGAGTGATTCTGTAACTCTAGAATGAATTTTCTTTTTGTCTTTTTCTTTTTTTATGGCAAAAAAACTTTCAAGCCAATGGACACATACATGACGTTTGTCTTCATCAAAGTATAGATGATGCTATTTCAAGTTAGTTTGAATGCGAACAAACTCTGGTTGAGGGTAACTCCAACCAACTTTGAAGGGGAAAGGAAAAAAAAAAAAAAAAAAAAAAAAAAAGGAAACCCACTTTTTCGTGATTATCTTGAATCAACTCCGCCAACGTCTGTGTAGCGTCGCCAGTAGTCCTTTGGGGAAAATTCATTACACCCGCATGACGTGGAGCCGAGAATTCAGCAGGGCCAGAAATCTTGGGAATCCCAGAGCTGCACACCATTGTAGATTTTCGGATTTGCTGTGGTGTTGCTTGTGCTTGTGTTTGTGTTTGTGTTTGTGTGGTGGTTTGATGTATTGTATGTGAAGTCTGTGCGACTGGGTATAAGCTACTTCGTCGCACAATATTTATAGATGCTCCAGCTATTATTACTCTGAGCATAATAATGTATTGGGGGAGGGGGGAGGGGGGAGAGAAAATGCGGATATAGTTATGTAGACCTCCGGGCTTTGATCGGCATGGTGCACTGCGCAAATCACCACGTAGTAACTCTTGGGGTCAAGATGAATCATTCGGGGGGTTTCTTCCTCCGGCCCCCGCAAGCAATTGGGAGATGGGCAAGTATAAAATATTTGCTGAATTACTGATCTATTCTGTATATACATTTGGAACATTTGGACTGTTGACGTCTTTGTTGTTACGCCTATGACGCAATGCAGCGCATCCGCTCCAGATTTCTGGATTGCTCCAGCCATATATCGATCGGCGAGTATTTGAAATACCCGCACAAGCCCACTTGCACACCACTCGAAAGGTCTGAAACATTTGTCATCCCAATGCGTTCAAAAGGTCAGCTGAATCAAGCAAGACCTGAGAAAATTAAAATGGAAAAACCCCTAATACCCTAGTAAGAGAATTAAGGACCAAGGGAAGTTCAGCGGAGGAGAGTGAACTTCTCCGGGCCCAAGCGAAGGTCTTGACCATCATGGGTGATCCGATTCGCTATCCTCACTGCCAATCCTTGATGACGCATACCATGGCCCACCAACCTTAGCGGAACAGCCTTGTCACCCCTCCACCAAACGTGTCTGCCCCAAGGCCTGGACCCGGGCCATTATGCATTCCTCCATTATATCGATTGCCAACCGCGCCTTGCCTCTCCATACGATATCGCCTGGCTGCCTCCCTCAAATGATCTGGTAGTAGCGGGCCTTTGTCACCCCAATCATTCTGAATTTCCAACGCACTCTGGACAATATCACAGACATAGACTTTTGCGAAACCGCCGATCACGGTACCGACATTTGCCGTGACAGATTGGGAGAGGGTTTGGTTTGTAATCTATGTAATATGTGAGCTATTTGAGAGAGATCAGCATAAGTCGGGGTTATATTGCTACCTTCTTGACGGCGGCTTTGTTCAAATTGGAACGTCGATATGCCTCATATCGACTCAGTTGATCGTCGTCAAAATGCTCCACAAGCAACGCCAGCCTCTGCTTTCTCTCGTCGTCCTCCCCAAACCCACCTAGCATACCATCTGCCAACAAGCTTGTAGTGCCGTAATCATCTCCCCTATCCTCTTCGTCTTCTTCCTCATGGAGTGCTGGACCCTCTGCAGCCTCAGCCGCTCCGCCAACTGGCCTACGCCTGCCGGTTACTTCATCGCCAACAAGAGAATCAACACTCGGACTTCGTTCTCCACGGTTTGGATCTTCCTCTGGCGGGAACGAAGTTTGACGGAGGGGATGACTGCCAACAATCGAGGCCTTCCTATGGGGTTTGTGCTTCTTAGCAGCTGGGCTGCCATTAGGTAGCGAGATGCGGCGCTTGTTGCTGGATGATGATGGAGGCTGCGGAGGCGGTGGAGGGGAACCAGCTGGTGGTATTGGTAGTAGTGGTGGTGGTGGTGTTGGTGGTGAGGACATCGAAAGGCCTTTTGTTTGTGATGGGCTTGACGAACTGGGGGAACCTCCAGTTCGACGCGGCAGGCGAGTGCCAAGATAATTTGAACAGGGAAGTCACACTGGTCAAGCCTCACGATTGGGATATAGAGAGCAAGAGAGAGAGACTCCAGAGCACGCTGAGCTGAAGGTCGCAGGTATAAAACGTTGGGAAGAAACAATGGTGAACAGTCTGAGTCAAACATTAAATCGCTCAAAAACCTTCGTGCAAGATTGCCCACGGTGTTGGGGGGGAGGGGGTTGGCTCTGGTTGGACTATGCACGCCTGGACTTGCCTACTGTATTGTATATAGAAACAATATTCGATAAAGAAAGGGAGTACTGTAGATAGAGTACCGTAGATAGAGTACCGTAGAGTATGTACAGTATGTACCGTATCTTTGTAGCCTCAGCAAAAACTCCTATTTATGCAAGCAAAGTTCCATTGGAAGCAAAGAAAACCCCTCCAATAATTCCGACTGCTCTCGTGGCCCGGCCCAGCCTGGTTACTTTTTTGGTGGCAGGACTTCATTCCGATGTCGTGCTACATCTATCTGTACAGTGTACAGTATGTAGACTATAGTTAGGTGCTGTGCTGTGATACATACGATGTCAGCACTTTATTCTGGCCCATACTTTCGTTCGAGATACTGTACTATTACCCTGACCTCTTCCTAGGCGGCTCCAGAGGTGCTTCCCAGATCGCCTCAGCTTGTTTTCGGCTCTGCTCCGGGTGCGAGTGCGGCATCGTGCTGCGAAATGTACATCTGTACATACGGTACGGTACGGTACTGTATGTATGTACGAGTAGAATCAGCCCCCGTCTGTATGTTGCAGTGCAGTACGGATACCTACCCAGATATCGGTAGGTAACTAAGGTACTGTACAGACGGGTATAATGTACGATTCTCACCTACCCAGCCGGTCGCAGCGTTTGGTTCGAGCGGCGGGTAAAGCGGCGGGTAAAGCGGCGGGCGAGCAATCCCGTAGAAGTTTCTTGGAACGGAGCTCTCCCTTGTTAGTGCAGTCCCACTTTAAAAACCCGCCCCAACAGTTTCGAACTCAACGTTTTGAAATAATTTCTTGTTCTTGATCTTGACTCCACTGATCTCGCAAAGACTGAAAGGCACATAATACACCAGATATCCACCTACTCGGCATCAATAGCTTTGAAAAGCCTTTGACAGCAGCATCATTGGTCTTGCTACACCAGCATCATTGCAGTCGCCACCGGCACTTTCAGTCATGTCCAACAACAACAAGAAGAATGGAGAAGATGACTTCTTTGGCCACTTTTGCCAAAATGTCCGCCGCTTCACAGACCAGCACATCAGTTCTATGTTGCATTCCCTCATCGGACTTCCATCTATGGTTACGCCTCCTGCAGGAGGAACCTGGGTCATAATTGATGAGGAGCTGAGACCAAAAAAGGAACGGGCCTATGGTGACGGCGACGGAAGATTGGAAGGCAAAACCATGGAGGAAATCCAGAAAATAAAGGCAACTTGGATTGCCGAGCGAGATGGCGGTGCAGGAGGGGTCAAGGTTGCCGAGGGAGCCAAAGCCAAGGCAGAGTCCGGTGGTTCATCTTCGTCGCCGTCCTCGACATCTTCCACAGCTCCAAGGAGCGGCAGGGCCATATATGTATTTCGCTTCCCATCATCGTCCTCCTCCAGTGACGGCTATTCTGATTACTACTCCCCAGATGCCCAACGACAAATTGAGAGACTAAATGGCCAGATGTTACGCTCATTTCACAGGGATGAACTCTTTCAATTCAACCCTTTCCCGTCTCTCTTTGGACTTTTACACCCATTTATGTTTTCTCCATTTGCGGGGCTGCCACGGACTTGCTACCACGGTTCCCGTGATCCAATAGAGGAGGGACTAGACGAGTTTGATCAATGGCGAAGGATGCGGGATGAAGAGCTGAGGTGGCGAAGGAAGGTGTGTGGGCATTATAACAGTGAATATAGCAGGGTTGAAGACAAGGCAAATGGTGGGGTGGAGAACGTCATATCAGAGAATGAAACGCAACACCCACTTCCATTGCAAGCCCCACCCGAAGAGGTTGCCAATCCTGAGCCAGAAAATGAGCTAGATCTTTATGAGCACCTTGACCTCATCTCATCGAATGACAAATCACTCCCTGGTCGAGGTACTGCTACTCGCTGTATCACAAGCACCTCCACGTCAACGGAGTCTCGGACCTTTCCCAACGGATCCACATTTACTAAAACTGTTAAAATCACACGATATTCTGATGGAACTGAAGAGAGGGTGGAGAATGAGCACAGAACCCCTCAAACGGATGGAAATGCAATACGCACAATTCAGGGTAACCGGAGGGGTGTGGTTGGTGCTGAAGACGATGGCAGAGGCTCTGGGGAGGGCCCTATCTTTGAAGTTTCATCAGATCGTGGCTTCAGAGGCAATGAAGATGGGGAAAAGGAACTACATGAGTTTGAGCGTAGGGTGTTTGATTATCTCATGAGATCACCCTTCTTTGAGGAGGCGAGACGAGCAGAGCAATCTGATGAAGAGGATACCGTGATTTTCACGCTTCCGAAGCAAACGCCCTACGAGTACGTGAACAAAGCAAAGCGTTCTCAAGAGGATGAAAACCGCGCCACCCCGAATGAACCAGCGGCGCAGTCGAATGATTCGCAAGTTGAAGGTCGTAAATGGGGTTGGTTTTGGAGCAAGTAATGCCAATGCATGAACGGTGTCCACCCATTTAATTCGAGATTTTCATTCTTTTTTGCATTTGGTAGCACTACAAAATAGTATCATCTTATTGTGGTGCGCGGTGGCAAACGGTTATGGAGTTCTGAACAGGGGTTTTGCTTTTTGACAAGAGTCACCTGCATGCTTCGTTTATTGATACTGTAACATTCATTTTGGAGTACATGATTTTAGGCGTCACATTTCACTGCCTTTTTTTGTATCTCTTCGATTTCAATTGTATTCTTTTCCTCAGTACCTGTCATGTACATGCAGCAATAATGTGACCCAGTGATCCACCGTGGCTGACTGTAGTCTCCGAATTCGTAGCTTCCGGCGGTTACATAACTTGAGTGAATCGTATCAAGAGAATGAAATGTTTGTTTCAGTTTTTGGGATGGAGAAGCTACTGTACCTAGAGAGTTACCCTGACAACTTTGCAACGTTGATTATATGAGATTTTCAGAACCATGCGAGATGTATTCTAGGAATTATTGAGAAATTTGACAGTCAAACCCTGGAGGTATGTATGGACGGACGCTGAAGGAAAATGTCAGTCTTGAATTCGCAACCACACACATGGGTAAGTGGTTCGATAACGATGCTATTTTCACTTTGAAGCATTCCAACCTTTCCTGCTTCGTCACCCAGCCCTAGCCCTAGACCACCAGCTGCAATTTGCAGATCCGCAGCTGCATCTCATGGGCCATCACCCGACCCCAAGCACTACAAAGTAGTTTTGACTGCAGAAAAGTTCCCTTCAATGTAGCCATCTGGCCATCCTGCTGGGCCCGCAATTTTCGGCGTTGAAAAGTGTTGACTAGCTGAGCCTCTCACCCTCCGGAATTCGCATTCTCACCGCGCAGAGCTAGGCCCTTTTAGGCACACTGCCTGATTGAGCAATTCGGGGGGTGAAAGGGGGGAAAGTGCTGTACCCGTAGTATTGTGGGCGTGGGAAAGTATGTAGCTAGACATCCTCAAGAACACGCAACGTTGAACATCTCCTCACTCTGCGCGGGGCAAGGCACCGGGGATGAGTGGGATGAGTGGGTAGAGGTCACTTAATTTATCCAGCTGAGGATTGGGAATGCAAGGTAAGCAGAATTCCGCAGCTTCTGATTCGGCAGCAGCCATGCATTGATAGGTAACGCGGTTGCTTGTCAGCCCAGCTCCACCACGCTCTAATATATATATATATATATATATCATATGTAGCTGAGGGCTATCGTTATGGCTTATGGCTTATGGCTTATGGCTTATGGCTTATGGGCCCAAAAACACTCGCTTCCGGCTGTTTGCGAATATTGATGATAGGCGATTCCCGTAGAACCTCCTTCTTCTGTACTTGCAATGATACCCGTCAGAGAAAGGCAAGTTGCAAAGCCCTGCGGAAAATCCCGAAGCACCTCCGAGACATGGTATATTGAATGATATCGTACGTGAGGTGAGCTTGGCCACAAAAGACCAGTCCCCTTCGACGGTTTGTCTCGTGTTGCCGCAAAAGTCACTCAGCGATCAGAGGGGCCGCTTCTGATTCAGCTTCTGCCTAACGACGAAGGTACCTGGATAGCTCGAACTCCGATATATAAAAGAAGGCAGAGTGACAAGTGATCTCTACCGCCGGCAACTGGGCCTCGCATCTGCGTACTTAACCTCTCTACCTCGCCCCCAGCATCATCCAGTTTCCATCACGCCTGTCGTGCTCCCCAGCTACCAAGATCTTTTAACTCGTTTCCCATCTCTTTTCAGATCTCTCTCGCCCCAGAGATCAGCTTACAGCCTGAATCACCATCCTATAAACCAAGCCGTCAAGCGCAGGGAGAAGCTTATGTATCGTACCACCTACTTCTAGGTAGTACAAGCTGCTGCATACATCTACGACTGCGGCAAGGACACACGTACGCGTAAGCCCAGATTACCGGCACACTTCTCTCTTCGATTCTACGAGGGTTGACTCGGTACTTCTGGCCTGCTTAACGAGACTCATTCTATATCTCTGCGGGGATCTCTTCACGACTCGTACCGCACTCAACACTGCATAATTCGCCAGGGCCATTCTATATACCCGCTTGGAGTTTGGCCTTGCCTTACCGGTAACGCAAGCTGCTAGCGGCGTTGAAATCAAATAGGGCGACATAGGGTGATTCTCACGTGTTGTGTGCAGATCTGATCTAGGAAAATTGAAATCAATTATTTGGAGAGGATATATAGGCACCACGTCTGCTTATTCACTATTTCTCCGTCATTCTATAGCTCCGAAAGCTTGTTAGCTGAAGGTGTTTTGAGTTTAAAATTTTTCGGGCCAATCACAACACGAAGAATTGGTTTCCGTTCCCGAGACAACTTAGACAACAGATTTCGAGAGACCCACGAAGATCTTCTAAAACCTCGATACGCCGAATATATTACCCTAAATCCCAAAATGAGCACCACAATGCACATCCTCTCACCCTTCCGCCCTGCGCTCCGCAGAACTGCAAATCTACGCTGCCGAAGTACCTCCAGCACAACCAACCCCCGATCCAACCCCTCCTCCTCCTCCTCCTCCTCTTCTTCTTCTTCTCCGGGGCCTAATGCTGCGTCCCCACGGGCGGTCATGCTATACAGTTACATTGTTGGATCATGCACACTGCCCTTCGTCGCTCCAGCAGTGCAAAGGAGTAAGAGTGGGGCGACTGGGGAGAATGGAGGGAAGGGGGGGCTAGGCTTGCATCACTGCTGTCATTAAGGACGACATGAAGGGAGGTTGGGGGGAGCAGTGTTGGATGATGGAGGTTTGAACTCAGTGGAGGGAATTAGGGCAAGTGATCTGAATTCGTGAAATCGTGGAGTTTGCTTTACTTTTGCTTTTGGAGAGGAACATGTTGGCTTTTCCCTTACAGAATTTTCCTGGTATTGGTATTAGAGCTGTGTTTTAGAAGGGGCCTTTGTTGTGTTTTTTCTACTTTATTTCCGCACAGTGCCCCTCCTTCCCTTTTACGTGGGTTGATTAGATTGGGTTTTCTGTACCCAACTTGCTTACACCTTGCGGAACGGGCTCAGTTTGCAAAGTGTATAGATATCTAGAGGTGGCTACTATTTCAGGCCATTCAGAATAATGCAATAGAATTGTTTTTATTTTATTATCACGGCCTCGTGTTTTCGTGATATTTTCAATTCTCCAATTTTTCACATATATATGTACGAGCTTGTCCGGGGCTATTATACCCAAGGATAAAAGATTACATCTAATTGAGTGGTGAGGGCGGAAGGGAAACAATACTAAATAATAAAAATAAAAACCACAAGACATATATCCATCTCAAATGGATGCCATGCGATGAGCATCCTTTGCTCGGTAACTGATATTTTGGCACAGCCATGATTCATATCCGAGGTACCGACTTCCTCAAGCCATCCAATATCCTCGCCCCTCTTTTTCTCCTCACCCCACCTCCCACTTGAATCCTCCCCCTTCTCCCTTCCCTCCCAAAACTAACTAAAGCGATCCCCCTTTCTAGTTCTATACGGCACTGCCGCCTCATACTTGCTCTTTTCCACCTCCCTCTGTCCATTCGTATCCGGCTCGTGTCTAGTCGGCGCCGGGTCCGCGGTAGCTTCCTCCGAGGGAGCAAAAGCGGGGTCGTGGTCAGAGCCGCGGGAGCGCAGATTTTGCTGGCTTACACTGCCGGTGCGGGTTGCGTCGTATTCAAGGTTTGCATTGAGCTGCTGCTGGTGCTGGAGCTTGCGGAATTTCTCACGGCGAGATGCGTCGATGTCCCGTTTGGCGTAGTAGTATGCGCCGCCACCGGCGATGATCAGCGCGCCCCAGCCAATCCTGGTTTTGGCGAGGGGGGGAGGTAAAGGCACCGGTTAGAAGATGGGCGCGCATTGTAGTTGGTATGAGAAATGGGGAGTAGGGGAGTGAGGAGTGGGGGGAGTTTGGGCAAAGGTTACCAAAAAGATTTCACCTATATGTGGGAAGGGGAGGCACGGGGGGGGGAAAGAGGTCGGGTGTTAGCATCGGGTCGATCCGCGCAGTTGTGATGTCAATGTTCAATGGGCGCTCTCTTGTAGGGGATTTTTTTTTGGGGGGGGGAGAACGTACAGTGTTCATTGATGTAACTGTAAGTTAGATCTGGGTGATTATTTTTTGCCCCTTGCTGCTTTCTATCTATCTATCTCCGTATAGACTGCCCCCCGGCGGTTTGGGTCTGGAGTGATGGACTTGTAGAGGGCCCAGTTGATGAAACCGTTTGCCTTTGTAGTAGTGAGAGATATAAGAAAGTTATCGCGATGTTCTGGTGTTGGTGGAAATGTAGCTTGCTTATGTAGGTTGAACTTGCATAGCCATATGCAGCTTAGTCATAGATTTCCCGTTATAGTTATGCACACAATACATATCTTGGCTGATGAATAAGCGGAATACATATGCACAAATATGCAAGCATGTGGCGCCCTTACTAAGCACATCGTCTGCATTTGAGCCTGAGGTTTACCGCCTTTTACAACACCTGGGGGACATTTATATCCTTCCGCCTTGACGAACTCGTATACGCAGCAGGACAGTACAGGATAGCAGGACAGGATAGGAGGACAGCAGCAGGATATATAACCAGAGAGCTTAGCTGCTTCCCCTTCACAACTGCTGGCTATGCCTCCAAAGAAGCGTGCGGCCGCCCCCCCCAAACCTGCCGGCTCTTCCAAACGAACCAAACCCGAGATCAACACCCCCACGCCCAACCTCAGCGACGGCGAATTTGCCGACGCCCACGCGGACGAAGGTGAGCTGCCACGGAATGAAAAGGAGAAGCTGCAAAGGGAAAAGGAAAAGCTCGCATCCGATGCCGCGGAGAAATTCAGCGTTGAATCGTATCAGCTCACAAAGGCCCCAAAGACCTACGACTCAGTGTCGCATTTGTTCAACCAGGACGACTTTAGTTGGTTGAAGCTCAAACCTGATCATGCTGCGAGACCGCTCTGGATTAGTCCCCGCAATGCAAAGATTGTGTTTGAGAGTTTTTCCCCCCTGGCGGGCCAGGCGCAGGATTTTTTGACGACGATTGCAGAGCCCATTAGTCGGCCGACGTATTTGCACGAGTATAAGCTTACGCCGCATAGCCTCTACGCTGCGGTGTCCGTGGGGTTGGATCCAAAGGATATCATAGGTGTGCTGGATCGGCTGTGCAAGATGCCTATTCCGGAGAACATCAGACAGTTTATATACAACTGTTCAAAGAGTTATGGGAAGGTCAAGCTGGTTCTCAAGAATAATCGGTACCATGTGGAAAGCTCGGACCCGCGCATGTTGCAGCGGTTGTTGCATGATCCGGTTATTGGGCCGCTGAGGATGGAGGTGGGGGATGAAGTGATGAAGGAAAAGGCGCCCAAGATGGGGACGTTGGTCATCCCCGGGACGAAGAATGCCGCTGGGGCGGCACAGGCGGGGATTACTCAGGGAAATACGGGACCGGCGCCGCACGGCGAGCCCGTGCAGGACTTGTTCGCTAGTGTCACCGGGTTGCAAGAGGGTGATGAGGATGAGGACGAGGACGAGGATGCGGTCCACTCGTTTATTATTCCAACCGAAGCCGTCGAGACGGTGCAGAAACAGTGTTTGCTCCTGGAATGCCCAATTTTAGAGGAGTATGATTTTAGGAATGACAGCAGGAATCTTAATCTGGAAATAGATCTAAAGCCCCAAGCGCAGATTCGGCCGTACCAGGAAAAGAGTTTGAGTAAAATGTTTGGTAACGGGAGAGCCAAGAGTGGGATTATTGTGCTGCCGTGTGGGGCTGGCAAGACGCTGGTAGGGATCACAGCGGCGTGCACAATCAAGAAGAGCGTTGTCGTACTGTGTACGAGCTCTATGAGTGTGGTGCAGTGGAGGAACGAATTCATCAAATGGTCGAATATTAACCCAGATCAAATTGCCGTGTTCACTTCCGAGGCGAAGGAAAAGTTTAGAGGAGATGCGGGCATCATTGTGTCGACTTATTCTATGGTTACGAATTCACGAAACAGGTCTTATGACTCGCAAAAGATGATGGATTTCTTGCAAGGCCGGGAATGGGGTTTGATGATTCTTGACGAGGTCCACGTCGTCCCGGCCTCGATCTTTCGAAAGGTCGTGTCTGGTATTGCAGCACATTCGAAACTTGGCTTGACGGCTACATTGCTTAGAGAGGACGATAAAATCAAGGATTTGAACTTTTTGATTGGACCAAAGTTGTACGAGGCCAATTGGATGGAGTTGAGCGAGCAGGGACATATTGCAAAGGTGCAGTGCGCTGAGGTATGGTGTCCGATGACAACGGAGTTTTACCAGGAGTACCTCAACTCCTCAACAAGGAAGCGTGTGCTCCTGTATATTATGAATCCGAGAAAGTTCCAGGCCTGTCAGTACCTGATTGATTACCACGAGAAGCGCGGAGACAAGATCATCGTCTTTAGTGATAACGTCTACGCACTCCAAGCATACGCACTCAAGCTCGGCAAGGCATTCATCTACGGAAATACCCCTCAATCCGAGCGGATGCGCATTCTGGAGAACTTCCAGCTCAACGACCAAGTCAACACCATCTTTTTGAGCAAGATCGGAGATACCTCCCTGGACCTTCCCGAGGCGACATGCCTCATCCAAATCTCCTCGCACTACGGTTCCCGCCGCCAGGAGGCGCAGCGCCTGGGACGTATCCTCCGAGCAAAACGCCGAAACGACGAAGGTTTTAATGCATTCTTTTACTCCCTCGTCTCGAAGGATACCCAGGAAATGTACTACTCCTCCAAACGCCAGGCCTTCCTCGTCGACCAAGGATACGCGTTCAAAGTCATCACGCACCTGCAAGGGATAGAGAATCTCCCCGGCCTAGCATACGCTACTGCCGCGGAGCGGAGGGAGTTACTGCAGGAGGTGATGCTGCAGAATGAGGGCGCGGGGGAGATTGTTGCGGAGGACTTTGACGGCGGGAGGATGAGGGAGGATGGGACGAGCGTGAGGGGGCCGAAGGGGAAGGTCATCCAGGTCAGGAGGTTTGGTGGCAGGCTGAGTGAGTTGGCGGGTGGCGAGGATATGGCCTATACAGAGACGAATAGGAGTAGGAATAAGGAATTGAGGGTGGGGGCGCAGAAGGGGCCGAGCGCGTTTTTTAGAAAGCTGAAGAGGGAGGAAGAGAAGAAGAGGCAGGAGAGGATGGCGTTACAGTAGGATTTGTGTGAGGATAGATTCGGGGTGTGGGGGATGGTACGATATCTAATGTTTGCGCTTTCTTTTTTTTTTTTTTTTTTCCCTTTTATGGGATCATGGATTTGGTAATATTTGGGGTTCTTTATAGGCATCAAATAGATTCTTCAAAGCACTGATGGAAAACATTAATGGGCAATCTCGCTCTTTTATGATTATGATATGCTGCTACCTGCTAATCCACATTTATCTGTCAAAAAAAATCAACAAAGTGCTAGAAATACTGTACTTCTGCATCATGAGTAGTAGCTATAACTTAAGAGAACTTTTTACCCCATATCAAACCCATTCATTCATGGGTTCATCTCCAAGAGATGATACATCAGGGTAACACTTTCATCTCAGCAACCAGTAAATGTTCCACGACCCCTTGGTTCCCATTCCCCTAAAACGGTTAAGTTTATCTCTCCTTCCCTTTCAACCCCAAACACCTCCACAACCCCTCCGCATCCACATACCCATGATGAATTACATTCACCAGCACATAACCCCCGCACAATTGCCCCCCACCCTCTGCTTCCACTCCTCCCCCCTCACCACCCCGCCCCCAAATCAACTCTCGAATAAACTTTGCCGTGGCAGACCTCCGGGGATATATCGCAGCCCATTGATCCCACAGTGCAAACGCCTCTTCGAGCCACGCGCGGAACGAGGCATGTTCGATGATAGTTGGAGTGAGGATTTCTTTTCCAGGGAAGCACCCCCAAGTTACTGCATTGACTGCTGTTTCAGGGTGATTGCTGTGTACGGTTAACTAGTGAAGTGGGGGTGGGTAAGTTAGTAGGTTATGTTAAGAAGGCTCTCCACCCCCGCAACGGTCACTGCAAGGACGAGTAGATAGATAGAGATAAAGAAAACTCCCCTAACCACCCCCACCCGCAGCAAGGAGAAGGGGGGAGGGGGGGACACGGGAGGAGCGGAAGGGAGCCCACATACATTACAATCACCCACATACCAACTGACCTCTTCGGCGCCCTCCCTCTCCAGGCGTTCCCTTAACCCATCCCACTCTCCCCTCGGCATCCAAAACTCTACAAACGCCTTCTGCCACACCCACCCCCCTTTGGGTCCCCATCCCACCTCCGGGTCCTCACTCCTCCCCGCGTCAACCGCAGGCTGACTCGCAATTGTCCACCACCCCTGGCCATTCATCTCCCTGAGCCAGTGTCTAATCCTGTTACTTTCCGGGCTTAGCCCGCCCCCACCAGGAGCGTTTCCACCCGATCCTTCTACTGACGCTGACCATGGGACAGCGGGGATCTGACCATCGACGCACCTGAGGAAAATGGACGTAATGTCACTCGTAGTGGTAGGGTATCCCCAGTAAATAATAGCCTGCTGTGGCGAGAGCGGGAGCGAGGGCCCATACCCGTCAATCTCACCAAACGCCGGGGAGCGGGAATCGCCAAAGCGGCCATTAGGGAAATCGTCCCATGTCGCTGCTCTGCCGAGGGACCCTTCTCCTTCAGAGATTGCGATAGTGGGGGGGTTAGGTGTGGGTGAGACGGTTGGTGTAATTGCCGTTGAGGTGGCCGAGTCAGCGGGGCGGGCCTGGAGTAACTCGCTCCTGATATCCTCCACAATAACACTGTTATATGGATCAATCGAGCTTGCTCTCCTCGCCCTACCCCCCATGTGGGGCCCGCGGTTGATGGTAATCGTCGTGCTTGGGGCTGTATTCGGCCCGTCCACAACAGTCGCCACTTCCTCGCTCTCCCTGTCTGGCCGGTCGACGGAATCATCCGGAGGGATGAGATCACTCCTTTCCAGCACAAACGCAACTGCCTTCTCTAGGTTCAACGTATAAAAGTGAAATCCCCTTCGCGAGGCAAGGCCAGTAGTATCCCCTACTTCTCCCCCCACTGGCGGCTGGGATTTAATCCGCTCAACGATGTCGACTAGGATATCAACACCGGTGGTTTTAACAGCATCGTCATCGCCTTTGATGGGTTCGAGCAGGTCGTAGACATGTTTGGGGACTTTAGCGCTAGAGAGCTTTGCTGTGCGGCGGAGGGTATTGTAGGATTGGATAGGCATGAGCCCTGGGATGATGGGGATGCTGGCGAAAATTCCGCTCTCGTGCTCACGGAGGCGGCGTTCAAATGAAAGGTAGGCGTCGACGTCATAGAATAGCTGTGTGAGGATAAAGTCCGCACCAGCTTTGACTTTTTCAACCAGGTATGGCAGATCCCGAGCTGGATCCTGCGTGCCGTCGCCGGGGGTGGTGGTTATAGACCCGTCGACGTGGCCCTCGGGGTAGGCGGCTACGCCGACGCAGAAGTAGTCACCGTGGTGCTTGCGAATGTAGCGGACCAGATCGATTGCGTAGACGAATTCCAAGTCCTCTTTGTCCCCCCCGGCGGCCCCATCCACAACCACCTCCTCCTTCTCCTTCTCTTCATACTCGTCTTTTCTCGGCGGATCCCCCCGCAGCGCGAGAATATTCCTCACCCCAATCTCCCTCGCCTGAGCCAACGTCTCGTCCAGCACCGCCCGACTCATATTCGTACATGTAAGGTGGAGACAGGTTGTGAGCCCCAGATGACGCTGACAGACTTCGGCGAGAGCGAGGGACTTTTGGGCAGTAGACCCGCCGGCGCCCCAGGTGACGGTGACGAAGAGCGGGCGGAGAGCCCGCGCCATCCGGGCGAGGCGGGCATGGAGATTTTCGCGGCCGGGGGCGGTTTTTGGGGGGAAGAACTCGAGGGAGAAGAAGGGTAGGGAAGGAGGGAGTGAGGCGATTTTTGTGGTGATTTTGTCGTCGGCACTGGACATGGTGGGGGTGGGTGAATGTGGGGTAGAGGTGCGATAAGTGTTATGGGATGGGTGTGTGGAGTGGAGAAGAATGGTGAAGGTTGTTGGTGGGGGGGGGAGCTCCCGGGTCATGGAATATGTAGAATATGTAGAATTATTTGCCTCCTTGAGTAGGTTTGGAGGCGTAAATGGTAAACGGGGGGGAGGGGGGGATACGGTGGTGTATTGGATGAAAGTGAGGGTGTTTTTGAGTGCAGCGGGAGGGGCAGTGGAGATGCAGTGGAGAGGCAGAGGAGAAGCTGATATGAAGTGAAGTGTATACCCACTTTACATATGCCTCAGGTCATGAAAGGGTATATGAGTGTATGAGGAGGGTTGGGGAGGTTGAGAGGGGAAAAAGGAGAAGAGGAGAGGAGGACAGGAGGAGAGGGGGGGAGGAGGGGAGGGGGGAGGAGGAGGAGGAGGAGGAGGAAGAGGAGGAGGAGGAAGAGGAGGAGGAGGAAGAGGAGGGCAGGAGAAGCACTCGGCGGAGAGGAGAAAGAGTACAAGAGGACAAGACTCTACTGTCTACTGTCTACTGTCTACTGACTGCTGACTACTGTCTACAGTCACCTACATATAAAACATCTGTCGACGTCCATTATACGATACATTAAGTACTTATGTACTCTGTACGTATAGCTTGTTATGCAAGGTTACATATTTCCATATAGCCATGTACCTACAGTATGTAGGTACAGTACATATTATTGCATATACTACAGATACACTAAATATTCGTAAAGTCGGCCTCCCCCACCTCGTCCCCTCGCCCCTCGCCCCCTCGCCCCCTCGCCAATTCATATCATAATAATCAATTATAATCACCATCACCATCACCATCACCATCACCATCACCATCACCCCGTCAACCCCCCCCCCCCCCCACCCCCAATTCGCCCCATCGACACGGAAGCCCTGCATAATTTTGTTTCGAGACACCAGTCAGCCCAGCCCGAGGCCCAAACAAGCAGATTGTGATGCATCTTCTGTTGTTCAATACGGCTCAGAAAAGTACAAGAAAAAAAAAATTATATATATATTTGCCTCTTTCGCATCTTCAGGTGCAACCAGATGCCCCTCATCTGCAAAGCGAATGCATGTGCGGGAGCAGCGGTTGCGTCTGTTTACCAGATCAAATTGTGTCATCCCCACCGTGTGTGTATGTATATGTATGTGTGAGAATGTGTGTGTGTATGTGTGTGTGTGTGTGTGTGTCTGGGAAAAACGGGAGCAGCTTTTTCGCAGTCAATTGAACATACCCTACAGAGATATCTCCATCTCGTCAGACCACAAAACACCGGCCCTGGCCCTGTTGTATTCCCGGCACATCTACTTCCGCCCACTGCTCCCAAAACAATACAAAAAAACAATTTAAAAGATTAAAATAAAATAAAATAAAATATAAAATATAAAATATAAAGAATATAAACAGCATGTCCCGTCTCTTCAGGTCGTCACAGTGTCATGAGACGCCGGTATGAAGGGGGGGGGGGGCAGAGAGGGCCGAAACCAACGTCTCCGGTTCCCCCTCCCCCCAACGGGCAGTTCCTCGTCGCGACGGTTTTTAAGGAGGGAAAGTCTAGAGCGACTGATTGTTCTGGACAAATCACACGGCATAGAAAACGGAGTTCCGCCAGCCGAGTGCAAGCTCCCGAGACGGTGCCCTGCTGGGAAAACGTTTGTTTCGAGTCCTATGGTGAAGTCCCTGGCGAGAAAGAAAGGAAAGAAAAAAAAGAGGAGCACGGCAGGCTGTTTATAAACGGGCCGCCCAGCAAAGTTTACTCGCGGGCTTGGCACGTGCAAACAGAACGCCCCTGCCGGCTTTAGACTAGCAGCAGTACCGTATTAGTCAGTTATGTAGTCAGTAATTAGGTAAGGACGCATGCAACGCCGCAGAAAGTATCGCGATCCTTTTGCAGGCCCCCCCCCCATCTTATGCGGCATCATCGGACCTGGCCAGTGTCAGGCCCGCACATTCTAACAACCTTCTGCAGATTCAATTATCAAGCGGTGGGTATGTGAGCGTCCTCGGCCCTGGAGGAGACTGATGCTTATCATTAGGATGCCAAAGTGCAGAGACTTGTATATATGAATATCTTTATCTCTCAACGCTTTTCTCGCCCATGCGCTAACTGAAACCCAAGTTCTGTGGGCCAGATGCTAAAGTAGCACCACCACAAGCAAAAAGGTGGACCCTTTCAGGCGAAACTCTCCCAGACTGCTACTGCTACTGCTACTGCTACGCCGTGATCCCCCCCCGTGCGAGCTCTAAATTAACTTGAACAAGGCCCTTTTCTCTGAATTCGAATATCTCCTCCTCTGCCTTCTTCCTTCCCCTACGTCCTGCTCGTCTCTCTGTTTTTGTGTCTGTGTGTGCTGCCGTTACGACAAACTACAGACCCCAAGCAAAACTCTCCCGTATTATCATCTCCATCATCACCATCACCATCACCATCACCAGCACCATCACCATCACCATCACCATCATCATCATCATCATCATCATCTTCATAATCATCACCATCATCAACATCGTCATCAGTCACCAGCCTTCTGCTTAGCCTGGCGCCTCCTGCTACTGCTGTTGCTCTGCTTCTCTAACGAAGCCCCAATCAATTCCCCTCCCCCCTCTCCCTCCCCACTGCTCCAATCTATCTACATACCAATTTTCTCCAGGGAAAAGAAATTCAACACCTCTCTCCTTGCAACCCCAAAATCAAGCCTGTCCTAAGCAAACAAGTGAACTGAGTTGTGTCATAAAGCTCGCTCAACACAAAAAATTCACAATTAGCACGCAGCTACTCGCAATAGTAGGACAAAAAGAATCCTGCCCAATTGCTCTACATCAGACCCCGTCGCCGGCAACGTATAATTCTCGGCCTCCCTGAAACAACAAGCAGAAGCCGTCTCACCTCGACTATCTATCACCTAGGCAGAAAAGCTTCAGATCGACTGCTAGACCACTGTTGACTGATTGCTTGTAGTCTATTCCCCCCTCTCCCCTCCCCCCCCCCAATTCTTCACATCTCTCGCTCACCTCGATAGCAACTCAAGCACAGGCGTTCCTTGCTGCTTGTTGCTTGCCGCTCGTTTATTCTTGTTGCATACTTGGACTCAATTTCAACTTGGAACCCCCGCCGCCATATCAGCAAATGGATTCTCTATGGACTAGACGCTCCAAGTATGACTCTCTCCTCCCTGCATCTTTGGGAAACCTCATCCCCCCCCCCCCCCCAACACACAGCCTTACACTACAACTGCCCCAAACACCTTGCTAATGATGCCTGCAGCACCAGTAAACTCTCCCTGTCGATGTCCAATGATGCATCGACATCACAAAAGGTGTTTGGTGGTCCACAATCTATTTCAAATAAATCCCGCGGCGGGGATTCGAGTTCGCATAGTCGACACTTCAATCCCTTCAACAACGTCAGTCCTCTTGTTACCTCCCTCCCTTCTCCCTCCACTTCGGCCTCCTCTGCATTTGGCCTAGGATCCGGAGCCTTCGCCACCTTTTCTTCCAATCTCAAGACACCCACGAGCACGAGGCCCCAGGCTGACGGTGCAAATAACTCCTCCACTGCAGTGAAGACTCCTCAATCCGCTTTCCCCATAGGCACGACCCCCACTACCAATCCAACATCCACCACCAAAAGGATACCAGAACGTGTCAGACATCCGCTGAAATATACGTGGGTGGTCTGGTACCGCTCCCCTGGCTCAAAATTCCAGGATTATGAAAAGTCGACAACCAAGATTGCTGCCTTTTCGACCGGTGAGGAGTTTTGGACCCTTTACACCCACCTTCGTCGGCCTAGTATACTACCCCACGTCTCGGATTACCACTTCTTTAAGGAGGGAATCAGACCAGTCTGGGAGGACGAGGAGAATAGGAATGGTGGCAAGTGGATCATCCGTTTGAAGAAGGGGGTGTCTACTAGGTACTGGGAGGACTTATTGCTCGCCATGGTGGGTGATCAGTTTTCGGATGTGGATGAGGATTTGTGTGGGGTAGTTTTGAGCATTCGTTCGAATGAAGATGTGCTGAGTGTGTGGACGAAGGTTGATGGGGCATCTTGTTTGAAGATCAAGTGAGTGCCATTACACTGGTTGCAATCGACTCGATCCATTGCTTTTAAAACGCTAATATCGTGCAGACAAACAATGTGTCGCATGCTTGGGTTCCCAGTTGAAACCCAAGTCGTGTTTAAAACTCATGCTTCGTCCATTGAGGCTGTCAACAATAAAAATCCGACAGCGAACGCAAATCCCGCCGTATAGTACTTTGGTAGGTCATCACGAGTGCCTCATCGGTCCAAGAGATTGTTAGACTATCTCCAGTAGCCCAGGAAGGTCAAGATGAATTAATCAGAGGTTGTTTTTGTCTTTTTTGTCTTTGTTCAGAGCTTTACAACATTTGCGCTTAGCAACCGAGAGAGTGTTATTTATTGGAAACACCCAACCAGGATAGGAAACCCCTACCACAATGATTGGAGGGGTACTGATACCTATCCACCTATGCATGTGTGCTCTTTCTTGAGCCTTTAGGTCTATACGGTTTCTCTTTTGTGGTTTTTTTTTCCTTCGGGGTTATGACATGTTAAGTTTATGACACGGGCCATTCGGAGAAAATCTTGTAAACTAGGTTTTCTTTTCTTTTTTTTTCTCAGGCTGACTGAAGGATGAGCTGTGGTGTGCACGGGAGGCTGCAGTGCGGTGGATAGATGGGTGACCGACATATAGCGTTGAAGGTCTCCCGTTCTCACTTGGTAGGGCAGGTAGAGGTCTGGCACCGGCCCCTCCCGTCCTATATACTGTGGGAGCCTGAAAGTTCAGATACTTTCGTTGCCCGTTATGTTGGATCTGTGATTACCCTGAACTCTACATTTGTTTAGGTATATAGTCAACACGTAGGCTTGTTTGCAGCGTGGAAAAAGGGATCAGTCTCGTATTGTACAGCACTGTAGTTTATTGGGTGACTCGTTATTGCCATGCCAGGTAGATTTTATTACGGGCTACATTATGGTTGCAAAAGTAACTACATAAGTAGTAAAAGGGCGACGATCGATCTTATATCTCTGGGTTGATGATCCTGCACTGCGTAGATTGCTTATAGTAGATACATATTTTGAATAAATTCTATACATGTATTTAAATGCTTAGATCCGTCTCAGGGTGCTGATCTATTTTTAAGTGCCAGCCAGCGCCAGATCAATGGTTACGAAAGTTTCAATAGTCACGTTAGTTGAATTAAATAATAAACGAAATATATATAGAAGAGATATTGAAATATATATATATTTATCCTACCTACCTAAGGTTTCTGTATTTTTTTTTTTTTTTTTTTTTTTTTGGTCTTTTTTGGGAGAAGGGGGGGGGGGGGGGGAGGGGGGGAATGGTTGGTTGGTTTGGGTAGTTAACTACTGTTTTATCTAGTTTTCACTTATTTGTGTATGAAGGAGGGGGGGTGGGGGATAGAAAGTATGAAAGTTAGAAAAGTAAAGGTATGTAGGATTTGGATGGTGAGTGGGTACAGTATGGTTTTATATATATATATGCCCCGGATAGGAGAGGGGACGGGGGCGCGGGGAAGTAGTAAGTAGTAAGTAGAAATAACAAAGTAGGTTCAGGGTAAACATTCCCCCGCCCCCCCCTCCCCCTCTTGCCCACGGGGCCCGCCCGCCCGCCCGCCCCCCCCCCCAACTATCCATCTAACGCCCCGTGAAAGCCGCATAATCAATAAGTCTTCAAAACTCTTCCCCCCCAGCCATATTAATAAAAAAAAAGAAATTCACCAGATTCAAAGGGGGTTTATTTTATTATCCAGCTTGTGCATCCCCCCTAACTAATCACATGATTCCCCCCCCCCCCCTTTTTTTTTTAAAAAAAACTATAGATATAAATATACAGTATGTTTGCTTTTTTGTGGTTCATTTTCGTGTGCTTGGTGTAGGTATCATCTTCACTTTTCATGGAACTGTAAATTCATTCCCCAGATTCGATTTTCTTGCTTCTACAGTACACTACATATATGATAGGTACATATGCAAGAAAGCCCGGGGAGTCCGCAATATTTTCAATCCCCACCCCGATCTCGATTAAATTAAACTGAATGCTGATGGCGGGAAAAAAAAAATAAAAATAAAAAAAGAAAAGAAAAGAAAGAAAAGAAATAAAAGCAAAGTGTTAACTTCCGGGCGATTTGCCGTGTTAGGATGAAACGGCGAATATTATTTGTTACAAAGAAAAAGCAATTAGACTAGGCGAAGAGTTTTTGAAATGCAGCCAATACTACTCCGTACAATAGTGGGTTAGTCAGCATACGTTACATGTAGTTATATACATATGTGAAGACTGTAGGTAAGAGGGTGGTCGCAAAACTCGAGATTGTGGATATGAGACAAATAATCTAATAAGTAGGGAATGTCGTCGTTATCCCCGTGCAAATCAATCTCGCCAGCCGATCATCGTATCATATCATAAATACCCTGAGGCTACGTTACAATGGGGCATGATTGGCAACAGAGCTGCCGTGGACAAGCGAACAATTTAGGTAAATTAATCTGGGGAGAAAGATGATTCATACATACCGCACAGAGGACTGGTAAATTTTCACCGACCTGGACCCCAGTGGGTTTGTTGGTAAACAAGATACTTTATTTGGCCATATTTAATCTCGCTACCCGAAGTAGGTATTCCACGGTTGCTATGCACGACAGGCAAGCTGCAGGTACCGCCCGTTGTTGTGTTGCGTACCAAATTCACCATAGAGTACCGAATCCCAGTCTTGTATAGCATAATAATCTCGTAGCAGAGACAAAACTGTTCAAGAGGGCCAACGATCATCCAACTGGAAGTTTCACCAAAAATCTAACCATATCAAGAGAGCCTGAGTGTCTGAACCATATTCCCGTCGTGAAAAATTCGCGTCTCATAATATGGTGAATATCTGGCACCTCCAGATGTTCCCCGCATGGACCTGTCCGTTTCGGGTGTGCAACATAAACGATGAGGTGTTGTTTAATTTTCTCAACTGATTGACACCTTGCTGTCGATCCTCAGTCTGTGTGTATGTATGTTAATCGCAGCGGAGAGGTTGCAACCGAGGAAACAATCGTCCAAAACGTTGTCTCTGATGCAGATGCCTGGAGACAACCCGTGTGATTCACCTTGAACCAACATCTTATCCAATGCAGAAGGTAGCATGACACCCCAAAGTATCTACTTGCTTCTCTAAAACTCAGCATAGAACAATCTAGGCCTCTCCAGTGGTATTAGTTATGTATGCAGGAAAGGAGTATCAAGTGGTCTATGCTCGCGAGACAACGGCTGGCTGACACAACAAACACGCCAAGGGTCCGAAAACGGAAGCAGCAAAGGCTTGTCTAAGCAGATCAAGCCAAATGGGGTATATTCAATGCCAAGCAGTAGTGAGGCTGGTGAGCAGAAGTCACATACCGGTATCTGCAACAGTTAATAATGGTTCGCATGGGGATCCAGCAAGAAAGCAGGATCTGCAATGGGAAGGCGTCATAGGTTCAGTCCGATGGGAACGGCGCTTCTAATTAAATGCTATGGTTTCTTTTTTGATTTTTTTCCCTCACAGAAGCGGCTGATCCCTAAGTTCGCAGGATTGGAACAGTGGGGGCTTTTTGGATACTCTGACCCTGCTTTGCTTTTTCATTTTGCCAGAAGAGGGGTGGTGATACCTGGAATCTTTCTGCCATCGGGGTTTTTTCATTGCATGCATATTGCGCCCCTGATGCCAGTTTTCAGAAACAAACTTTCTATTCAGCATTTCGGGCGGGGGATAGGAAGCCCTTTGAGTTGTGTGAAGGGAGAATGAATCCCCCGCAATTACGTGTGATTTTGCGTGCATATCATATAGGTACAGTCCAAAGCAACAAGTGAAGGTCTTGCTGTGAGCATAAAAGGTCATTTCATGAGACGGATAGAGGGGAACCTACTAGACTCTGATATTTTTGCTTCCCAATTTCTGCTGTTACTGCCCTCAGTATTTGTTAGGGGCATCCTGGGACACCAGCATGTCGGCTGCCAGTCTCTAATTCGTACCAGAAGATGCTACGGAGCACGAGCACACACATACGGATAACTACTAGGGTTCGATATTTCGAATGCTGGGGGCCAATGTTGACGTAATCGTGCTGGGTATCACAGTGTACGTTGGAACAGCGGAGGTGCGGTTGCAGCCTTTCGGCTATCTCTGCAAGTTTTCAGTGTGCTCATATTATTGGCAGCGGAGGGGCCCAAGACTACTGGTTCGTCTCGTGGTATGAGAGGACATGTGGAGTTACATTGCCTACCGCCGTACTAGAGCAGCGCGAGGCCACCTGTTACCAGACTATCATGACCGAAGTAGAGCGGCGATGTCGAAACTAACTAGGCAAAGAGCAGATCAGCAAAGAGCGATATATTTTTTTTCCCCAGATCCCTTGCAAGGAAGAAAATAAATCTGCCATACCACAGCAACTTGCCCCACCCCCATAACAAGTCCCAACCCCGCCATCTTCTTGAAATACGCATTGCCTCCCCCTCCCCTCTCTCCTGCCCCCCCCCCCCCCCCCAACCCTCTCCCGCTCACCTGCTCAGCTACTTTCCCAACTATCAATTCTTCTTCATTAATCTCCTACACCGTCATTTGCAGCATCCACTTGAGTGTGCCTTGGACTCTGCAAATTTTCCATTCGTTACCCCCCAGATACTCTACAGTTCTGGCGTCCTCACTCGAAACCCGTTTATAGGCTCTAGATAGCCACCAAAGCCAATTCAGAGCAACTCTTTTCAATTTCTATGAGCCGAAAAGAATTGCTTAGGTTCCTCGCTGCCCGAAAGAAGTACGTACCTTTTACTCGATTTGCTTTCCAGCTTTGCCTGGCCTCTTGAGTTCCTTCAATTATCATTCCCGCCTTCATGCAACCAACATTACATTACCTACATGCTACACAAGCACAAAGTGCCACTTCCCCAGAAATGTATACAATGCGCGCAGCTGCTTCGGGCTTGTTCGCATTGAGGCGGTTCGTTTTGTATATAGGGAACATACTCTTTTGCGTAACTGTAGAGCCATGTGTTAACCCACTCCGTTCAGGCCCAGATAACACCCCACTCCTTACTTGAATTGAATACAAGGACTCAATACTACAAGAATTTCTACATATATCTCTCTTCCTGTCCTCGTCCTTGGACCGATACTACGCCGATATTAGTATCGGATTCTCGACGTTGGGGCGGACCAGCTCACCAAAACCACCAACCCCCCTCCAGTTGCACTCCAGACCCACTACTTCTCCTCTTGAATAAATCCCAAGAAAGGTGCTGCAAAATCCATCTTGATCCTCAGTAGCCCGTATCAATCTTATCACAATGATTACCATCAACACATCTTCCGATGAAGTGCCTGGCCAGACAACCACGCTTTCTATCAACCATGAGGCTACAGCAGATCTCGACTCCACAAATGCCTTTGAGGGGCCGGAGAAGCTTCTCGAGGTTTGGTTTGTCCCCTCCCCTACCATGCTTCCCGAGAGTGCAAAGCCAGATGGCTTGAAGTCAGTTTCACGAAACCTCTGGGAAGAGATGCTCAATCTTGTCAGATGTAAGGTATTGTCTGTGATTCAGAATGAACATGTTGATGCATACTTGCTCAGTGAGAGCAGTATGTTTGTATTTCCCCACAAAGTGGTTTTGAAGACCTGTGGAACCACTACCCTTCTGGCTGGACTTGCGCGGTTGCTCGAAATTGCTGGCGTTCATGGGGGCTTTACCCAACGAAGCGGAACTAGGATGGCTGAGCCCTACAGAGTCTTCTATTCCAGGAAGGCTTTCATGTTTCCTGATCGCCAGGAGCATCCACACAAGAGCTGGCCAGATGAGGTTAAATTTATGGAGCAAATGTCGCTTCGGGGAAGTGCATACCAAGTGGGTAGGATGAATGGCGAGCACTGGTACCTCTACCTTACCAACGCCAACACTATGCTCACTCCTCCTCTCACTCCTACTGAGGATAGGCATAACGGAGATGGGGCTATGTTCTCCCAATTTAACAGCCGGATGGGGGCTGGAAAGAAGAGTGGACCCAACGACGAAACCTTGGAAATCTTGATGACAGACTTGTGCCCAGTCAAGTCTAAGCAATGGTACATGAATACTACGACTACGGATGTGAAAGCTGAGGATGAGAAAGAAGATTCTAGTCAAGGACACGATCTTGGCGCAATTGTGACGAACTCATGTGGACTTGCGGAGATTTACGACAAATCTCGGTTTCCAGATTCCCGCATCGATTCATACATTTTCAATCCTTGCGGCTACTCAGCGAACGCAGTGATTCCATCCCAGGACAAGGATACCTCATATTACTGGACAGTCCACGTCACTCCGGAGCCACATTGCTCCTATGCTTCCTTTGAGACAAACGTCCCCAGGGAACAATCTGACCGAGAGACGGTGGATGTTATTGAGAGCGTTCTAGAGACATTTAAGCCTGGGCGATTTTCTGTGACTCTGTTCGAGGCTAAGCCTACCTTAGCGGACCTCTTTATGATGGACCGCTCCAAGGAGATGGCAGTGTTGAAACGGGCAGCGAGGATGGAAGATATCAAGGGCTATAGGCGGATGGACAAGATTGTCCACGACTTGGACGGATATGATCTTGTTTTCAGATCTTACGAGAAGGCTGAAGCGTGATTGGTTAGGCAAAACTGTTTGGATTCGTTAAGGACTGAGGCCTGGTAATTCATGGATGATATGTGGGCGGGTTGTGAATGGCTGTCTGAATATCTCTTTTGGGTTTTTTTGGTTTTCAGGGCGAGGTTACATTATCTTACGTATTAGCTTCTTTATTCTGTCTCTATCATTGTTTTGGGTTTCACGTTGACCGTTGTATATTGGTTTTTATCACAGAATCTTCCTTCTATATGTTCACATGTAGCGACTATTTGAACCTAGGCACCGGGATTGAGATATGGAGGCATTCACATCCTGCTTCCTGCATAGCTGACGTAAATGAAAGGCGCATTGGCTGCGAGTGCTACGTAGAGTTGTTGGTATAATCTGTCCTGCACCTGACTCGGAAACTTTCGTATATGGCGGTCAAAAGAGTTACGATCTCCCTAATGTTTATTGTGAAGGTAATTTATAAATAAACAGCATGTCTCTTCCTTGTGACCTCGAATATTGTATACTGCTTTAACGAGTTTAGTCTAAGATGCATACGGTATAAGTATAGAGTTATAAGACCCCATGCCGAGAGCGATATCAATACCCTATAACGTCGATAAAGATACACCTGTCACTAAGGTATAATTTGTGCTAAATGATAAGAAAAATATACAGGATATCCAATATAAGCTTAGTACCAGGTGTACTCTCTACTCTTTTTTTGTCTCAAGAACTGTCTGCACCCTAGGCCTCGCGGCCGGTCAACGTCCGATTTAAACATGTTTATAATCTTTTCAGGCCCCATGGTGGGGGGGGGATGTAGATAGCAATACTGAGCTATATCCTCATAATTTTTCTGCGGGAGCGGGGATTTGTTTGTGTGGGACAGAGGTGCGGGGGTTCCGGTGGTTACAATATAGGTTTTTCTTGTAAGCGAGGGTTTCACTGCATATGTTGAACCAGACTTCGACTAAAATCCTCAGGATATATACTGTATGTAACAATATTATATATATTTTTTAAACTTTATAGAATAGGGAGGTCTGCATGAAAAGAAACGAGCTTTACTATTCTCCATTGCTTATAATGAAACTTGTTTATATAAATGCGGCAAAGCTTGGAGATACTGTATATAAGTTTTGGACTATTCGTATATGGTATACTCCTTCTACGGATAGCTTATGCATTAGAACCTTATTCATATAGGGAATCACAGTCTAAACATTTTTTGCCTCATACGTTATAATTTCTTTTTACTAGCCAACTCAGTTATATATGCCACCGCTCCGCCCAGGTTGCTGTGATTCAAATCTTCTATCCTTCCTTATACCCCCCCTGCCTTCTAGCCACTGAATATACGCTAATGTATATACATTCATTTTCTTCATTTTCCTTTGATTTATTCCTCTCCTGGGATTGTGCGTAGGCAGATGGGTCCTTCCCATCCAAAGTTTTCCAATATAGAATATTTTCTCACATTTTTTTTTTTTTTTTTTTTTTTTTCTAGTTGCAGAAAAGTAAACTTTGAGATACAGTAGCAACTTGATAGCTGGTGTAATCTAGATGGGGATCAAGGAATTGTGCTCTGAGTATCAGGGTAGCATTTTGCAATAACTGGGGAAGCTTGTTTGAGTGTCTCAGGGTAACGGGAGTGTAGACGTCCAGGCTAACCAGATTGAGGCTGTTTGTTCCTAGTAGTATGGTTTTGATTCAGGGTAACGCTCCTTGGCGTTCCCTTATGGTCGAACGACCCTTGAAGCCAGTAGTTTGCCAGTCTTTACAATGTCGGGTCGAGAACAAGTGTCGCCATCAGAGGCACGAGACTACGCTACAAGAACTGGTCACTATTTTTGTTGGTCTCGACATATCGGGGTCAGCATCCGACCTAACTAGCCAGACTTATGGCCTAACCAGGCTATCAAATGAAGTTTGATTCTGTCAAATACGAGATATATTACACTGCCCATATTACCGGAACGGGCCCCCAAGGCTAATCTTGAGCTATACAAAAGCCAGAAGCGGTTTGATGTCCCAGTCTCGAGACAATTTGGCTATTTTAAACTAGCGATTAAGATAAAAAGTCGGTCAGGCGATCTCGGGAGAGACTGAGCAGTAAGCCAACCAGACTATCGGCAAGCAGCGCCCAAGGACTCGCCGTCAGGGTAATATCGGGACTACCACCACTTCTGATAATGGTGATTGCTTCTAGAATGCCAGAGCAATTGTATTCTAAATTTATAGGGATTCAAAGCGAACACCAAAAAGAGTTACCCTCAATCAAGATTTGCCTGGTCAAGCGGCGACACCTAAGATAAACTTGCATCAACTAGTAACCCAAAGATAACAATCATTGGTAGCTTGCCACGGAGGTGTTGTGCCAACCAGACTACTTGCCACCTTGCTACCAAACATACATGCTAGCTCCTACTATAAGTAGCAGCAGCAGAAAGGTGGGGTATAAAAAATTAATTTTGGGTATTACTTCAAGAAATCCAGTTTATAAACGATCTTCAATGTTGAGAACAACCCGAGTTAAATATGAGGGGGAAAATTGGTGTCGGCTTCGAAGCTGCGAAACCTTGGCGCACACAGCGTTATGTACTCCGGACAAAGAGCTCTGAGGAATTTAATAACTTTCGAAGAGCCACCCGGACTTCCGGGTGGCTCTTCATGGTCCCCTTACTGGGACTGAATAGGAGTAAGGAATTTCTCTTAAAACAAAAACCGCTCCGAGTCCGCAAACATCACTCTGTAACTCAACGTAAAACATCAGATCTCAAGGCAATGTGAATGTTAATGACAGTAAAAGCAAGGGTATCTATATATATATATGAATGCCTGAGAAGAGATGGGAATTTGGGAATTCTGACAAGCTGCAAGTAAGCAGATAGGTTAGCTCAATCACGATCTGTGTATTGCTTGGACTCCATTCCGCAATTGATTCCATAGCCATTGGATGAGGATGCAAGTTGTCATACTTACTTGTATGCACGGCTGAATATATACAACATAGTCTCGTGATCTGGAACCAGTCACCACCTGAGCTGCCGCTGCGTAAATGTATTTTCCGCAGTGCAACAACATGTAACTATGGCATGATGCTGCTGAGAAACATTACACGACGATCCGGCACTGATAGCCGCAGGTGTTGTTGCATTGGTCCTTTTTCTCAAGTTGTGAATATCTAGGTCAGCCCATCTTATGGCGTGTTTTACAACGCCCGCCCACGCTGCTGCCGGGAAACCCGACTGAAACTCAACATTGCGGGCCCCTGGGTTCTCGAGGGCATTGCTGAATATCGCCTGATCCTTTGAGAATCGGATGTCGCCTGTCGCTACGGCATACAATACCTGCCCCTGGCCACCGTATTACCTTTCCGGTTGTCGGGAGGCCTCTCGCTTATGCTCACTGGATGCTTGGTGTTGCGGGAGTACATGGACACCCCCTAGCCAAGTGAATGTAAATATCGGAAGACTCAGGCAAAGGCTTTTTTTTTCTTTTTCTATCCCCCTACGGATACTGGCAAAGGTAAACGTGAAGAAGAAGACGTAGATTATGGCAGTTGTAGATAAATATGGGCGTGGATATATATCTCCACAGGTGGAATGTTGTTCAGGTTATGGGAACTACTGTACAGCGGAGTTACTTGATATCCAACCGCAGTTACAACTACAACACGCAAAGTGATACCAATTGAGGATATTCCTTATATCATCACAACAACATGGATCCACCGAGGGAGCCCACGACTTCCTCCATTCCTCTTTCTCCTGTGCCCCTCAAGGCTCCTTCAATACAGCCAGTCTCCTCCGGCTCAGTAGCAACCCTAACCGACGTCGAGAAAGTCGCCGTTGACAGCGTCTACTCGTCAGCGTGCGAGCACAAGCCCCACAATCCCCATCCTACAGCAGAAGAGCTCAAGCATCTCCAACGAAGAATTGACCTCAGGATCATTCCCATATGCTCTGTTTTATACCTACTCTGCTTCATCTGCAGACAGAATATAGGAAATGCAAAGACATTTCATATGTTGGAAACACTACCAGCAACGTCACATGAATATCAATTGGCACTTACAGCTTTCTTCTTCACATATTCCACGTTCGACGTACCGTGCAATATACTCCTGAGAAAGGTGGGGCCGAAGAAGTGGCTCCCGTTGATAACATTGCTCAGTGGAGTTGTCACGGCTTGTATGGGAGTTGTACATAATGCCGATTCGTTGATTGGGGTTCGTGCGGTTCTGGGCATGACGGAGTGTGGATTGTTTCCTGGTGTTGCGATGATGATCACCATGTGGTACGTAAAGAAGGAAGCTCAGTTCAGGCAGGCGTTATTTTTCTGTGCTGCCAGGTACGTACCTTCGTGACCTACAAATGTAATAAATTTACTAATAACTGTACAGTATGGCTGGTGCATTCGCTGGTCTCCTAGCCGTTGGACTCAAGTCAATGGATGGTGTAGGAAATTACGAGGGCTGGCGCTGGATCCTAATCATCGAAGGAATTGTCACCGTAGTAGTTGCCTGCATTGCCTTCTTTGTCGTCCAAAACCCCCCCGCAAAAGCAACATTCCTCAGCGAACGAGACCGAAAAATTATCACACACCGTCTCCGAAACGACGAGTTTGGTCTCAAAGACGACGGCAACGATGACGAAAACCCAGACAAAGATATCGACGAGGAGTACATCCGTGGCAAGCTCACGGAATACAAGAATGGCATCTCCCACAGCAAGAGCAAACTCCTGAAACTCATCTTTGGAAAATGGCATATCTATGCACACATCATGGTCTTTTACGGGATTTCCGCTCCATTGTACTCCATCTCCCTGTGTCTTCCTACGATTTTAACCCAACTATCACCCACAACAACCCCAACTAGAGCTAATCTCCTCACCATCCCGATTTACGTCACCGCCTGTATCCTCTCCCTCATTATGGCCTTCGCGTCTGACCGCACCGGTAAACGCGCACCATTCATTCTCGGCGCCTACATTACAATGTTCATTGGATTCCTCCTTGCTCTCGTCCGCCCCGCCCACATCCCCGCACTAGCATACGTCGGTGTCTTTATAGCCGCATGCGGTATCTATCCTGCCTTCCCCGGCATGATCACGTGGTGCTCAAACAATATCGGCGGCGGAGAAAAAGTCCGAGCAATTTCCATGGCCTTCCACATCGGTATGGGTAGCTTTGGAGGCGCAATGGGTGCAAATTTCTACAGCAATGCTACCAAGGGTCCACAGAGCCTATATAGAGTTGGACATGCGCTGAACCTTGCCTTCGTTATGGCAGGGCTGATTGCCGTGTTGACGTTGTGGTGGAGATACAGAGCTGTGAATAAGAAGAGGGACGGGCAAAGACAAGCTCTGAGAGCGAATTTTGAGGAGGAAGTGGCAAAAGCTAAAGAGAAGTGGGTGGTTAGTAAAGGGGTTGAGGAAGGCTGGAAGGAAAATGAGAGGTTTATAAGGAGAGAGTTTGAGTTGAAGAGGGAGATGGAGTTGGTGGAACATGGTGAGGGCAGTGTCTGGTTTGAATATACAATTTAGAGGGCGTTGGGTGTTGCGAAATGGTAGCTTAGTTTGCTATGATTTATGATCTCCTTTTGTTGAAAGCAGTGGCATCAAGATTTGCAAGAATTAATACCCCTGCAGACATAGCGTTTGGGAATATAACCTAGAGACAAAGGACGGATGGGATCCATAACTTATTTTAATGAGATCAAACTTTGCTATTCCAGAAAATAAAAATAAAAAAACTGTGGGTTTGTGCACAGATAAATGCTGCATGAATTACTATGAGCGGGGCTGGCTTACGCTGAACTAGAATTTCCGGGTTCTGGCCAACTTAGTGGCTATGGGTAAGTATGCAGGGTTGGAATTTCGGCAGGAGTACATACCCAGCTTGTTTGTGCAGTTATTTGGGGGGCAAGATCAGATATACAAGTAGTATGATAAACGGGGATTTCGGTTCATGGAGGGAATGGAAAGAAACATTCTCGAGCTATTAATTCTTTCCGAGCTGATATGCAATGGAGGAGTCCCAATGTTACTAATTAACCTAGCTGGTTGGCCAGCATGACTATTTAGCTCTTTTTTTTCCCCTCTTACCCTGAGCCATTGCTGATGTATGGAAGCTGCTAAACCTAAAACAACCGACTTCCGCATTTGGGAATTCGCACGTGTGGGCTTCGCTAGTTCTAAAACCCTTAAAGGAGGATAAACCAACACTGACATACTGAAACATACGCCTCACCTTGTTGGTATACAGTATATCTACATACCTACCTCTCGTCCGGGACCGTTTTAGAACTTACAAATATATACAGAGTACCTACCTGTCAGGGATATATATCTTGTGATCGGGATTGCTTTTCCCCACACTCCCGGTACAAGAAACGTTTACCTACCTATGAACAGGTTTTTATATATATATATATATATATTTTTTTTTCTAAGAATAGAAAAAGCTAACAATAACTTATTATAGAGATAAATAATAGAGCATTTAGATATTTTTAACAAAACTGTCGGTTCCGGCCACTACATACATACATATTCATATCCAGCGAACACGAGGAGTCCATCACTTGAGGTAATGTAACCATATTCTGGAGCTGTCTGTGATTTCAATGAACGCCAGGAAGTTGTATTTTTGGGAGTGTATGGGATATACAAGCGAGCAAAAAGTCTAACATTTGAATACTGGCGGGCAGGCCAGTCATACACGTGCTAAAACAAAAATAGTAATCCTACCAAAATAAATAATTCGAAATACAAGCAGACGTACAGAACTACAGTATCTAAGATCAGAGGTCTCCAAAGCCTCCTTCCCTTCCACACGATGGTCGGTTTTGTTTGAAAATATGAGAATATATGAGTCAGTGTTTGCTATTGATTGAATCTGGGGAGCCCCGAGGTGGTCTCAATACAACGGTGTCGTTAACGTTCAGGAAAGAACAGAGGGGTGATTTATTGACCACTAAACAGCCACCTCATGCTACGTTCCTCTTCACTGTATAGCAAAAACTAATAATGCCATAAAGACATCAGAAAAAAAGCTGAATTTTCCTTTCCACTAAAATATGAATTATTCCCCAAGCTATATATGCAGGTTTCTGCCCCTGTGCAATCAGAACTATCTGCGCCACCGTGGTGTTTGTCCCTATCCAGTAATATACCTTGTGTAAGTTATCAGGTTGCGTGGTCCTCAATTGAAACACTCTTTTGTTTGCGAGCCGGTGTGCCAGGCAGCGGTGGGTGCGGAGGAAATTGAGGAGGCGGGCGAGTGTATGGCGATCCCAAGCTTGCTAGCATGTTCTCCAGAATGGACATCCTGTGCTCGAGATCATAGTTTGCAACTCGAGTGTTCGTATTGTTCTCCCCCGAAACGGAATCTAGGACAGTTACAGTTGAGCTCTGCGGTGGAAGGGAGCTGGTTCGGAGTATTGACCGAGGGGGTTCTCGCAGGGTTTCTGAGGATTGTGCTTGGGAGATTCCTTGCGCCCCCACCAGATAGGGATAGGCATATGGTGGATGGGGGTGCAATGAAGGGGGATGGAATGGAGGGGTATGCGACGAAGGGGGATCTGATGAAAGGGTAGATGATGGGCGACCGGATCGCCTTCTCAATTGGTTCCGCTGCAGTTGTGGTTCTGTTAACCCTCTGGATGCTTCAAACCCCCTTTGAAAATTATGCGAGTTCTCCACTAATGACGGGCGAGAACTATGGTCAAAAGGGTGAGGAAGAGGAGGGGAAGAAGGAAAAGTCGGTGGGGCGGGGTTCAGCGGTGCAGGGTTCGGCGGTGCAGGGTTCTGCGGTGCAGGGTTCGGCGGTGCAGGGTTCGGCGGTATAGGGTTTGGAATTGGGGCTGTCCAAGGGGCCATTGTCGAATTGTTAGAAGATTGTTTCTGAACGTGGGAGGGGTAGAAGTTATAATCATCATTATCATAATCATCATCTGATTCCCTATAATGGTCATGAGATTCGTTATGTCCTGAGGAGCTGCGTTTCCTCGAGCTTGATCTCGTAGCATACACATCGGAAGAGTCTGAAGAGCTTGAGTAATGATAACCGCCATGTGCACTTGCACGGCTTCTAGATGAGCGGACTGATCTTGCCGGACGACGAGAACTACCACCATGGGAAGTTGATTGGGGCCGGCTTCGATCCCTCCTATCTCTGCTATCGCAAACGTGCACACTAGCGGCCCTACGATGCTCATTTATCGGGTTCGAGCGACCTGCAGAAGGGTGCGAGCGGTCGTCATAATGATTATTTCCTCTGTCATCACCGCCGGCATACATTGTGTTTCTTACCCCACCTCCCCCTCCTCGATTTGGAGATCCATTAGGGCTTGTCGGTGCTGTAATCTCATAAACGAAATCCGCCATGTTTGGAGGCGGGGGAGAGCCCTGACAATCGCGAGAGTTGCTGCCGGTTTTGGACCAGGGATAACGTCGATCTCGAGCTCCTGTGTACACTAGCCTCGTCTCCCCATACACTGGGGCTGGAGTTGATTGTTTTGTCCTTGCAGAATATTCAATTGCTCTTTGATGCGAAGATTCTTTAGGGAGGACAGGCAATGGATAGGCAGTGCAGACTGCTGCAGCTGGTTCGAGACTGGCTCTGTAATTAATTTCGTCGTCAATCCTCTTCAGATCCTGGAGTTTATTCTATGAGAGGTCAGAATCTGCTGAACTGTATCAAAATTGAATGTGGTGAACCTTTGCCAACTCTTTAAATTTATCCCTAATGACCCTGGACGCATTTTTCCACATACACATCGCAAGATCCAATGACAGCCATGGCTGCTTCAAGGGCACTGAGACCACCTCCTGGTACTTTTCACAGAAGAGTCCAAACCCGACATCTGATGTAAAGGTTAATTGTCAGGGCTCATGCAAAGATAGTCTCCATGAAAGCACTGCCATACCTGTAGTATCGTGACCCATATCTGCATAAGTATGCATTAAATCAAAAAGAGAATTGTCATTTGTCATCGCCGCAGCCACAATTTTCTCCCTGCTGAAGATAGTCTCAAAGTTTGATTGTTCACTGGGAGAAGGCGATGTTGGTGCAACAGTGGAATCTTGTGTGTACTGCTGTCGTTTCTCTGGCGGTGCACCTTGGTTTGTTTTATCTGACACTTTGGGGGGTAAGGCCTGTTTGCTCTCGGACTTCCCTTGGGCATTAGGCTGGGGAACTTGCAGTGTTTCTGAAACGGAAGGAGGTGGTGGTGATAAAGGAAAATTGGGAGATGCAGTTATATTCGGTGGGTGCCAGGGAGGTTCTGGTGGATTCACGCCCCTTTGGCTTGGATTATTGGGAGTACTATGTACTTGCCCATAGTTGCTTTTTTGACTGCGTTCAACAGTAGATGTTGGATTCGGCGGTGATGATGGCTCCACGCTCCATTTGTCAATATCCACAGTGGCCTTTATATTGCTTTCCTCTGGATTTGTACTATCTTCGGCTCTGATAGATGGAGCTTTCCCTGCGGTTGCCGTTTCACCTACTTTCACTTTCACGGCCGCGTAGAGTTCTGACAAGGACCCTTTCCCATAGTCTGCCATTGCCATATCCATCTCCTTGACGATTGAGAAAAGGCAGTTGTTGAATACTGTCAGCGCTTCCACAACCTTCAGTACAACTATGCTGGACACAGAGGAAGAGCTTGAGTCGTTTCCAGAGCTCAAAACTGTGGAGCTAGGTTTTTCCGTTTCTAGTTTTGCAATAGATGTACTTTCAGCTACTTGTGATTCATGGATGCCACTTTGCGAAGCAGAATCAGACGGATAAATAGGAGATCCGGTATCCAGCTCTATGCCCGAACCAGTTCCCTCAAAGCCTTCCACAGCTTGGTCTTGCTTAGAACGATCTTCCATGCTAACATTATGCGCAGTAGCTTGTCCTCGAGGTGCTTTGTGCTCTTCCATTTCAGCCCAAAACGCATTATGTAGTCTCTGAACTTTCTGCTCTACTGTGAGAGAATGATCTTTCTCCTCTGGTGGCTTGCCACTGGTGTCTTCCTCACCACGGGTTGCTTGAAAATGGGACGGCACCTCCAAGATATATTCGGAGGCTCGCTGTAGCCAGGTAGCTTGAGCAGCATCATCGGTGGGATACGCGTCCCCAAGCCGGAGAAGGCGCCGCAGAATCTTCTGCAATATGAATCCAGCGGTTTGGTAAAGGGGGTGCGCACGAAGAACACCCAGTTTTCCCTTGAGGATTCCAGTATCTATGCCCCATAGCTGAAGGCGGACATATTCGTTATCCAGACTTGAATGAATCTCATTTGTAACTAGTGTACCAGTAAGTAGCAGTTTATATCCGTCAATACACAACTCATAGATGCGTGTCAGCGGGTCTTCAGGCAATGCCTCCGTGGCTGCTTTATTAACATTTCCCCTCACTACAGGACTATCGTGAGATCCCGTAGAAAGTCTTCCTCTGATTTCGGTGTCAAAACCCATTTTAGGTGCTACGCAGCTGCGGTAATTCTCAGGAGCGCTTTCTTTGGGGATCGTGATGGGAGCAAACTCTGGCATGAAGGTTGGGTAGGTGGATTTGCGGCTGTGGGCACTTTTGAAGGATATTCGACCCTTTCAGATCTTTGCTGCATCAAGCATAGAAAGAATGGAGGCCTGATAGGCAAGAGACTAAAGCCTGACAGCCTTAAGCTTCTGGCTCTTGATTCCCTCTAGGTCTGTATCATGCGTGTTTCTCAGCAGGACTATTCATTTGTTTTAGAGTGGTCATGTGTCGATCGAGGCTATGTTAAAGTACTCCCACTTACTCTCAGCTGTAACAAAAATGTTATACAAGTACAAAAATACCAACTGTTGCATGGTAACAATCCTGGCAGAGTTAAGGGGCTGGAACGAGGGGTTATCAGAGAATTGGAATCAATCATACATACCGAGGTCAGTGTGTCTATGGTCTTTTTAATATCAAAAACTCACCACTTTCCGAGCTTGACTGTTTGTGCACAAAAGATACACAACTATAATTCAGATTTTGATCCCCCTCACTGATTGCTCAGTATGTCAGGGGAATCAATCAGTGTCCTGAGAAAGAATCCAAACAGCCCCAGAAAATGACCTCTGTACTGTGCTTACCGGGTATTGCGTTGGTGCATGCATACATATATCTATCGTCCCACAGCCTCGCACTCAGCATCTCGTGCTTCAGGTTCACTGTGTCTGGGGTAGATAAAGTATTTGACCCGCTCTGTTATTTGTTAATAGCCAAGATCCTCAATTTCAATCCACCATGGACCCAGTTTCAATTGCGGGCCTAGCAGCCTCCATTTTAGCATTCCTCGAATTGGCCATTAAAACGACCAGTATCGTTGCGGAGCTGGCCAAAAATTACCAGGAGGCTTCTGATGATGTGGACAGCGCGGAGGCGTGGTTCGCTCGTCATAAGTACATTTTTATGGTGTGGATGGAATTCTGGAGAATCAGCCCAGGTGAATACGACTATATGGAAAATCTGTGGGGACCAGAAGGCAAAACGACGATAACTGGGCATTTGGAATCCATTCGTCGCCTGACAAAGCGATGCGCGGAGCTACAGAGGCAATACAGCTCGGAGCTTTCACAGTTCAAGAATAAGAGAAAGTTTAAGTTTCTGAAGAAATTTCTTTTTGCATTTTCTGGAAAGAAGGAATTTGAGTCCATCAATGAATCAATTAGACTGCAACTGTATGCTCTACAATCTGATGCTAAAGCAATGTTCCTGGAAAGGCATCCTTCGTTCAAACCCGGAGATTTGTCCAAAACTGCAGTCAAGAACACGATACAGGAGATCCAAGAAATAGAAAACGTGCGGAACGTGCGGAGGGCCTCCTCAACGATTCTGAAAACGTTGTCTATCCCTACTATTGCTGAGATGGAGTTGAAACTTCGTCGATGCTTTATCGGGAAAGAAACGTTTACCCTCGCAACTTCTAAAGCTCTGATGGAGGACACTGTGAAATTCCCACTGAGTCTTACCGTCAAGGAACCACATGGTGATGGACCCAAGCCTAACGACGACTTGTCACCAAATCTCCATACAGTGGTGGAGTTTGACGACAAAACTGTGCATTCTAGTGTTGAGATGAGCATCGGAGAGGCAAGTGCGATCGAATACCAAGCCATCACACACTTATTTCAGGCGTCTCTGTCGCAAGCCCCCCATGGCGATAGTATCCGAGCCATTTACCGCCTTTCACCAGAATTGGGTACCCCTAAGCTCATCTTCCACACTATGTTTGCCGATAAAGGTGAGGAGTTCAGCCACCGCTGTATGCAGGTGCCAAAACGCCCCCTGGCGCACTTTTTTGAAGAGCTGGAAACCTTAGGTGGCATCGATGCCTTCCAGAAGTTTCCTATACGGGACCGGTTGGAGCTGGCATATCTTCTCGCCGTGACTGTTATGAATCTCCATGAAACAGGGTGGTTGACAAAGCTATGCAGCCATCATGTGACTTGGGGGAAGGAGCATTATGAAGGAAAGAAGTACTGTTCATTGAAAGTTCTTGGACAAGATATATGCGAGAATGGGGATCTCAGTACCCCATTTGATATCTTTAAGAACAGCGCCCTGGATGTATCGGCAAACGTATTCTCTTTAGGCCTACTGCTCCATGAAGTCGGCACCGGTCAACTGATCCAAAGAAAGGCACCCGTCGAACAACTTGCACGGCAACCTGCATGGCATGCTGACAGTCTTCTGCTACAAACTGGCAATATAATCAGCAACACATATGCCACTGTGGTAGAAACTTGCTTGAGAGGGACTTTTGACATATCCACGCACGAGCACTTTCTGCGCTCCTATTTCGCGAGGGTCATACAACCGCAAGTTCCCCATCCCTCAAGCCAGCCCAGCCTCACCGCCTATTGGTTATCATAGCTAACTTTCTTGCAGTCTGCGAGAACTGAATTCGATTCACAAACAACCCACTCCTCTGCTGGTCCAAAGTAGCCACTCAAAGTTATCGTGGGGGACTATTTCATTGGAAGAGAGATTTAATGCCACAGATATGACGCATTTGAGCCAGGTCGAGTTGACTCACGCGTACGAAAGCTCTAGAGCTCTAGTGGAGGCCGAACGTTCATTGCGCCAACCAGATCACATTGGTGAGATAGCGTCTAAGGTTTTATATTGATTAAATTATATTTGTTATGAAGGGTTAAAGGGGACATTATTGGACACCTAGACATACCCCCAGTCCTGCAATACAAAATGCATCCAGGGAGCCTTTTGTACGAGCAAGCATCGATACCAGTACAATTGAGCATCCAAGCAAGGTCCGTTGCGATGGGTATGTAAACATGTAGGAGGTGCTAAGTACTTCGATAAAAGAAGTATTTAGATAGGGGAGTGTTCGGAGCTAGATTTGTAGCTTCCAACGAACCGGGAGCTCTCGAGGGTGTTGTGCCAACCAGACTACCGGGAGCTATAGTCTTGTGAACGGCTTGTGATAGTCTCTGTGATCTCGTGACCGGTAGCCAAAACCGGAAGTTGTTGTAGTTAGCGAGTTACCTCCAACAGTTACTTGATTAATAGTGATTGATTTCAATTTTCAACACTACGATAGCTAAAGGTAGCAGCGAGTTAGAACATTGGGTGTTATTACTTTAAACTAGGTTGCTTAACTCTACAGCATCAACTAATAAATACTTTGTGTGTTTTTTTTTTTTTTTTGTTTTTTAAAAAAAAATTCTATACTCGCAGTTGGCTTACGGCCATTTTGCGTATAACGAAGGCTATGGTGGGAAGACAAGGGGTGTGGTAGGTATTCTGAACTATATTCCAGTGTGAGCCCTGGTCGTCGATAGAAATCATCAATTATTGATAGTGGCAGAGTGAGAGAATCAAGATGCTAGACGGTTATAAAAACCAAATTACCAAAGTAATCCCTAAACTAAAGGAATAGAAAATACCAACATCATGAGATCGTAAAGCCCAATCAAAAAATCACTACACCTATGCCACCTTTCTCCCAACATTCCCCACACCTCGCCCCACCACTCCCACCACTAGGCCTTCGCCCCTAGCCCTACCTGTTCCGCTACCAACCCCATCCATGCCCTCCCAATCTCTTATAACAACCTCCCCTCCTCCCATTATTGTTTTTACGTCCCTCCACCCTTGAATAAGTTCTGGCCCAATTACTCCCTTTCCCAACATTACCCTCCCAACATCGCCTTCCATTCCCATGGTCATCATCGTCACCACCAGCGGTAAACCTGTTCGGCCAATGCAGCCACCCAAGGAAATTTCTTGGAGAAGCATCTGCGCCACACGGAGACCAACATCCTCTGGTGCCTCCCCCGGGGAAGCAAAAGTATCGGCGGCGTATACGCAAGAAGTTGAAGTTTCAGCCATCAATGACATCCCATATCCTGTTCCCACTTTCTTCTTCTGTGTTGAATTATTAGCTGTAGAGGGGTTGCTGTATCCATATGAACTAATAACGTGTTGTGCTGAAGATGAATCAGCATGTATGAGGATGTCATTTATATACTGGTTAAGTAGGCCTGGCACGTCAGATTTTGAAGATATAGACGTAGATAGAATCACCTACTTCTCGCGGCTTCAATCATCCTCTGATTATTCCCGGCACTAACACCAGTGACATATGCAACACCTCTTATTCGTTTCACTCGGCCAGGATTCACCAAATGTAGTGTCTTTGGTAGCCTGACTTGATGGCCAAACGTAAGGTGCACCTCTCCTGCGCCCGGGGAAAATTTCCCATCCGACCCCTTCCCTGCACTCGACCTCCTGTTTATCCGAACCTCAATATTCCTTCCAATATCAAAATTTGCCAACAATGGCAAAACTGCCGTCCGCAATGTATCTACTGAATAATCATCCTCCGTCGCAGCAGTAATCACACCACCATCGAGCAACACGTTGAATGGTGCTTTACTAAATGGGGCCAACGCACACAATGGCTCCAGAAAGTATGTAACTCCCCGGGTGCAACCCTCTGGCACGGTATGTTTCACAGGCTTGCCATTATTTCCCGCAATCAGTCCTGGTCTGTAGAGAATCGCTGTACCAGTTGTCGAAATTTCAATTATCGATCCATTGGTAATGTGGTCTAGTAGGCGCAGAAAAGAGTATTCATAGTCTGTGAGACCGGGCCTCAGAGAATTTGAACGAATTTGTGAAATATGTACTGGACGGCCACATAGTGTTGCCAGCACCAATCGTTGCCGGAGGTGATGGTGGGTCGTGAATTTGACCGGCGGGGGGCAGGAGTGAGAGTTGCCATGGTGCAATTGTTACAAGATCAGAGGAGGCGACTACAGAATCGAGGGTTCGCGGTGGTATTATTTGGCTTCTTGATGAATGTGTGTAATGTGGTGGTCTCTATCAGTCGCAAAAGTTCAAGTTTGCGGCTCTACAACAAAAGTTTTAGAAGCACTCGCTTCTCAGCTTGGCGAACAGGATGCGTTAGCGTTTTAGCGTTCGTCATGTACATCACTGGTAGATCAATTTTCAATTTTCATTTATCAAAGTTAGATGGAGCCCTAGTCTCGAACTCGAGCCCTATCTATACACAGTCTATTTTGATAGGTTGAAGAGCAGGAGCTGGGTTTGTGATCTTTAGAAGCGTGCATGTTGTATGCATGCGGATGCAATGCTTACATAACATCGGTGTCCTTTTATTCGCCCCAATAATATTGGGACAACTAATGTCAGAAGTTAGAGCTCGCCTCCATGCACTTTGATGGGCGTTCCGCTCCCTCTCTTGTGTTGATGGACAACTCCTTGAACATAATCCTGCAAAGTATCTTTTCGATGACGTTCAATACGTTCAATATGTGATCTACAGGTGTAGACTTACCCTGAGCCTATATAAAGGACATCTAAAAAGTACGGGAGGAGCAAGAGTAAAGATTATATATGGATACTATCAGACACATCAGACACACAGGACACAACACAAGCCTGTTTATATTGTTTTCGTTCATTGCTGCAAACGTTTATAATAAGACTTGGTACGACCAGCCGCAGCTGAGCCCTCAACTACTCTTGCAGAATTTTGCCCATCCACAAAACATTCTACATATACATGGATCTAGGCATATTTACTTACCTCGATACGATAGTAGCCTAGATGGCACTCACAATAATCTTTCCTTTCATCCTTGATGAAGCCTAAATATTCATCATTCCTTAAATTAGATCCATTACTCGATTAAGAAATAGACCACAGACCAGTGGCATCATCCACGTATATCTCATCAAATCACAAAAGAGAGAATTGTCCCAACAAAAGAAATCCCATAGACAAGCGAACGTCCAACCCGTGAGCACATCGTTTTCAAACCAATGTCATGCCAAAACAAATCCAGTAATCCAATCCGTTACCCTGAGTCTTTCATTATCATAAGTTCTAGCTATCATCACTCTATCCCTTTCCTTGTAACTAACTCTGCCATCCTAGCCGCCCAGATACAATGACAAAACCCAATAACGCCCTCATTATCATTAACTTCTGAGAATGAACCCCGGAAAGCTTCAGCTCGCGAACATCGTTGCAGTCTCTCTATCTTAATCCGTCGTCTCCTCAAACTTCTTTACGAATTTGATCTTTGGAACACTTCTCCAGAAGCCCCCGTTAATCATTGGTATATTTCTCAAGATCCTCTTCCCCGAGGATGCCTTCGAATGCCGACTCTTCGGTGACTGCGGGGGCGCCGTACTCGGTGGAATATGCTGCCGTGAAGCTAGGGGTGAGGCTGGAAGTAGCTGTATCGGGTATGTTGGAGCAGTCTTTACTTCCGGCTCAAAGTCCAAACGCAAAGACAGCCGTTTGCTAGGCTCAAAAAGGCTGTCACACATAGCCTCCAAGGCAGGTGCTCCTGTGGTAGATTTGTCCAACCCTCCGCTATGCCTTTTGACCGACTTTCGGCTGGGTTTAGTGATGGCAGGCATTGCCCGGAGGATGGAGGTAGAGACCTCAGCTTGGTTGTATGGATGGTTCATGTAAGGTGAGTTGTGCACCTTGATGATGGCAGCTGAGTCTGATGGCATTTCGTCATGCTCGGCCCCTTTTGGCTGGCTTCTCCCACGAAGGCTCCAGCTACTCCAGCTACCCCAGCGACCCTTTCCTTTCGACATTGATCGTAGGAGCATTTTTCTGACTAGAATATGAAAGCTGACAAGGAAAATGAAGGATGCGGGCTATGATGCCGAGCCTGTGTTGGGAGTAGTGGAGAATACAAGTAGCTTGCCGAGAGTTGCTGCAGGTATAAATGTAATGAATTGGCAAGGCGAGCAGAGGGGATGAGGATGCAATTCTCTCTACATAGACTCTTCAATGCCAGGACACACCACCCTATATTTCATATCGACTGTCACATAGCGCGACACGCCCAGGTGTCTCAAGTCACACTTGGTCCTGCGGCCGTATAAAAAAGCGGCGCGTGTGACTGGTGAGCTAAACCCCAGATGCGTACAGAGCTGGTGTGTGCAACCCCAGCTCCGGCGTGGGCCTATCAGCACAGCACACATCAGTCAGCGTCATCTCTGTCGTGCATGTATATTCTCAAAACGCTATCTGGTGTCTGCTGCCCCTTCCACATTCCACAGCGGTCATAGGTAATGTGTGCACCAGCCTACTGAGCGTCAACTGGTGCAAGCTCCAAGTCCCTGGGTTTGGAGTTGTGCAGACTGGGGCCTGTCTATCGGCCTCCATTCATTCGATGGATACTAGCCGATCATCTGAATTGCTGCCTTTGACAGGAAGAGGATGGGAAGCGACCGCTGCGCTTCTCTACCGTATCTCGACTCCAGACTTGTGGGCGGGACATGGACCTCCCAATGAGCTCCAGCCCAGCCCCGAAGACGGAAGCAGTTTATATCCAGCAATCAGACAAATCTCTACTACACACGATCTTAACTGATCGACACGGAACAAAGAACTCTCGTTTGGTGACGGGACTACGTTTGGCTCGTTCATGTCCTACACCAGCCGCCTGTTTTGAGGGCACATTCCATTCGATGCTGGAAATAGCGAAGTACATACAGTATGCCGAACTACGAAAACCGTGGGAGAGCAAAATTCCCAATATTGAGGGGGCAAGCTGCCCAGTCAGGCACTTGCAAGCGTTCACGGGGCTGGGCGTTGTGAGCCAAAAAAAGAATTGCAATAAACTGTTCCAGATTTTTCCAGATCTGCCCTGCATACATAAAGTACATATGTGCTTTACATACATACCGGTACAATGAAGATCCATTTTGACAGGGTATCAACAATTGCAAAGACTTAACATTTAGCGAGCAGGAATTAAACGTTTAGCAATGGGATTCCTACAACTCATGTTTACTCCGGCTTTCTCGCCTGAAACCTTAGTCTCACATACCCAATGACAAACTCACCGTCCTCAGGCCTCCTCCCAACCCTCTCCACAGCCTCTGCAACCTCCCTGACTGCGTCCTCTCGAGCTTGCTCCCCTTTCTCACCATTTCCTCCATCCCTGGCATTGACAAATTCTTCAAGTTTGTCCAAGAATGGTGCCCCAAATAATTTTACCCAGCTCTGGATATCGGCTTCCATGGCCTCCGTGGGACGATGCTCTGTCTCGATGTGGTCTACCACAAACCCTGCACGCGTGAGGGCCGTAGACATGAGGCCTGTTGAGGGAAAGAGCCAAGGGGATGCAGCCCGAGCTTCAGCCGGAGGCACCCCACGATGTATCAGAGCTGATATCAAGGCAGTATGTATCTCCGCAACGTTCCCCTGGGCGCCCGACTCGGAGACAAATGTCCCGCCTGGTGCGAGGAGGTCATAACATGCTCGGAAAAAATTGACAAGGGGAGTGATCTCCCGGGTAGTGGAATCGGGTGTAAGCGGCCGGAGGATCCAATGGAGAGCAGCATTTGAGAATATTTTCGTAAATTGTAGAGTTGTAGAGGATGGGAGGTGAGAGGTAATGGTTGACTGTATCTTGGGGCATGTAATGGATACCGCGTCGACGGTGAGGTAGGTGCTGTTGGGGGTGGAATAGTTTGCATTGGCGGCTGAAATCATGTTGCTAGATGCATCGATACCTACGATGGAGGAGACGAGGGTCGAGATTTGTGAGGTGAGGACACCATCTCCACAACCAAGGTCGAGAATATGATCTATATTGCGAGCCAGGAAATGTTAGTAGAGCTATCAAAAGCATGCTGGTATTATGGCTCAAGTGGTAATGTTTATCATGGAGATTAGAAATTAGGAAGGAATACGCCAAGCTGGGGAAACGTATTCAGGGTAACAATTATGTGACGTGCTTTAATATAGGAAAATGAGATTTTTACTCACCCTCTTCCCGAGGATCAAGCATGCCCACAATTCTCGTCGTCAGAGCCGGAACATACGGAGCAACCTTTTGCGAGTAAGTCTTCGAGTCCCAAATGTCTTTTGCCTGAGCAATTGGGGTTGTAGTTGAGTCGGTTGACATTCTGTGGACCTTATGTTGGAATTGAGACTAATCCAAAGGATGACCTACCCAAAATTTCGATGCGAAGAGCTATTTGGATGGGAGTGTTTGTACTTAAATTGGAGAGGCTTTGTTCTCGGGTTTATAGACTCTTCACCAATATATTGCACTCACATTTTGACTCATCTACGCACTTGGCTTGAGGTGTCACAAACCACGTGATATGCCGGCGGTCCAGTCGCGGGGCTTGAACGGCTCACTGGCTATATATAGTAACTTGATAGTTAATAGAGGAAACTAGGCTTGCAGAGAGGATCAGTTCTGATATCTTAGTAGCATTTACAACTACAGATAAAGATAAAAGTACTTCGAGACAAATCCCAGCACAAAAACCACCCAACCTAAACCCGCAGACACCAAGAAAGTAGTTATAATAAGTACTTAGGCTAGTAGCAAGTGGCGCTAATTATCCCCGACTGTCGCCCCCTTACCAAGATATTTACTTTCCAATCTTTTTTGAATACATCAACAGTTTCATTGATTCGGAACCAGCAACAACTTTAACAGCTTTAGTCTTTCCTTTGCCAGACTTTTACTCATCTGCCTCATCATCAATTGCAAAGGCTTCACTGGGCGCTCCTCCACCTAGTTTCACCAGAACTCGCTCTACTTCTTTGATCAATCCTATTATATCAGGCCTATCGCTCGGCTCAATCTTCAAGCACATCCTCACAATCTCCTTAACATCCTCGCTAACATCCTCTTGTCCAGCTTTCCTTCCACCCAACCTTCCGGGCTCGGGGAATGAATATGCACCAGAACATATCGCTAACGCAAGACTGCCTCCACTCTCCTCAGTTGCAAGCTCGAATGGAGAATGTCCATATAGTGCAGTGAATAATGTTGCCCCCAATGACCAAATATCCACCTTGGTGTCGATTATGGAATTGGTTTGTACGTCAAATAGCTCAGGCGCACGATATGGCATCGTTGAAGTTTCTGCTGCGTGATCTTGAACTGCGAGGGCTTGTGCACGGGATGTGATGGGGGTTGGAGAGGGAGTTAGGGATCCGAAGTCCATGAGAATTGGCGTGGTGCCATCATCTGCAATCATGACGTTCCCAGGTTTGATATCCCTGTGAGAATATGGTCTGAGCTCGCCCTCACTTACTCCTTCTGTGGACGCTGCAATTGTTGTATTATTCATGAGGGGATGGCCTTCTGCATCCTCTTCAAGAGCCTGCTCCGCTCCAGGCCCGCGCCGAACAGTGCCAGGGGATTTGAGCTTGTGTTCGTGAAGTGCTTGTACACCCTTACAGACACCTAGGAATAATCGTAGGAGCTGCTTCTCAGGAAATGTAGTGTGATTCACGAGGTTGGCATTGATCGCATCCTGGAGATTCCCCCGGCGGAAGTATGGAAGCAAGATGTAGACTGTCTTCTGGGTGTCGTTATCGGCGGAAAACCCAGACACGGCTGACCGAGATGTATCTGTTGAGACTACGAAATCAACCATATTGATGACATTGGGATGTGCCTGGAATAACTTGTAGGCTTCGACTTCAGACATTGCACGGGCAACGGATTCCGCACCAAAGGGGCCTGCATAAGGCAAGATCAGCTATTATCGCTCAGATGGAGCCATGGAGATTGGCATACATCGTATTTTCTTGAGAGCATAGAGCTGCCCTTTGTCATCTTGCACTAGGTATACATATGAGAAGCCGCCTTCACCGAGCAACCTTAGAATCTTGAACGAACGATTGTTGATAGTCAGGCGAGGGCTGCCAGGAAAGCAGCACATGCAATTTGTCAGAGAATAGACGAGGTCTAGGAAGTATTGCGCCATTGGGGAGGATAAAATTCCACTGCCAGTTCCTCAGGAGGAATATGCGAATTGGCGCAAGCTACGCTACTTCGTAGCTAATTTGTGGAAGTTACTTGCTTGTGGAATTGGCTTGTACGTTGTGAGAATATATCGGCGATGGCCTTAATATTTAAAACTGCCGCCCGCTGCAGTGGTGCTGATACCGATGCTATTTCGAGAGCTCTGTTGTTTATTGTAATATTTGGGGCTATGCCGGTAAGGCTCTACTTACCGCTACAACTTCATGCAAAGCCACTCGACGCACCATAGGGATGGCGCCGCAAGTGGCTCAAGCGCACACTGTGGCTCACCCAGGCTCAAATATTTCGCGTTGGAATGGAGCTGTTGTCGCCACTCCAAACCTCAGGGCATACATTTATACGACGGAACAGTAGTCGCCCTTACTCAGGCTCTACTTCAGCAGAATCAACAGACTTTCGACTGCTCCCAACATACCGCTATTTCGTCTCGAAGTAACCTAATACTGACCCAATTCAAGTCCTCTCGAGGCACGACCCTGACGATGGCCGACCCAAATCAATACAAGTATGCGGCCATGTCCAACTTGGTCCTCCGGGCAGATAAGTCTTTGATGGACCGTGTGCGGAGGACGGATGACGCGACAGGTGATCCGGAGTCTCTGGCTGGGAAGGTCAACTTCCGGGAGATGGGCAGTAGAGTAGCAAGGGATGTCGCCCCAAAGGACAAGCTCTTGAAGAAGAAGGATAAGGCCGAAAAGGGGAAGAAGAAGACAGCACAGGAGCTGGAGGATGAAGACATGACTGCAGGAGCTAGGAAACGGAAGCGAGAGTAAGTTCATTCTGTAGTATTCTATTATATCACGGAGCTGACTGGGGCTTTCATAGTGCTCAATCCCATGGAGGCGTCTCGACAATTCTCATATCCACTAACGATATCACGAACCTCACATACCACCCCCGTACTGCTGCAACACAGGCTACCTACTCTCTTATTCTCACTCTGATTCACGGACTGCTCGGTGATGTATCACACAGCATGGTTCGATCGGCTGCAGACGCCGTACTAGAAATTTTGAAAGACACAGAGAGTGGAAAAAAGGACTTTGACAAGAAGAAAGAGATCGAAGAGCTTTTGACGGAGAGTATAGACAGCAAAAATATAACGAGCTTGTGAACCTAAGCAAGAAAATTACAGATTACGACGTCGTCGATGATGAGGAGATGGGCGACAAGGCTGACAAGGACGGTGGTGAAGAGGAGCTCGATGATAGGGCTGGGGTAGCAGTGGTTTTTGATGAAGACGACGAGGACGAAGATGATGTTGGGGAATACGAAGTCAAAGAGGGTGATACTAGTGATGAGGAAGGAGAAGATACAGAGATGGCTGCCGATGAGGATAAGCTTGACGCAGAGGAAGAGAAGGATGAGAAGGGTGATGAAGATGAGATGGTCATAGACTTTGCTTCCCAAAAAAAAACGGACGAGGATAAAGACATTATTCCTGCACACACTATCGACGCCTTCTGGCTCCAAAGACAAATCTCGGAGATTTTCCAAGATGCACATGTCACTTCCGAGAAAAGCACGGAAGCTTTTAATATTCTCGCTGCGAATGAGGATGATATGCCGCTTCGACAGAAAGAGAACGAGCTGATAGAGTTATTGGATTATAATTTCGATTTAGTCAAGGTACTTATGAAGAATACTGCTAAGATTGTTTGGTGTATACGTCTTGCCAGAGCCGCGGACGGAGAAGAGAAGGCGGCTGTCGAGAAGCAAATGATTCAGGCTGGAGCTGGACGGATTTTAGACGAATTGCGGGGCAGAGAAGCTGGCAATTTTAAGAAAATAGCAGCTGATCAGAATGCTATGGATATTGATGTTCCTGCTGACCGCAAGGAAGGTCGCGGTCATGGGAATTTAATACACACTGGCCTCCAGCCCCGCCGAACCATTGATATTGAAAATCTCATTTTCGAGCAAGGCAATCATTTGATGACCAACGCCAGCGTCAAGCTCCCTCAAGGATCGACGAAGCGAACGTTCAAAGGTTACGAGGAGATCCACGTCCCTGCACCCAAGCGGAAGCACGACCCCAGCGAGCCAAAACTTATCCCGATAACGTCCATGCCTGAATGGGCGAGGACGCCATTCTCCATTTCAGGTACAAAGGAGCTGAACCGGATACAGACCAAGTGTTATCCTGCGGCCTTTGAAGATGACGGGAATTTACTCATTTGTGCCCCAACTGGTTCCGGGAAAACTAACGTCGCCATGCTGACCATCTTAAGGGAGATCGGGAAATATCGCGATGAATTGTCAGGGCGGATCAAGTTGGACGACTTCAAGATCGTGTACATTGCTCCCCTGAAGGCGCTTGTCCAAGAGCAGGTTGGCAATTTCGGAAAACGTCTAGAACCGTACGGGATCAAGGTCTCCGAACTTACTGGTGATCGTCAACTTACCAAGCAGCAGATTATAGAGACCCAGATTATAGTCACAACCCCTGAGAAGTGGGACGTCATCACACGCAAGGCTACAGATCTCAGTTACACCAATCTTGTCAGGCTCATCATTGTCGACGAAATCCATTTACTTCACGACGAGCGTGGGCCTGTTCTAGAGAGTATCGTCAGCAGGACCATCAGGAAGGTGGAGCAGACTCTGGAGCCTGTGAGGCTAGTTGGCCTAAGTGCTACTCTGCCTAACTATCGGGATGTTGCAAGCTTCCTTAGAGTTGACACTCTCAAAGGACTGTTCTGGTTTGATGCGACCTTCAGGCCATGCCCACTCAAACAGGAGTTCATTGGAGTTACAGATAAGAAACCAATCAAACAGCTGCAAGCAATGAATGATGTGGCATATACAAAGGTCATTGAACAAGCTGGTGATAATCAGATGCTAATTTTCGTACATTCCCGTAAAGACACTGCAAAGACGGCGAAATACATTCGTGACAAGGCCGTCGAGCTTGAGACTATTGGAAAGATCCTGAAGTCAGACGCTGCTACTCGAGAAATCTTGCGCACTGAGGCTGATAATGTTTCTGATGCTAATCTTAAGGACCTCCTCCCATACGGGTTTGCAATACATCATGCTGGCATGAACCGAGCTGACCGTACGACTGTGGAGGATCTTTTTGCCGAGAAGGCAGTCCAAGTACTTGTCTGTACAGCCACTCTTGCTTGGGGTGTTAATTTGCCTGCCCATACCGTTATCATCAAGGGTACTCAGATCTATTCTCCGGAGAAGGGTGCCTGGGTAGAACTAAGTCCCCAGGATGTCCTCCAGATGCTTGGTCGTGCTGGTCGGCCACAATTCGATACTTATGGGGAAGGTATAATTATAACTACACAAAGTGAGGTGCAATACTATCTCAGTTTGCTTAATCAGCAGCTTCCAATTGAGTCTCAATTCATGCGGAAGCTAGCAGATAACCTCAATGCAGAAATTGTACTGGGAACTGTGCGGACTCGGGATGAAGCGGTGGAGTGGCTGGGATATACATATCTCTACGTCAGGATGTTGCGGAGCCCCGGAATATACAGTGTTGGAACAGACTACTCGGATGATGAGGCCCTGGAGCAGAAGCGAGTAGACTTGATCCACTCAGCAGCAACCATCCTGGAGAAATGCAGGCTCGTGAAGTATGACAAGAAATCCGGAAAACTTCAGGGCACTGAACTGGGGAGGATTGCGAGTCACTACTACATCAGCCATGATTCTATGTTAACCTACAGTCATCACCTCCAACCCGGACTATCACCGATTGAGCTTTTCAGGGTGTTTGCATTGAGCGAGGAGTTCAAGTATATTCCAGTCCGGCATGAAGAGAAGGTGGAGCTAGCACAGCTTCTTGGACGAGTACCAATACCTGTGAAAGAAGGGGTGGAGGAACCACAATCCAAGATTAACGTCCTCTTACAAGCATACATCTCGAGACTTAAATTAGGCGGACTTGCATTAATGGCGGATATGGTTTACGTCACGCAATCAGCAGGGAGAATTCTACGCGCGATATTTGAAATATGCCTCAAGCGTGGATGGGCGAGTGTAGCTAAGACGACCCTGGATATCTGCAAAATGGTGGAAAAGAGGATGTGGCTCACAATGTCACCACTGCGTCAATTCCCCAACTGTCCAAGAGAGGTTATCACAAAGATGGAGAGGATGGATGTGGATTGGCAGCGTTTCTTTGATATGGATCCGCCCACGATTGGAGAGGCCTTTGGGATGCCGAGGCAAGGAAAACTTGTCCATGCGCTGTTACAGAGGTTTCCCAGGTTAGAAGTTCAAGCACAGGTACAGCCAATCACCAGGACGATGTTAAGGGTGGAATTGACAATCACCCCGAACTTCGAGTGGGATGATACAATCCATGGTGCAGCCGAAAGCTGGTGGATTGTAGTGGAAGACTGTGACGGAGAGGAGATTCTCTTCCATGACCAATTTGTGCTCAGGAGACAGTATGCACTTAATGATACTGAAGGTGGAAATGAGCACTTGGTTGAATTTACGGTGCCCGTTCAGGATCCGATGCCCCCAAATTACTTCATCACTCTCATCTCCGATCGATGGATACATGCAGAGACCAAGCTAGCAGTTTCCTTCAGAAAGTTGGTATTGCCAGATAAATTCCCACCGCATACACCATTGCTTGATCTCCAACCCCTACCTGTTATGGCTTTGAAGAAGCGGGAATTTGTGGATTTATATCCAAATTGGGAAAAATTCAATAAGATCCAGACACAAGTTTTTAACTCGCTATTCACCACTGATGACAATGTGTTCATTGGGGCTCCCACAGGTTCAGGCAAGACTGTATGCGCAGAGTTCGCGTTATTGAGGCATTGGTCGAAGGGAGGGGAGGATATCGGGAGAGCCGTCTATATTGCCCCGTTCCAGGAACTTGTTGATCGGCGGTACCAAGACTGGAAAGAACGATTGTCCCATATTGGTGGCGGAAAGGAGATTGTCAAGCTGACTAGCGATACAACGGCAGACCTCAAACTACTTGAGAAAGGAGAGCTCATTCTCGCTACACCTAGTCAATGGGATGTTTTGTCCCGAGCCTGGCAGCGAAGAAAGAACATTCAGACTGTGCAGCTCTTCATTGCAGACGAATTACACATGTTAGGTGGGCAAACCGGATACATCTACGAAATTATCGTCTCCCGTATGATATACATTGCTGCTCAAACCGAAAGGCCCATGAGAATCGTTGCATTGAGCGTAAGCTTATCAAACGGCAAGAACCTTGGGGAGTGGATTGGTGCCGATAAGCATAGTATCTACAATTTTTCCCCTAGGGACAGGCCAGTGCCTTTGGAGATTCATATTCAGTCATCATCAATCCCACATTTCCCTTCAATGATGTTGGCTATGGCGAAGCCGGTATACCTTGCTATCTCTGAAGTTCCGCCAAACAAACCTATTATTGTCTTTGTGCCTAGCCGGAAACAGGCCAGGGCGACAGCTTTGGATCTCCATTCATACTGTCTAGCGGATGATAAGGAAGATGCATTCCTCAATGCCAGCATTGATGAGATCGCTCCACACTTAAGCAGGATTCAAGAGAGGACACTTGCTGAATCAATATCTCGTGGTATCGGATACTATCACGAGGCGCTGTGCAAGGCGGATAAGCGGATAGTGGAACATCTCTTCAAGGCCGGCGCGTTCAAAGTATTACTGGCTTCAAGAGATACTGCCTGGGAACTCGACTGCACAGCGGCTGTTGTGATCGTAATGGGAACTCAGTTTTTCGAGGGCCGCGAGCACCGCTACATCGATTATCCCCTTGCAGAGGTTCTCCAGATGTTCGGTAGGGCGTGCAGACCTGAGGAAGATAAGATAGGTAAAGCCATCCTATTGTGCCCGGCAACCCGCAAGGAGTATTACCGGAAATTCCTCAATGAAGCTCTTCCCATTGAGTCACACCTCCACCTTTACCTCCACGACGCTTTTGTGACGGAGATCAGCACAAAGACAATTGCCTCAACCCAAGACGCTGTAGATTGGATGACATATACTTATTTCTACCGCCGCCTTCTACAAAATCCGTCTTTCTATAGCCTGTCAGACCGTTCCCATGATGGTCTAAGTGCATTTCTCTCAGAGATGGTCGAGAACGCGCTCAAGGAGCTTGCTGAGGCGAAGATCATTGACGTGGATGAAGAAGATGACGCCATCACTCCCCTCAATGCTGCGATGATTGCAGCATACTACAATATCTCTTTCATCACAATGCAGACTTTCCTCCTCTCTTTGACTGGGAAGACTAAGCTCAAGGGTATTCTCGAAATCGTCACTTCAGCCACAGAGTTTGAATCCATCCCAATTCGCCGACATGAAGACAGAGTTTTGCGGACAATATACGATAGCGTTCCTGTTAAGATGTCACAACCAAACTACGAGTCACCACATTTCAAGGCATTTACTCTACTACAGGCTCACTTCTCACGTATGAAACTTGTTGCTGATCTTGCTACTGATCAAACGCTCGTCCTGTCCAAGATCATCAACCTCCTTTCTGCATGTGTAGATATTCTAAGCTCCGACGGTCACTTGAACGCAATGTCTGCTATGGAAATGTCACAGATGTGCGTACAGGCATTGTGGGATCGAGACTCTCCCCTGTTGCAAATTCCTCACTTCACCCCTGCGGTGGTTAAGGCGGCCGAAGGGGCGGGTATTAAAGATGTGTTTGAGTTCATGGACCAGATGGACCCAGAGAACCCTGATCGGGAGACATTGCTTCAAAAACTTGGCCTCAACCAGCAACAGCTTGCCCAGGTCGCTAACTTCACCAACAACAAGTACCCAAGTGTGGATATGGAACACGAGGTGTTGGATTTGGAATCCGTTACTGCTGGGTCGCCAGCCTATGTACAGGTTACGCTTGACCGTGGTTTGGAAGATGATGAAGAGCCCGACCTTCATGTGCACGCGCCTTATTATCCGGGTCAGAAGACGGAGAATTGTGAGTACCTAACAATCCCATCCTTTTACACTCATCTCATATATTTACTAACGTATCTGTGATTTTACAGGGTGGCTAGTTATTGGCGAAGAATCGACCAAGACTCTACTGGCAATCAAGCGCGTGACCATTGGCCGCAAGCTCACCGTAAAATTGGAATTTGTGGTCCCAACCCCTGGTAGACATACACTAAGCTTGTCTCTCATGTGTGACTCGTACGTTGGCGTGGATCAGGAGCAGAAATTTGAAGTTGATGCCGCCGAGGGCATGGATGAGGATGAAGAGGAAGATGAAGACGAGTAATCTCAGCTTGGAGGGGGACGTATTGAATGGCATTTGTATATGTGGAATACTTTACTGGGTTCAAGTTTCGTCTTACATGATCCTGTCAAGATATAGCAATCGGTGGATTGGAATATGCGCTTTTTTTTTCGCTTTTTTAATTATACTTGTTCTTTTCTTGCTCCGTTATAGCATTGTGGCTTCAATATTCATGGTTCATCGTTTTCTTATGTGTGGGGATGGGTAGTAATAAAATTATGTAGGGGTACTGAAGCATGTAGTCTCGATAGGGCTTTTTTAAAGATTCCCGTCATGAAATATTATCCTGAATATAGCTACAGCTGTAATCTATTAGAATGTTGGTACTGAACTTTAAGGATCGATTGGCATGATGAAGTGACTATTAAATGCACAGAAGGATATGGTGTAAGAGGTAGGTAGCATATTGACATTACTCTTTCGTTCATCCCTTCAATCTAGTCTGATTGTTCAGTTGCGGCGAATTAAATGAGAATGAATTCGAGAAACAAGGATGCCATGCATTAAGACCACGGTTCAGGGTAACTGCACTTTCTCTGCAGCCCTTAGTGCACATATTTACTAGCCCATAATCCCTGCGATTGGGCCAAGAACTAACGCTATCCTCACAGCCACATGTGCTACTACTACCCTCCATGTTTACATTGTACTGTGCGAATAAGCTGACATCCGTCGAAGGCTACCATGCCGCAATTCTGGAACGAGGAGGGGCTCACTTGGATTGCCCTCGGTAAGATTTTTCAACTGGACCTTGGGAGTTTGGCACTAACTGTTGCCTTTCTTGATGTAGGCGTCTTCTCCATATTCGCCGCCATTACAGCTCGGTCGCAGCTCACTACGTTCAAAACAAGATGCGAGATTAGGACTGAGGCGAAGCGGGATAATATCAATCAGGAGACTGAAGATGGTGAGTGCATTTGTACGCAATCAAAAATTTATGTCCGAATGTCTCCGTCTGTCGAAGTGATTGCTAATAATACCTTGCGCCTTCCACCGAAATCAGCCCTTAAATTGGAAACCTTAGCAGTGCTAGCTCGCAGTGTCAATTTTGATCTGAGGAATGCGTATGTGGGCAGCAAATTCTTTTCTTTGGTGGATGGGCTGGGTGTTTTGGTATTTTGCTAACCTTCCCGTACGTTGTCAGATCGCTCAAAATCCTCGGAGAGCGGGCGACCACAGGGGATAGGTACGACTACATCCTGAATCAACTCAAAAGCCCCGAACCCGAGGCTAGGCTTAAGTCTCTCAAGGTCCTGATATATCTCTCCACAAGTGGTAAAACCACCCTCTGCGCCTTATGATGGTGGGTGAAAGTTACCCTGAAATCCAACTGACAACCTGAACTGTGCCTCCAGCTCCTATCGAGCCCTTCGCCCGCCTTTGTAACCCCAAAACCTTCGATGCACTAATTTCCGCTCTTCTTGCCTCAATCAATGAACCTCCCACTCAACGCACCGAACGGGAAGTCTTCCGAATCCTCTCTCGTCTCATGCAATTCAATCGGGACCTTGCCATCCAAGCCGGTATAATCGAATGGTTTAAGCGCCGACCCGAAGTCGTCTCTGCGTACTTTGAGCCTACGAAATTCGAGAAGCTAGATGTAAACCTCATTGTCATAATCGCATTACTACTACATGACACAAGAGATGGAAAGTCCGTGCTAGAGAAGGCAAAATTATTGCCGGAGAGGGCAATCAGGGATAATCTTCAGTCAAGGGCGTGGCAGCAACATCATGCGATTTTGGCAGCACATGAGATCTCTAGGGGCGTCAATAGGGTTCCACCAGCTGCCCTAAGTGTGTTCTTGTGAAATTATCGATCTACCTGTTCCTTTGTTAATTACGGCAATAGCTTGGAAGTGTTTATACTTGGAATTGTACATAAGGGAAGGCGTTAGGAGAAACCAAAAATGCTGAGAATGCAATTCGATATGATACAGGATATAATATGCTGCGCTGTAACAAAACAAAAAGCCACTGGTCACGATGGACAACATTATATACTTAAAAATCTATCCCAAACACAGCTGTCTTCTATATGTCCACCTAAGAAGACCTAGGGAGGGTTTTCTTCATTCCTGATTTTGCCATGCGCCTCAATATCAACAATACCCACTTCTTTTTTCTCTTGCTCCTTTCCTTGCTCTCTACCCTCTTCCACCTCCTCTTGCTTTTTACCTTCTCCCTTCTTGTCTTCGCCTGCTTCACCTGGCACTCTTATCTTTCCACCCCTTCGCCCTCGAGTAGGGTACTTTCGCAAAATATTTCTCCATTCTTATACCCTCAAAAATATCAACAAATACCCCTTTCGTTCCATCGATGATCTTCCTCTGTACCTCTCTATTATGAGCATATCTCTCGATTTCCAAAATGCTGGGAGTCAAATCAAATCCTGGACCATCCTTGAGCGTAACTGGATGCCTTTGCCCTGACCGGGTAGTAAAATGCCCGCGAATCTTATTATATACAGAGCCCCTAACCCTGTACGAGAGTTCACGGATCTTAAGCATATCCACTCGGCCGATGGGAACGGGGCCGTTGAAGTCAACCCAGAGGGCTTGACAAATTCTATCGAGAAGCTGGGCAGGCGAAAGTGAATAAAGCGCCCCTGTGGTTCTGTTCCCTTTTCTTAGTGGCGCACCTTCCGAGCTTGCAGAAGCCTCTACAGATTTTTCTATCCAGGAGTATGCTTGACCATGTAGCTTATAGTGGTCAGCAACTACGGCGTGTAGTGTGCTCATGATGGATGGTAGGGTGAGTCTCTCCAGCTGCTTTGAGGTGGGGGTAACGGTCCTCACCCTTCGGTGGGCGTCTGAGGCGAAAGTGGAGATCTCCTTCCTTGCAGAGACAGCGAACCTTGCGGAGAAATTCTTTGTAGGACGAGCACCTTGAAAAACGTGCTTACCAAATGCCTCGCAAAGAAGCTCAAGAAGTGGTATTGGCTTTAAATTTTCAACCCCAGGTACTGCTGACCCAACATGGAGCAGGAAATTGTAGAGATGCAGCATTGACGGTAGGGAAATGGAGGAATGGTATGAAGCCATTGCGAACAATTGCACGGAGACTACAGAAGAGTTAGCGGAAATATTCTCAGTAATCAAGGGGATGTTGTAAGGCACCCTCAGCGTACACCAGGCCCAAATGCCAGGGATTCTCAGACAAGAAATTCTTCCTCATATCTGGAAATGTGATGGTACTCCACTCCCCACTGGGCTGAAATTTTCCAAATTCTATCCAATTGTCGATATGGGAGACAAACATCTGGAGTGACTTCCGCAGAGAAACGGGACCATTCCTCTCCTCAATTTTCTTGATCTCTCGGTTTAGGTTTCCTTGCTGGGTGCGCACATATTTCACGGCATGCGCAAATTGAAGCTTTTTCTCGTGGTAAGCAGGAAGAAGTAGGTTCCTGATATCCAGGAGAAGTTGTATGCTGAACACCAATCGGGTCTTGAGTTTCCCCAAATGCAGGAACTCTTCAAAGTCGTGATGGAACGCACTCATGCCTAGGCGAGGGTCGTCTGGAGGTTTTGTGCGGTCCGCGTTTTCCGTTGCCATCATCAATTTGAACAAATACCTACTCGCATTAGTTGACGAAGTGCACATCATATTTGGAGTTCTTACTGATCCAAAAAGTCAGCCTCATCCTCGATTTTCTCCGCCTGGGCTACCGAGGTTTGGAAAGTTCGTCCATTTAGCCCACACTGATCGGCGATTTCAGCGATTTCTTTGAGATTTCTGCTCTCCATTTTTGGCATCTGCTTAAACACCCTGTGTCTGAACCCACACACAGTATGTACAGGGAAGAAGAGACAAAAATCCAATAATTCAAGGACCCGCTTGATCTTATGGATGGGTAGTTCTGTGAGAAGAGCTCTCATCAAACTGGGATAGTCTTTCAGCTGGGGAAAGGACAATTGGAGGTTGGCCTCCAGCTGCATTATCATTTCAACGGCAACACTCGTTACTAACAGGAACATTAATAACCATCCACGTGCAGCCCAGGTCAAAGGACCCAACTCACCAACAGCAGCGGTAACAAGGTCAATATTTTCCTTACGGACTTGGTTCCAAATTGCTTTGAGATACTGACGGATAGAATTCATGTCGATGAAGAAACACCAAACCGCAAAGCTGATCTCCTCTTTTGCAGACAAGTCCTCGGATATCTTGTAAGAGGACAGAGATATCTTTGCAGGATTCCACTGTTTGTCTTTCTTCACCCTCGCAGCGGGTTTTTTGACAAGATGTGAGATCCATTCGTTGGACTCTTTGGAGTCTGGCTGTTCCTCTTCATCTTCTTCGTCCATCCCAAGATCCCAATCTTCAACCTCGAGCTCAGCGAATCGGTTGGACATGTGAAGCGCGGTACCGCTACCCTCTTCTTTACCCTGCGGCACTGGCTTTCCTGCCTTTCGTGCTGCTTCTCGTTCTTCCGCTGACTTTTCCCGCCATAAAGTCCCCCCAATAAGTCGAATGCTTCTTCCAAGACCCGAATAAAGTTCAAGTGGGATTCATTCTTTGCCTCAACATCTGGCGAGGTGTCCAATTGCCGGTAAAAACTTGCAACCATCTTCCGGGCATGGATTACAGACTCAAAAAGCGAATAGACCCCTTCTGCTACCGGAACATTATCTGATTGAGCAGCTATTCTCCTCGCATACTCGGTAAAGTTCCTGATTGATATCACGGGATCTCTTGTGAGCCCTATAGAGGCATCGGCAGCCTTTTTGCCCTTCTTCGACTTTGCTCCACTTTTTCTTTTTGGCTTTGCGGGAGAAGCTTGAGAATGCTCCTGAGAATTATCATCTCCAAGTGCTGGCGGGATCGACGCAACACTCGTTACCAGCCACCGAACGAGTTTCTGAGTGCTCTCCTTGTATCGAACATATGATGACCTTATTGACGTTATGTCGTTCACTGAATAAAGCTCCATTAGTCCATAGCCAGGCAAAACATCTCAAGGTCCCTGCCGTACTCTCGGATTAATTACCCCTTTGCAATACCACATGACAATTTTCTTATAAATGCGAAGAGGAGAGGGCACGGCTAATCATTCTGCAGCCAGAGAAGCAACTTCTAACCACCCTTGTTCACAGAGTAGACTATGCCTCGAACTGTCACTGTCACTGTCACACAAGAGCAACTTTTGAGCTTTAAGATGAAAAAGGGCAAAGTTTGGAGGTGCCCTGCCTCATGGTCGGGTCTGTGAAGGTCTGGTGCGGGGGTGGGTGTGCGTTCTTTCGTTACGAGGTATTTGAGACTGCATCTTACATACACAAATTAAAATATGAAGATTCTTTGAATCTCAAGCAGTTTTCCAAAGTCAGACTAAGTACATACAAACGCTGGCCTTGGCATACACAGCGACCCCCTACAACAAAAATAAATACTTAAAGACCAGTAGTGTCCGTTTCTCAAAACCAAATACCCATTGCAAACTACCAAGCATATCAAGTACGCCAATAGGGCTGCCAACAAAAGGTACTGATGTGTGCATTATCTTCCATTGAATCTCCAGGCCCCTCTTCCAACTCTATTGGGCTGAGAGATCTATAGCTAGATCTGATATCCACCAACTGCCCATGTGAGCCCTCAGGATGGTCATACCTATAACCTGAAAGGAGGTCGTGCATATCCGGTGCATCGTCTCTATCCACACCGGCACCAAGTATTGCTCTACTACACTCGGCTCTTTGAGTGGAATCGTTTTCCAAGACTGTATTCCAAACACTGTTGTCGCCGCCATGATCACTGTTGCATGCATAGATTTCATCATCTATAAAAGGGCTAGATTCCACTGTGTAAGGTGGATACGCAACCTCCATCCTAGTTTCAGCATAGTCTGGAAAACCTGGTCCGTGTTGAGTCTGGATTCCTGCAAACGAGTATAGTTCAGTTGAATCTTCACTTGGCCTTCGCATATACCACTGCAAGGTGGATTGTGGTTGATTCTGTGATCTGTCTGTTGTACCATATTCCATAAAAATTGATGTGTCTTGTTGGTGAATCTCTGCACTCTGACAAGGTACAGGCTTCAATGCTAGCGGTAATGGACTGGACGGTAGCTCGGTTCGTCTATCTCGGATTGGACTGGCATCTCCCAAAAATTTAGTTGAAAGGGGCATTTGATAGGATAGGAGATCGTCACAAGCATGTAATAAACTGGATAGTGGCGAAGGTGGGCGTATCTGGTTTTGTTAAGAGAGTTCAAGCCCTGTTGACGCATGGTATTCACTTACATCCTTCTTTATACTGGCGTTCGGTACTTTGATTCTCTGACATGTGAGATCCTCGCCACTGATATGATCATGAGGCACTTCCTCGACTTGACCAGCTGCCATATCTCCAGGTATTTCCAATGGTCTACTAACCTCTCCACAGTACAATTTCTGCAGCTGAGTCTGCTGCGGGGTAGATAATGGTTTCTTCCCCTCAACAGCTGGCCCCTCTTCATGGCTCTCTTCAGAGTTCACTGCCAACTGACACTCCCTGCTCCATTCAATGTTCGTGATATTCCTCTCGGTCAGTGAGGGAGCTTCTGGGGGCACATGCGGTGGACTGTTGCATGGATAGCTATCATGAGCAATTTGTTGGATTGGTGTTTCATCTGTAGAGTGTACTACCAAATTTGTCACTGAAGGAGGACTGAGTCAGACAATTGGTCCACTAAGTGGGGGTTAAAAAGGCGAAACATACACTGGTAGCCATCGATATCCATGGCCCCTGTATTCGTAATAGACGAGAAATAGGAGGGTGTTTTGGAAGGCTCTGGGGTATTGCTACTCTCTGATTGCTCTCCTGAACTTGATTTGTGCTTATCTCTACCTTGCAGGAATGCCATTTCACAAAATGTCAAATCTGGTACTGGAGTTCCTCTTAGCAACAATAAATAGCCATCTTATGCAAAGGGAAACACACATCCCCGCTTATTTACCTGTGCGGATGCCCGCCCATTCGTGAACAGGCCAAGGCTATGATGCGGTTTCAACTACAGAGGTTAGTCCTGCTGTGTGGATACTGATTTGCTAGATAGATTTACCGTTAGACGAGTCCGGTTCCCAGTAATGTCTTCAACGATGGAGCTCTCCACCAGCCTCTTCACTCTCTTTGCTTTTTTTGCATTTGACCCAGATATTGTTCTGGACGTTCTGTTACCAGCCCCCCTTGATGTTTTGCTCAAACCCATAGAAATATATACTGGATCCTCACGCATCTTCTGGCGAGCTTGCTTTTGGTAGCTAAGTTCTGCAACTTTCGAGGTAGTGTGCGTCGTGCATGTCATGACCCCATGGCCGCCCGGGCACAGTTTTTGTGTGCTCGACCTGGATACATGCCTGGGCTTGCGATTAGATTGTTTAAGGGTGTTATCGGTGATAGTTTCACGGATTTGTAGCTCATCTCTTAGCAAATCTGGTAGATCGAAATTTTTAATGAAATACTTATTTAAGAAAGACAGTTAAAAGAGTTCATTGAATTCGTTGCCTACCTAGATTTGCTTTATGCCAATCGAAGTCCCCGAGGCTTTCTTGACTGTTGCGGAGAACTATTTGCTCTGCAACGTATCTAGATACATCAGTTTGTCTGTGGTCATTGCGAAGATTTGCAAGAGCTCGACTGGTGAGGCTCATTGGTACGATATTGTTTGTAAAATGCTGGAAATATCGCTTCTCGGGAACAAATAAGTGCTTTGAAGTTTCTTAGAGCAGAGATTAAATGCACGTGGTATGAACCACGTACTGCCTTTTCGGGTTACTTAGCGTATTACCACAAGCACTTAGTTCCATCCATTTTCGGGTAGCAGCTTAATTTTGTTCCATAGCTAGGATGGTCATGTGATAGAGACCCAAGGTTAGTTAACCTGGCATTGCCAAACATATTCTTTGCGCTTAGTCTTGCTTGCGCTAGCCCCAGGGCTGGGCATGACAAAAATCATTACCGTATCGTGCCAACCAGTATCATTGATTATTGCTCTGCAAACTTACTCAGAGCCAGACTGACATCGCTCTTAGTCTGGTCTGGTTGCACGTCCCTCACGCAACCAGACTACTCGCTCTATGGTTTGCGACAACAGGCGCCGCCCTAGTCATGATCACCGGCAACCATCGCAACCAGACTAGGCAACCATTGCGATCCCTGGGATCAGAAGAACTAAACTAAATCAGTATGAGGCTTCGAATGACATTCGATGATGATGCCTTACATACTGTACAGTGTACATCACAGCTAGCGTTAAAAAAACGAATTACTGCAATTGGATGTCGTTGGATGTCGTTGGATGTAGTTGCTACGAGAGGCTTGTGCCAACCAGACTATTTTAGGCCTAGGCTGTGAGAAATAAAGAGTGGACGAAGGACTTGAGCTAAGTAATTGAAGGGGAAAAGTTATACGGCCTGAAAGTTTTTGCATACACGAGTAGGTAGTGTGACAACCACACTACTTGAATCATGACCTGATCCAAGTCTGGTTGTCAACTGGTTATGAACTATTATTCAGTGCTTGATGCAGCTGCCCGGAATTTGAACTGTCAAAATGAATAGTCCTTTGTTTCCTCCACGCTGGCATACAGTACGATGTTGTCGGGTCAGGTTTGGGGAACCCCCTCCCACATGTGTGAATTTGACCCCGTCACAATAAGCAAGTCAGCGTCGTCCCAAACATTTGTTGGACATTTGGTCCCCCCGCGCAGCTGCTTGTGCAATTGGGATATGATATACTGTGCATAGCTGTAGCTAGTCTGGTTGGCGTTACTGTAGCCTGGCTAGATTGAGAACCAATAAGCCGGTTGGCACATAAACAAGTAGTACTGGATGAATTTTGATCGAAGCCTTAAGTAGGTGCCTAGGTACCTAGCTGATTGGCCCTCGAGCCAGTGATAACTAGGTAGTTAAGACTCGTACGGTGCGGCAATTGCATATTATGCATGGGTGAAAACTTTCGCTGTACTTCCTTTTTGGTGTGGACAGTCCTCCTGTTCTCGTGCCCAGACTCCCGACTCCCACACAACCTCAAGGTTTTCTTTCCCTTTCAGCAATCTTCTCTGCTATCCCTTCAACTTCAGCAGCCTCTCCGCTCCTTCCATTCACACACAACCACAGCTAAACAATAAGTCACAAGTTTTTTTGGACTAGTCAGGCATGCATTATCTTCTTCTTGTATCTCAATATCGCGGGCGGCCCTGGTCTTGCGAGATGGGTCCTTTGGTGTTAAACAGTGATTCAGTTGCGTTCGAATCGGATATTCCGGACAAGAATAATTGAGGATGACGAAACTTTTCATTGGGTATGTTCACTGACTCCCTTGGAAACGCTCTTCTCTATGTTCTTGTTGTTTGTCACTGTTGCTATCTCCAAAGCCCTTTTTTTTTGGGAATATTTGCTAAATTATTCCAACTTCTAGAGGTCTCGCATGGCAGACAGATGATAACAGGCTCAGACAAAAGTTCGAGGAATTCGGTAATGTCGAAGAAGCCGTATGAATACCCTCTATATATAAAACGTGATAATCTCTTCATTCATGTACTGACCTCTACCTACTTAGGTTGTCGTTAAGGACCGAGAAACCGGCAGGTCCAGGGGATTTGGCTTCGTCAGATTCTCAAGTGACGAAGAAGCTACTTCGGCAATGAATGCCATGAACGACCAAGAGTAATACTCGTCTATAATTTTCAGATTTGCCAGAAGCTGACCATCCAAACAGATTTGATGGCCGAAAAATCCGTGTTGACAAGGCGACCGATCGTGGCGGAAGGGCAGGTTAGTGGACTCTATTGACATCCGTTATAAGCACGTATTGACGATCACAGGAGGCGGCGGTGGTGGCTATCAGGGTGGTGGTGGCTATCAGAGTGGTGGCTATCAGAGTGGTGGTTATGGTGGCAGTATGTTGACAGAACTCCAGTGCTTGACAATGCCGTTACTAATCAACTTCAAGATAGTGGCAATGGTGGTGGATGGCATTGAAATGGGCCGATTCTGCGTTGTTACCCATCAGGCGAGGCGATGTGAGGTGATTGAGGGACAATTCAACAATTTCAGCAATCGGGTCAATACTTGAGGTTTCAGTGCTAGGGTGTTTCTTGATATTTCTTTTAGTTGATTCTATTGACTAACGCAAATCGGAATGGCTCATTTTCTTCACTTCGTCTGCATTCTGTGGCCTCACATTATTGGTATTATATTCGCGTCCCACTTCCGCCTCGGATTCTTCTATAAGAGCAACCCTGAGTTGGAGGTCATGGACATGATTATCTTTAATGTCTGGACAGAGTTCGATTAAGGACTTGTGAAGCTGATAAAGGTATTCCCTGGTGAACGTTGTGAGATTAATGGTACGTGTCTCCATATTTATGACATAAATGACCTCAGTGAAAACGAACCTATTTTCCCCAGAGGGTCCTCGGCAATAGTAGATGCGTCGAGCAAGATCGGTTGCGTTAGGCGGTGGATTTCCGACAAATTGAGGATTGGATGGAGTTCCGATGTAAACTATCGCCGTAATTGTAGGAAGGGCTGGCTCCGACTGATGGACTTCGACCTGGTGAACAGAATACCCGTTGATTTCTCGAATATCAAGGTATTCCTTGACACTCTCCACCTCAGAGCTCTTAATCCTATACACCATTCCCCAAACAGCCTCATCGACGGAATGCTTGTATTGTCGTTAGCAGTTGTATGTATTATAGCCATAATTTAGTGATCTACATGGTCTGTAAGGATATTCCAAGCACCCCTCTCAATGAGGGTAACCACCCGACCAGGGCTAGAGCTTGTTAGCTTTGGCCTTCCTTCCTCCTTGACAGGATACAAGCGAAGCTCACTTTACAGGAGTGCCCCTGTGGTCCTCACTATTTGCACGGGAAGGGTGTCAGCCAGGCCACAATACCAGCGTCTTGACATATTGCGGACCTTGCCTAGATTTGATGGAACGCTTGTTAGCCATCGTCACACTATCCTGAAAATGAAGACAGGACAAGTTGGCAAACTGACCTGCCAAAATCGCCTCACATAGCCTACATCACTCAACGAAATTAGATACTGAATATTTCATCGCTGTGAGGAGTGACCCGGGATATTGGCTTCCAATGATTTCGGCTAACCTTTGATGTATCCAGGCACACGCCGGTCTTGAGACGTTGACTGTCAGCGATAGTGTAACATGAACGATACTTTGGTGGATCTGGTCTCACCGAATGATGGTGGGGGTTTCCAAATCAGGCTCCTGAGTTTTATATATAGACTATTAGTATATGAAATCGAGAGGGGATGGTAAGCACAGCAAAGGCACCAGGGATGGATGCAGTATTCAAACGTACCCATAGCCAAAAATCCAGAATTCATTGTCTGGACTGAGGATTTGCGCATTAGGCACAGCCTTTTCGTTCACAGTCATGACGCCTCAGGTTCTCCGGATAGCTTTGTGGAATAGATGATAACGTGGGGTTCCTGTGAGGCGCAGTATCGAGTTTGTTTACTCAGCTAGTCGTATATTGGGGATAGAAACAAGTAGCCTGTAGAGACTCAGAATAAGTACCGTAAGTACTTCTCCAGGGCCAACGCTTTCCCTCCGTGGCCCAGAGTCAGGAGCGAAGCCGAGTATGTTCAGGAACGAGTACGGGATGGGCGGCAGCCCCTCTTCAGCCGCATCCAGGAAATAATGATGGAGAGAATAATACAAACGCTGCGCTATAAGTACTCTACTAATTCGACTTGCCACCCCAATTACCCTGGCAATATATATACTGTACCAAAGCCTCCTATATTAGAACCCCAATATAGCCTCCCAGCATATCTTGTCGGATTAACCAAGCTGTATCGCCGGGTCTATATCTACATCACAGATATCCCCCACCGACCCCGCCCCAGCTCCTCAAAATACTAACTGTGTTTACATTCTTCATCTCGTCCCAGGGTAGCTGTATGTTTCTATCACACTTATCTTTGGTTTACTTGTGTCCAGGTTGACCTTAGCACTTTGTCCCCCCCAGCCATCTCCAAGTTATTTCGGTTTACTTACTTCCTAGCGTCGCCTCCAGGATACACTTTTAATCCTGCTGTCCCCAAAGAGAACGCTCCCAGGATCGAGGCATTACACAGAGGCTGCAAAGATGGCATACCGACCACAACTCAATCCCGATGCTCTACCAATGTGAGTTTTCAAAGAGATCAGCCGCGTGGAACGTCCCGGTCACAGGGTCTTCCCTTCTGACAGGAAACATTCTCACTCTATTGTTCAGGCCAAGAATTATTGCTGATGCGTTGAATATACAGTCATGCAGAGCCCGAACAGGTGTGTTCTTGCGGTCTTGTACTCCCCCATATAGTAAATGACATCGGGAAGCTAAGACTGGGCATGATTGGGAATAAAAGGCAGCACAACTCCTAGGTGGAATCCAACCTCCACGGCCTATGCCCCCTCCGCAACAACCGCAAGCTCTGCAAGGCTACGGAAGACCACCAATGAACCAGGGATATAATCACCAAAACCCTCATGGATATCATCAAACACCACCACTGCAGCAGTCATTCTCCCCTCCACCACCTCAGAATTATGGACAACCTCAGCGCCCCAGTAGCTCTAGGCCACCTCCAACCCCCGCACCACCGCAGGGTGTTGACCCAACACTATTTCCGCTGTTCAAGGCAGTCGATAAAGATGGCAGTGGGCAGCTTAGCGAGAAGGAGCTTCGAGCAGCTTTGGTGAACGGTGACTGGACGTCATTCGACCCACATACTGTCCGGATGATGATACGGTATTTGGCGTTGATATGCAATGAAATAAGCATCACATGGCTGACGTGACCGGGCAGGATGTTCGACACTGACCGATCTGGGACCATTGGATTTCATGAATTCTGGTTTGTCACACCTTCACATGTTCAACTAGTAGTACTCACTAGTATTCAGTGGCCTTTGGGGATTCCTAGCAGCATGGAGATCTCTTTTTGATCGTTTTGACGCCGACGGTAGCGGTAGCATCTCTTACCAGGAATACTCCAATGCCCTCGCCGGTAGGCCTGCCCCGTGACGCCCAAAATTGAAACCACATGCTAATAATCTGCCGTGCAACAGCATTTGGGTACCGACTAAGTCCCCAATTCGTTCAGCTTCTATTTAGAAGCTACGATAAACGAGGTGAGCAGCCTCAGCAAACGAGCGCAAGCGCCGGCGCTCCTCCAGGTGCGGATTTCAAATCAGCATCTGCAAGCAATTTTCTGGAGCTAGAGATGTTACTGACAAGTCTGGTGGTACTACAGGACAGAATGCTATAAGCTTCGATTTGTTTGTGCAAAGCTGTATTAGTTTGAAGAGGATGACGGAGGTGTTTAAGAAGTATGATGATGATAGGGATGGATATATTACACTGAGCTTGTGAGTTGAAGATGGAATCACGGATTTTGTAGTTACCCTGAGCGGAGTTACTGACCATGTTGTGTAGTGAGGAATTCCTGACGGAAATACTTCGGCAACGCTAATTTTTCCTAATATTATGCTAATGCATATTCTAATCATGACAACATTATTTTGGGAGGACTCTGTGCTACTAGTTGACGACAGATGGAGCAGAACATAAGATGGACTTTTCTAAACGGCTCACCCCATACCACTTTAAACATCTTGTCTAATACCCTGTTGTCCATAACGCTCCAAACATCTTGTCTGATGTTTTGTTAATATTATGGTAATATTTACTCTGATACATGGCACCTATTACTGTGTCCTCCAATCATGCATCATTGGTTATATTGATTGAATACACCCATACCTTCACATCAATAAGATCGTCCCATAATTCAACTTAATCAAAGATTACTATATGTATTAAATTCTGCGCAGCTATTCTCCAAATAGTATCATTGCAATGCAGAAACAGGATACAACCGCTTATACCGATTTCGAACCGATCCCATTTAACGTCATCAATTTTCCAATATAAATACCCACCCATTCATACCTTCCCCACTCAGCTTCGCTACTTCAGCTCGCCCCCAAAGTCTTCAAGGCCGCTCTCAATTCCTTCACCGCAGTAGATATATCATCATAATTCAGCGCACTAATCGCCCACTTTGCATGCTTCTGCGCCTTTGTAACACTCTCTTCATCCACAAATGACTCTTGTGGGGTGGGCTTTGGAGAATGGTAGTACTGCGGCTGCGGTTGCGGTGGTAGTTGTGGCTGTGGGGCGGATCTCGGGGGCGAAGTATGCACCGGCGCACTTGTAGGCGGGGACGTAGAATAATATTGATGCGGAGTACTCGGAGCGCCGTAGGGTATACTTGGTGGCGGTGGTGGTGGGGTGTAACTGTGACTGATATGTAAGGCCGAGCTTTGATCAAAATGTTGGGGTGGGAATTGCGTTGAAAGAGGCGCATAGGGGTATTGGGGGTGTGGAGGGGGTAAGTGGGAGATATCGTCTGTTTCGGTGGTGTAGATTATGTCCGCGGGAGGGGGGTGGTGGGGTGCTTCGGCGCGGGCAGGCATATGGAAGGGGGACATAGGACCTGCGGGGGTGTTTGTGGTTGTGAGGTCAGGAGAGAGGGGGGAATGAGAGTGGCCGGTGGGAACGGTGGGGATGGTGGGGAAGTAGTCTGAGTCGGAAGTGAGATTGTTTTGAGAGTGGGTCTTGTGGTGGAGGGGAAAGCGGTCGGAGGTGGATGTTGTAGAGGGTGGTGGGTTGGCTGTTAAAGAGTGGGTGATGGGGAGTGTGGTAGGAAGGGAGGGGTGGAATTGGGGAAGTGGGGGAAGGTGGGAGTCCTCATCTTGCTCGTCTTCGACCGCCGGCCTTGGAGGTGGAGTCGGACGTTTATTTTCTGGATTGAAGGCCGGTGACAATGAGCGTTCGGCTTCGGGAGCTGGCAGGTTAGGATCCTCGCCAGCTTGGAAGGCTTTGATAATTCGGGAAGCTTGATATTTTGAGAACTTTATTTTCGACAGGATCTGAAAACATGTTAATGTTAGCAACCCGCAAAGGTTGTTTGGGAATGCTTCCGCTAACCTCAGGATCAATATTAGGGAAGATTTTGCATAGCTCGAGGAAGGTAGAAGCTGCTAGGAAATTATCCGCAGTTTGCCTGGAGACCTTCCTGGCCTGTAGGGCCTTATCTGCATTGTTAAATACCCGTGTAGCGAAGTTCTCGATATATGCCTGTGCTGCAAGATCATCTGTTACAGCATCATTTGGAAGAAGCCTCTCTTTCCGCTACGGAGCCAATGGCAAATTAGACTTCTGTAGACTGTATAGAAGGAATGCGCCTATTTGCCTTGGGACATACTGCTTCGAGGTCATCGAGGAGAGCTGTAGTGTATTGTGTTGCCTCTGCATCTCCACTGTGAAGATTTCCAGAGAGCACGAGTTGAACAGCCCAATAGTAACCTGGAGTAGTCTCATATATCAGCCGGCGCCCGAGATGAGTTATACGAGGGATTGACAAACACCAATATGCTATAGTAGGGTCTGTCTTCTCGATTTGGTGTGCCCTGGTGATGAAGGGCACAAGTGTTTTGAGCTTCGCAGGGGGTTTAGAGACGGGCATCGTCTATTGAACACGGTTTATATGCAGTTGGTGCTGTAATGTGCAATGTCTGTATGTTTATAAGCTTTCGTATCTGGCCACCGAGTTTACATGTCCTATGACGCAGCCTCAGCAACCCGTGACAGGGATGGTGGGTACTTCGGGGTGTAGCTGTTCAGGGTAAACTTTTCTACCTTGCGAATACGAGAAGATCTAGAGGTATATAGATGGTGGCTGTTCCAACAGAACTTCACTCCATTATGGCCAAGGCCAACAATGCTAAACTTTGGCCGAGATTGAAGTTGGACATCAGAAACACTACTTCCAACTGATGAGATCATACTGCATGAATTACGATATAAAGGAAAATTGATATGAGTATATCCAAGTATGGTACAAGTCTTCATTTCAACTGCAATGGTCGTCTCATCTTTTTGCTGTGTGGACGGAGGTTTGCATACTCTCAACTGTTGCGGTGGCACTGTATTATCTATGATCGCATGTAGGTTAAAAAGAATCTGCTTAGAAGGCACCGACTTCGTAGTTCTCCTGCATATGGGACTCTGAATCAGCTCCTGCAATGATGGGACAGTCTACCTGACACGATGGGAGATTATACCTCTGGAAAGTAAGTACAGACAACTGTTCTATCAGCAAATTTCCTCCCCGCCAAAGCGCGGAGAGCTTGTGTAGCCGAATCGGGTGAGTTGAAGCGAATGTAAATCTGTTCAGAGTAAAAATTAGGCTATACACTCAATTATTTGAGAGATCGGAGAAAGAGCCAACTAGCTACATACCTTCCCTAAGCCAGCTGATTGCCTGCTCCCGCCGGTAGGGCGGGGGATATTCATGTCAACAACTTCTCCAAATTTCTGGCACTCTTCCCGGATATCTTCCTTAATTTCTGCACAAATCACAAGCTTACGTTAGCTCTAACCCAGATATGGCCTTAACTGTGAGTAATTTAAACTAACCTTCATATTCTTCTGGATCCATCAACTCATCCGTTGTCACCATGTTCAAAAGCTGCAATACTCTGCCTTGTTCGAGCTCTGCTGAAGTAGTACCAGCCATCATAGCCATAGCATTCACGCCAAGTTCTACACCTGGAGCCTGTTTCATGCCCACACTAGCGAGTTGCACGCGGAGGAACTTGTCACCGAGTTCCATTCCGTTCAAGCCTTCCACTGCAATCTCAGTAGTAGAGGGATCAACATATTCACAAAAAGCGATACCCTATCAATGTTAGAAAAGTAGGTCTCGACGAAGAGTTTCAAAGAGAAAAAAAATTATCAGACTCACCTTGGATTCATCATGGTCGTTATCCTTGACTAAAACAAAGGCCTTCAAGTCTCCAAATGATTTTAGAAGCTCCATAACCTGTTCATCACCGAGATATAAAGGAATGTTTGAAATGGCAATCTTGTAAGGAGTATCCGGCACCATGGGCGAAATCTGGCCTCCATTCTGCTGGTCATTGCGATGATGAGTATCAGCAATAATAGGAACAATATAATCCTTTGGTCTTCGCATTTCCACTGGACCTCCATCATATTCAATTCCGGAAAATGCGAGGGCCACCGTGGCATCCTCAGAACTCTTCAATTCAATCAAACCGAGTTTTCGGTTCGCACTGAATTGTATGTTTGTTACAGGGTCTACATTCGTTATAACATTCAGATTGCTGAGGATACTGTTGAACAATGACATTAAAGAATCTTCATTGGCGTGCTCTGGGAAATTATGAAGAATGAGACGTTTTGCTTGCCGAGAGTTAGTCGGTTTAAGAGCAGTAACAGTAGCAGCATTGCTGGGTCCCTGGTTCATAAAAGCTTGAAGTCGAGTAGGGTCCATTGGAGTCTGACGGGGAGCTCCGGGAAGGGGAAACATTCCTGCGAGATACATTAGTACAAGCGCGATTTCTGTAGTTAGTACGTCAAGCATAATTTGTAATGTATCGAGACCTCCATGTACCATCTGCTATGGGAGCGAGTAACAGGAAGTTGGTAATGGGTAAGATGTTGTTCTTGGCACGGTTTATAGGGTTGTAGGTCCCCCAGCGGTACGAAGATTGAAACTCCGCCGCTGGTATACGCTAATGCCTGTGCTGGAAGGGATGTGATTAAAGATATCTGAAGGGAAAGAGCCTACCTGATAGCTTTGCTTGTTCTGCGGTAACATTTTCATACCCCTGTGGCTTGATATCCCACATCGTAAGTCTTCTCTTCCTTTCCGATATTGGTATAGTATCAGTCAAATCTGGTGTTGGCTCCCGTTTCTTGACTGGTGGGGTCGCACTGCGCTTCCTAGCACCAACCGAGTCCCGTCTTGCATCATCGTATCTGGAAGATCGCTCGCGGTCTCTGTCCCTGCCTGCTCTTTCACGTTCATATTCTCTGTCTATGTCCATATGGCGAGGAAACCTGTCAGGCTCACGCTCTCGATACCGCTCTGTTCTCGCCACAATATCCTGATCAAAGTCGCGCCTGGAACCCCTGGATGAGCGATGACCACCAGGCGACCGGGAACGTTCGCGGTGTCGGTCACCTCGGTCACCCCTGTCACCTCTATCCCCCCTCTCTCTGTCCCCACGCTCTCTCCGGTCACGATCACCTCTGTCCCTTTCCCCTCTGCCCCTCTCACTGCGACTACTTCTCTCACCTCGTCCGTTTCTGCCATCTCGATCGCCTCGATCAGCCCTGTCCCTGTCACGACGGTGATCAGAACTCTGGAGAGTTTGGTCAGTCGGAGCCTGTTTTCCAGTGGTGCCGTTTGTGGTGGCTGTGGAGCGTACATGATAGTCTCGAGAGGAGGAGTAACCATGCTTGTCAGAGCCTGCAAGTACCATTGTTAGCCATTCATCCGCGCTTGGTCCACATAACGCGGGCCCGGTCACACGTACCTCCCCTGCTTGAGCCGTAACTGTCGATATTCATATCTGCTGCTGCTGCTGTTGAAAATTACGAAGTGTTTTTTTTCCCTCAGTGGGCTATGATGAAGAATCGCTGGCAAGTTAAGAAAAAAAAAAACTGAAGGTCAGTCAATTGCGTGTTAACTGCGTGACCAATAACGGACTGCCTGAGCAGTGTGTAGGAGGTTTGTATAATTAGTTGTCACTGTGTAAGTTAACGGCAGCAGGCTGTATTTATTTGTTGTCTGTGAGGAATTCGGGACGGTGAGAAAGGATCGGTGGAATCGGCAAAATATTCTGATGGTTAATAAGCAAGTGGCTCGAGTTGCAAATTAAGCAAGACTCTAATCAACTTTGGCGGTTGCCCACGCGACGATGGCTTGGCGGTCAATCTGGTTCGTACAGCAAGCACCTGGCGAGTTTGTCTTATATAGGGTTAGATACGGTAGGTACCTAGGTTTAGTTAGGTCAGTTTTTATGGTCTGAGTACGGATTCATTTTTTTTGTTTTGGTTGTTTAATCGGTTTTTATGTTACATATACGAAGGTGGACAGTTGTATGGGTATTCTTTCTTTGCGTTAGATTTAGGTTAGGCGGGAGAGAGAGAGGTGGTCAGGTTGTGATCCGATACTAGGTTCAGTTTGGTTAAGCAGATGAAATTCTGTTACGCCAGGTTTACAGCTATGGATGTTTTTGCATTCGGAGGGTTGGAGGTTCTGGTGTTCAAGTTAAGGTTGGTGTTATATTAGTCTGGTTGGCACGGGACTAAGTAGCCATAAAAGGTAATTTAGGAATTTAGTCGTGGCTGTGCTTGTGGTTACCCTCAGTTCGTGCGAGCCAGACTCGCTCTCGTTTCCCAGCCAGATTACTTACGAGCGGCTTGAGACTAGGATTACGCTAAAGATGCTCGGGTGACTGCCCTGATATCAATGCAATACTGGCTACATATATGTACCTGTTTACTATTAGTCTGGTTGCACAACCCCGTAATAGGTAGGTATGTATCCAACAGGAAAGGTACTTCTGCCAAGAGCTGGTACAGTAGCGCGTTTAGGATAAAAGGCCGAATAAAACGCGTCTCCCCATGACATGTACTTTACATGTATACATAGCCCGTCTTGTGTATTCGTTCCTATTCCCTTGCCTCAAACTATCTAAGAAGTCTGGCTTGCCTATCTTCAGCCATCCCCAGCAAATGAGTCTGGAGTCCTGTAGTGACCAGCCAGCTCCTTTGAGCTCATTTCCCCGAGATACAGCTTCAAGTGATCGGCCAGCGCCATCAAGCTATAGGCTTGCAAAAAGACAACGGACATCTAATGCGACAACTGCTGGCGATTCTATTTCTGACCCGTATGGAGTGGACACCCACACGAATGAAACGTCCGGGGAGAATCATTGGCTGGATGGCGGCCTGACAAGTTCATTTCCTCCGTTGGAGGACTTGGAGGGCTCAGACGTCTCTACCAATTCCGTGGACGAAGGAGTACCCGGAGGAAAGCTTTATACATCCTCTTTGTACACTGATGCATTCAACCTCGCCCTTGATACTGTATTAGCGGAGGAATGTCACTTGTTTAGTGAGCAAGAGGCGGAAATATTTCAAAAATATAGATCACTGCCATATGAAGCACAATATTTGTATTGCATCCTTGCTTTCTCAAGTTACCCCGTTACGCTTTTGTGATACTATATCGTTGATACCAATATTTTTACACTAGATATGTTCGCCTTTTCCTCCGTAAGAGTGCCACTTGGTTTCGGTTACACAAGCTTGGATATCACTCGGATATATTGGATATACATGCTGCCTGTTCAGTCCTCTGGTCGCCACAAGTTGGACTTGCAGATCATTACGATGCTATAGACACACTCGATGAGGCAGCCAGTCTTCTTACACTTGAGGAGCTTAAGCAGATTGGCAAGGACGAAAAATTTACAGGTTGCACAACCAAATCACAACTGATCTCTGCTCTTAAGAAAGCTGCAACCAGTCAAGGGAGACTGCGGGGGGAAGGTCAGCTGTCTATAAGCTTTGATGGGAATGGTGCGAAATACATAAAGAAGATTTTGGAGATCACAGGTGATATTCAATCCACTGTTCCTGGCACAGAAAGAATATATATAGAGAGAATAAATTTGGGGGTGAAACATATGCTCATACCATTCTATTTCGCTGAGAGCCTCAGGCCCTTGTATCCGTCTTCATCCAACTGCAGCTACCTTATTCAATCGTGTCCACCTGGTGTTCTACCGCAGTACCGAATACTCCGATGATTCACTCAAAACGCTGATCCTCGCACGAACATCCAAACGCAATTTCCCCAAATATGTTGTCTCTCGCACTGCCAATATCTTTCCATCTCACGAAGTCCTCGTTGAATTCGAAGAGTCCATCAAGCTCCAAGCTCAGGTCGACGGCATTCTCGAAGGAAATGGTGTCCCAACCAAAGATGGTCTTCAGCAGGTGCTTGATATTGCTGAGGGCGTGTACCTCCGTTGGCTTAAACTCGTTCAGCAAGAGAGAAACAAAGTCAAGTCCATGACAGACAAAGGCTTCGATTTTGACACACCTTCCTCAGGAAACGAGAACGAAATTCTCATCGAGAGGATATATCTCCGTCGGTTTTCCCCTGCATGGGTGCTCACCCGTATTGTTCATAAGTGTCTACTTCCTCTAGCCCGTTTTAAGATGTACCTTCGGGAGCATGAAGTCCTCTCACAGCTTCTATCCCAAAGGTTCTACCATACTGCACGCAGAGGGGCCTGGTACCAGCGGAAAGCACTGATTGAAGATCATTATATGGCCGCCATCTCCCCATCTCCACCTAATTCGTCAGAGACAGAGCGAAAGAAGAAATGGTTAAAGACTGCACTCGAAACGTGCTGTAAGGGATTACAAGATTCACTTACACATATCACCTTTCATTATGATCTCCAAAAGCGAATCACCAAATTGGAGCAAAAGCTCAAAATCCCCAAACGAGAGCAACACGACTTTGGCTACGCAAGACTACTAAAGCCCACAGAACGTACTATCTTTGGCACCCGTATCCAAATATACCCTACCCCCACTTCCCCGACTAATCTCGGCCGGAAAACAGTTTGGCTTGATCCCGACCTTGCCGCGAATAATGCCGAATGCTCAGTTGAAGAAATGTGCCTATCCCACTACCGCTCCCTGGGTTGGAAAGGATACCACTGTGAGGGTTCACTGTTCCGCACACTTTTTGCATATCTATTTTACGATATCCTGTTTTTATATGTCCCGAATGTGTTTGAGACCGAGTATCAGACTTGTCCGTTGGATTTAGTCACTGATGCATTTTACCCGGCGAGAGCGAGTGAGATTAATCATCGGTTGGTAGAGATTGGGAATGGTGGGGCGAAGATGTTGGTGAGAGAGGTGTGGAAGAGGGAGAGGGAGAGGGAGACGTGTGTGGTTGGTTTGGATTGGAGGTATGAGATTGTGGATTTGGAGGAAATAGTGGAATGTATTCCGGGAGATGTGCTTGCGGTTATGTGTAAAGTGGTGAGTGGATTTAAAAGGTGGAGATTGAGGCAAGCTGACCGAATGGGTGAATATAGATGTGTCAGGAGTACCAGCAACGGGGAGGGGGAATGCCTGACTTATTTTTGTGGAATTTCGAGAGGAAGGAGTGTATGTTCGCTGAAGGTATTCCGAATATGTTCTGTACATTTTGATATTGGCATGCTTACTTGTGGTAGTGAAATCGGACAACGACAGGCTCAGTGATACACAGAGGTTGTGGATACATGTTCTGAGCAGTGCAGGAATCAAGGTCGAGCTCTGCCATGCATTAGCTAAGGAGGGACAACCTGGAGATGAACTGCAGAAAGAAGAGACGCAGTAACTACTCTCAAAGACGTTCAACATTTTGCAGGCTTTGAATACAGCATCCATACAACAAATAAAGGGCTCCTTGGGTGATGTTTTGTATACATATATATGCAACCATTAATATGGAGAGTGAACTCGTTCATAGAATAGGTTACGGTGGTATTTTCCATTACGATGACGAACAGAACAAGTTCGAGCTTTGTACCGTGGGACATCCACCTCATTGTGCAGCTCTGGTGAATGTCCTCCCAGTAACAGTCTTCTTCTCCTTCTCCTCCTGCTCCGGCTGTGCCCGATTGAGTACCTTGAGAAAGTCTGCGACCCTACGGCGCATTCGTGAGTGCATGTAGGCCTTTGCAGCCTTGATGTGGTAGTGAAAATAATCTCTGAAGGTTTGAATGTGGGAGATAGACTCCTCCCGGCGCTGGCGGGTAAGATGGCGTGGGAATAGGACTATTGTAAAGATTAGCAGAAGTAAGTAGGGTAAGTAGGGAGTCGGAACGGCCAAGGGCTCACCAAAAGTAATATAACCAAGATCTCCGCTCTCGTCTGTCTTCACCCCCGGAACGTTTCTGATCTCAAGAGGGGGGTCGTTCCGGTATAGCACCTGTGGTGCATTCTGGATCGCCCTCCTCCTAGCATCCACGAACTCCGACAGGAACACTTTTCCAAAAATCCTATCTGTCTCCTCCCTAAAGACGGTGGAGAAAACGACGGTAACTCGGTCGTGAGATGCTTGGATGTACATGGCCTCCTCCTCGCGGTACTGAATGGCCATAACCTCAGAATTTGATGTTTCCGGGGCGGACTCGGCTGTGAATTTGGCAGCTTCGGTAGAGAGTGAGTGGTGAGTGTCGATGGCACGCTCAAATGGGGCAGCCATAGCGTTACGGCGGAGTAGGGCGACTTTTCGAATCAATTCATCTTTTTCCTCTATATTCAAAAGTAAAGTAAGAATCCATATCCAGTAAATCTAGTGGGGTGGGGGAATGCACCTTGGGTAGCAGGCAACTTCTCTAGATCCAGCACTATAGAGAAATCATATCCCACCTCGGGCTCCACGACATATGGGCCATACTCCCGTCGTAAGACATCATTTGCACCATATTTCACTAGATCTGAGAAGCATTTTACGCTTATTGAGACAAGGATCTTTGTCTTGGATTCTGGGGTGGAGACGTGGAAAGTGACACCGTCGAAGTCGGAGATGATTTGGTCAATTGAAGTGGGGTTTGTGCTACCGAGATGTTAGACGTGGGGATTCCCGAAGGCGCCGGAGCTGAGGGCTGGCCAACCTATTGAACCGCTCTGTGAGAAGGGTCTGTATCAGAAGGTTGTGATATTCAAGGAGGAGCTGCAGCAATAGATATTAGGAATAGAGTTCTCTAGAGAAGGGGGGTTCGTGTCGGAGCTAGGAGCTAACCATGGCGAATTGAGCTGGTAACAAACACCAGAAGGTACACTATGACACGGGAGATCTTTGAAAGTCGAGAATGGACGAAGCGAGTGTTTATAAGAGTGATTGTGGCTAAATTTCGTATTGTAGCTACAGAGCTCAGTGGTGAATATTCAGAGCCGTAGCTCTCGGGGCCTGCCAGCTACGATGTCATGGCACTAGTTCATACTCAAGTTAGTCTTGGCAGGTAACGCCAAGATTTACAAGATCCAAATCTCAGATTTTCCAAAGAATGAATTCCTATTCCAAAGGCCATCTCGAGTGGTCAATAATCAGCAATGCCTGCATCACAGCTCAAACGCCTCAGGGCATCGCTTAAAGCAGCTGGAGTCATAGGAAACCAAAAATCAAAGAAGGAGAAACAAAGAAATGTGAAGGCTGGGTCAGATGCGAGGGTAGACAAGCAATCAAAGCTGCAAAATATTCGAGAAGAGTTCAATCCCTTCGAGCTCAAAACGACCCGTCTGAAGCATGATGTGAGTGGCAGAGGCAAAGTCAAGGGCATACAGGGGCGACCGGGTATCAGCAAGCAGATTGGGGAAGAGTCTGTAAGTTTCCCGTGCCGATACCAACTCAATTATCATCTCTGGCATTGCTCATAACTATGTCCTTAGAGGAAAAAAACCCTGTTGGTTGAAATGCAAAAGCGGAACAAGGCTGGAGGGATTGTGGATAGACGATTCGGAGAAAACGACCCTACCATGGCACCAGAGGATCGAATGCTTGAACGTTTCACCAGAGAAAAACAGTCCAGACTAAGGAATGGAGATATCTTTAATTTGGAAGACGACGATGCCGAATTGACCCATTTAGGGCAGTCTTTGAGAGGACTGGATGAATTTGATCAGTGCGATATGCTCAGCGATGGAGCATATGACTCTTCACAGGGCCGGAAACGGGGGATGGAGGGATCAGATAGAGAATCAGATGCAGAGGGGGAGCCAGCGAGGAAGAGGTCAAGGGCGGAAGTCATGAAGGAGGTCATAGCGAAGTCGAAAATGCATAAATACGAGCGACAAAAGGCAAAGGACGAGGACGAGGACATACGGGAAGAGCTCGATGCACAAATGGGAGAGATTTGGCAGCTCCTTGCGGGGCCAAGAGTAACACAGGCACCTCCTCCCCCCAAATTGGTAGATGGAATGGATGCTGGTCGACTTGCATTGATGAATGGAGGGGATAAGGAGGAAACGAATAAAAAGTATGACACGGCCGTGAAAGAGATGCTCTTCGATAAACGCTCCAAACCCGCGGACCGGACAATGACAGTGGAGGAGAAGGAATTAAAGGAAGCTGAGAGGTTGAAGAAGCTGGAGAAAGCCAGGCTCAAGCGAATGCGAGGGGAGGTTGATAGTGAGGATGAAAAGGACAAGACAAAAGACAAAGAGAAAACAGCAGGGAAAGAAGAGGAGGACGGCGATGAAGCGGAAGATTATGGATTCGGAAAGGGCATTCCAGAAACACTACTGACAAGGGCGGAAAAGCCGCCCAACCCTGAAGAGTTAGTTGACGGAGACTACGAGTACGATAATGACTTCGAAAGCCTTGACGATAGCAGCGATGCAGAGCACTCTGATGACTACGATTCAGATGTCAGCGAGCCCCTACTTGGTCCGGACGATGAGGAATTCGATACCAAGTTTCTGGCAGATGTTTTACCTGCGAAGGAAGACAAAGAGAGGGAGATACCAGAGAGCCAAAGTAAAGATTTTACTTCCAAGGAGGATAATCTTGCATTCACCTACACGTGTCCAGCAACACATAAGGAGTTTCTTGCCATTTTGAAAGATATCCCTGTAGAGGAACTGCCAACTATCATTCACCGGATACGAGTTCTATACAGTCCTAAGCTGGCTGAAGGAAATAAGGAGAAGCTCTCCGATTTCTCGGTAGTGCTGTTAGAGCACATAATGTATGTGGCCACTACGACATCACCCTTGATACCATTTGGGGTACTTGAAACTGCAATAAGACATCTCCACGCCTTGACGAAGCAATATCCGTTAAAGATATCGGAGGCATTTCGGGTCAAACTTGACGAGCTGCATCAAAAGTCCACGAGTGAATGGGATGCTGGAGATCTGCTCATGCTAACAGCTATGGGCACAATATACCCTACATCCGATCACTTCCATCCGGTTATTACGCCTGGAACTTTAATCATGGCTAAATATCTAGGGCAGCACCCACCAAGCTCGCTCAGGGAGATGGCCGTCGGGTCATACGTCACCACACTCCTCATCAAAGGACAACGCCTTTCCAAACGTGTGATTCCCGAGGCAATAAACTACATTCTCCTCTCTATATGCCTCCTCACACCAGTACCCCTTCCCACCCCTCTCCCCGGCACATTCCCATACCATGAACCCAGCAAATCTCTACGCATCGTGAACCCCCCTGCCGAATGGACACCTCGAAAACCCAGCTTCTCAGACATGTTTAGCACTGCTGCCCCTGATACGGGCTTTGTATTGATGCACACCCTTCTCCGCCTGCTTACACACCTCGTCGATCTCTACGCTGGAAGTTCCGCATTCACTCCTACATTTGCCCCTGCGAAATCTATCGTCTCCGAGCTCCTCTCCCTTCCGGATTTGACCACTGCCCCACCACTCCCGGCCTCAATCACCGATATCCTCGTCAGCACTCTCACCACCCTTAACTCGCATCTTGCTCATGCCCACCATACACTTCGCCCACTTGAACTTCACCACCACCGACCCTTGCCAATACCAAGTAATATACCGAAGTTCCATGAAGAGTATTCTCTTGATAAACGCAGCTACGACCCAGATCGGGAGAGGGTTGCCTTGCAGAAGCTGAAGGCGGAGCACAAGAAAGAGAGGAAAGGTGCCCTCAGAGAGTTGAGGAAGGATGCAGCGTTTATTTCAAGGGAGAAATTGAAGGAGGAGAAGGCGGCAAGCAAAGAATATCACGCGAAGATAGCGAGATTGACGGCGATGATTCAACATGAGGAGGGCCAAGGGAAGAATGAATATGAAAGGGAGAAGAGGGCGAGGAAGGGAAGAAGTAGATTATAGGATAAAAAATCAAGTGAGTGGTGGAAGGTCTATGAGGTTGCATATACCTCTTTTGTTATTACATTTGTTTTTATTCAGGTTTAGATTTATGGTTTCGTTTGATGGCTTGCCTGTTCATAAATTGCGGGATGAAAAAGCTTGGGATGAATAGTTGTTCATAGGAAGGGGGACATAGTGAATTCAATCCGGCCATATGGCAGCGCGTTCCATATGTCATCATTTTAGTAGATGCATTCGCCACTTATCACTGTTCTCGTAAATCGCTAACAATATAATAACGCCGATTTGTTAATTACCCTCAACTTCACCTCTCAACACACTAGCATTAAAACCCTCCCGGTGCATTCACCTCCCTTAAATCATCTTCCCCACCCCTCCCCAACTTCCTGTCCACAATAGTCCCCACCTTCTCTCTCAGCTCCTCAAGTTTCCGGCTATCCCTCGCCTTCAAAGTTGAGTGCAACTGGAGGAACCTTCTCGCGCTGAGAAGGTCTTCGCCGGTATCCTCCGTTTTAGTGGTTGGGGAAAGTGCTACTAGGTTGAGGGCATCTTGGGGATCCTATATGTGGTGGTTTTGTGAGTATATATGAGTTATGTGTATGGGGGACGAGGCGGGGAGGGTACACAGGTACGGAGGGTTTGGAGGTCGGAGAGGATGTCTGCCAGTTGCATTCTAGAATGCGGATGAGTGCGCCCTGCAGATGGAGGAGGTTGCTGTGTAGTCTGAACACGTCGACGTAGGATTTAAGTATGAATCAAATCTATATTACGTTACGATAGCTAGTGAAATATTAAGGTTGGCTCAATGTAGCGTGGCTTTTCAAAATAAAAATAGGTGTCGTGCCAACCAGACTAGGTAAAGATACGCACTTCCGCCAGTTTCGCCTCGCTTATCCACAGCCCATCGCAACACTCAAAGCCCAGCTTCAGCAATTTTGTTAATAGTTGAATTGGGTTTTTATTCAAAGCTTGGTTTTTTTAACTGCAATTTTTAACGACGTTTTTCGTCAGCTTTATCCACATAATTCCGTAGATACAATGTGTTATGACGCACGACGCGGCATATTAGCACTTATGGCCAAAATCGTATGCCTTGTGCCAAGGTATGTTCAACAATCCAGTAAAGTACATACCTAGGCTGATATCCCATGGAGGGGCAACGTCCTTTACCTGAAGAAAACGTGCAGCTATAAATGCATACCGTGATGGCTCTCTGATTGAGGAGGACAAGCAGGTTCTTGTAAGAATGTGAATTTTTTTCTACAGAACAGCCAATGCACTCAAAATCTGAGTACAAAAATGTTAGTTTGGTAGAGTTACATAACTACTATATGGGGAAACATATATACAATGATCGGGCACACAATTATGGCGAAGCCTGGGACAGTTAACAAGATGGGATCATCAGGTTGAGATTCGCTGCCAGTGAATCCCCCTGAACCAGATGGCAGGATGAAAAGGATGAGCTGGCTGCATGGCGACATCTAGAGGAGAATGGGAAAACTATATAAGGATGAAGGAGGCTCTAAGGGCCACTGGAATGATACACAACCCGCTCGAAGTATGACCGTCATGGAGCGGCATGAGTTGGGGCAAACAAATGACCAAGTGTGACTGTTATTCCACAACTGGGGAGAGCGGAAAAACCATAAAAACGAATAATTCAGAGTGAGATCGTCAGCAAACGGCTGGGCCAAGTTGAATTCGAGCAAATCAAAATCAGGAGGGAAGCAACACAAGCTCAAAATGAGACTGAGAGCGATGAGCTAGAAGACGGAGCAACGTGATACTTCATCACAGAGAAGGGAATTCTCATGTGGGAATCAGGGGACTCCCAGACTTCATGTGCCAGAACAGATGCGTGGCGAAGTCTTGCTGTGATACACCAGGAGTAGTGCATCTAAAGTTCAAAAGAGCCCAGGGCAGGGAGGCACAACTGACTACTGCATACCACCCCTAGGAAAATGGCCAACGTGACAGAACAAAAAGCGATGTTGAGAATTCTAATACTGGAGTTCCCCATTCCACTCCCTTCCGTTTGATTGGTGACTGACAACCATTGCCGTACACCTAATAAATCTGGTTGAGGGTAACTCTCTGTCACTGGCAGCCTTTATATCTTCCCAGGCTGGCGTGCAATTTTATTTGCAATTTAACCCGGCTGGCTGCTTGAACTTGTTCTTGTGCCCAATTATTCTGAGCCCGACCCTCTCATCACCAAACTTCGTACCCAGTCTGGGGTGGGGTTCTCGACGGTGGATGCAAGTGTGATTTGGTTCCCAAATCGAACGTTTCTCCTAGTGTCACGTGAACAGAAAAGTGTAGCACTATGTACGTCAAGTTTAGGTCAAGTTGTTTAGTCCGGTTTTGCTTAGCTTTTCAGAGGGGACTTTGGTTAACAAAACCGATGTTCACACTTGTGTCTGTCATTACATGAAAGCCGGTCCGATCGCGGAAAAATACACATACTCTAATTTTGCAATCCTTGACTCAAGAATTGATCTGTGCTTTTTGTTTATTTTCCTTGTTTTGTGTCTATGTAGGTAAGTAGACTATATGGTTGCTAAGTGATCTCATGCACGTTTGATTTCGAAATTCAGCCAACCGATCACGTCTGGGGTACTTAAACAGATCTGTGCGGGGAAAGTCTCAGATGGTGGGCCACAATTATTTCATAAAGTTCGAAATGACGTCGGGTCCGCTTATACACTGACAATCCCTAAAACGGCGCCTGCAGGGTTCGATATGAGGACAGCAACATCTCCGAATCTCACATCCTTCTCTTGCAACACATGACTGCCTAAGATGGATAAGAGGTAATATATTATCATGTACTTGCAACCCAGCCTTAAGCAGACCACACACGTATCCTCATAACAGGGCTATCTTTTATCTCTCCAAATAGTCAGACTACTCTCAAAGCAAGTCTAGATAAGCGAAATGACACCAACAGCTGCCTGCAGCATATCTTATCTCTCCCTCCCAAGATTCACCCTATCAAGCCACACTTACAGCTGATAAGAATATTCTGGGTATCACGCTTGGTTCTATTAGTAGTAACCTCGTGGCAACTAGACCCAAACCAGACCACTAAACCTGATTAAGTAGCTTCAGGGCTAGTGTGGCATGATGCCTAGCAGTTGGAGTAGTCGCCGTTCTGCGGGTTGGCACGTTTTCTATTATTTGGCTCAGCGGTATCCCCGCCGGATTAGTGCGCCAGTGGAGCCTATTCGAGTGTGTTTTTCAAAATGAGGCAACAGATGAGCACAAAAATTTGTATAATTTCTCAGCCTGCTAACATATCATATGCACAACCATTGGGCTTTAAGGTTCCCTCGTAATCTTCTAGTTTAGTGATCCTCTGCACAATTACACGTCGAGGTATAGGCAGCAAGTGTTATTTAAGTAAGTCCCTGTCCGTCGCCTTAAGCTTAATATCAGTACCCAATCCACCCGGCGCTATTTGAGTGTGAACGTAGTCTAGTCCTAGTCCCGGGCCCTCTGGTGTAGCCCTACTGAGCAATCCCCCCCCCCCCCCCCACCCCCGTCGCCTTCTTTGATAAAGAGCATATGTACCTCTCTTAAGATTACACAAACTCGAATAACCCTAGTCACCCAGCCTTCTCATTCTCATACAAATGTCCCTGCCCTGCACCCTACCAACTACTTATTGAACAGCTTAGCTGCCTCTTGCTTCCGTTTTACGGAGTCCTCGAAGCACTCGAATTCCATATTATCAGTTGTCTTAGGTCTCAGGTTACCTAAGTGTAAGAACAAATACATACATCAACAAAAGGCAGATTCGCAATCACGACAATGACTGAAGTTCCAGTCAGCCATGGTAGAGGAGGTACGTCTCTTGAAATATCCCATTGCGGCTTCTTCATTAGGTTTAAGACTGTAGCACTACTCAAAAAACTTCAAACTTCTCTTATGCTAACACCAATATTTTGCCTTCAGGAACCGGCAATATTGGCCCTGATGACACCCAGTATGTAGATGGTGGTATCCATCGTGAGGGTGATCCAGCTACCCAAGGCGTTCCATACTCCACTGGGGTTCGTCTCTCCCCTAGATTTGTCTTTCTGATATTCTGCAGCAACATCGACTGACCCTCTTGATTCTTAGAGAGGAGGTGCTTCGAATATTGCAAGCCCAAAGGCTGAAGTTGTCAAGACCGGCAGCGACGACGACATTATTCCAGAAGTCACAAAAGTCACCACGAAGGAAGGCCCGTATCATGGAGGCGTAAGTCAATCGTCTTTCTTGACTATAATCCATTGGTGTGCTAATATCAGATGGAACCGAACAGCGAGGTGGTGAGGGCAATGTCGTAGGGCCGAATCCGAAGAAATCTCACAAAGGCCTTGCCGAAAGGATTAAGGAGAGAGTGATTGGCTTCCTCAATAGCAACAGAAAGAAGAAAGCCGGCAAAACTCCCGTTGAGGCACCAAAAGAAGAAGCAAAGAAGGGGGAACCAGTCCCGACTAGCGAAACTACCGTCGTAGCTCCAGCAGCCGAAGTTAAGGAGGCGGCGGAAGCAGAGGCACCCAAACCGGAGGAGGTAAAAGCGTGAATTACCAACCTTGAATCGATTTAATTGAGCAGGACTTGAGGATGGAGGTGTGGAAGGCGTGACTCTGTTTGGTTCAGGCATAATACTTGATTAGGAATTTCACCGGAACGAAACATAATGTGGCTTTCTCTTGGTTTTGCTTTGTTTGTGTGTTTGATTCATTCAAGGTCTATTGCCTCGTTTTTTCCCAACATCAGCATGTTGGGTTCATCAATTGAGAATGCTCGAACGGTATTTCCCTTTCTCCCTATTTTCTCGGGATCTTCATGTTTGATTTTTTTTTTTTTTTTTTTTTGCTTTTTTACCATGCATGTACATGAGCGGGATGACGTGTTGGGGAGGAGATTATGTCTGGGTTTCTTGCATAAAAATTTATAATGCCAAATCCGATATTCAGAAAGCATGTTAATCACATGGCCTAAATGAGTAATACGGACATCTAACGATTTTCTGTGGTATTTACATCATTTGCCAACCTTAGGAGGTAGGACCAGTGGGGCTTGACGTTTGTGGAATTCAACAAGCTGTTTTCCCCTTATTAGCGTCTCACGTTGGGGTGTGGGATGCTGCCAGACTAACTGGATGTGGGGTATACGGGTAATTATGGAGGGCTGACTTACTGAAGAGGCCACCTTCTCCGGGGCATCCTCATGCACAAAATGCCCGGCTTCTGGAATAACTAGCAACTGATATTTCCCCTGCATCTGCCCAATCATTAACTCTCTATCCAGCCTGTCTGTTCCCGCCAAAATCAATAGTTTTCCCCCTTTTGCCTCTAGAAACTTCTTACTAAGTCCTACAAACCAGCCTTCCCAAAATGGTTGTGTTTTTACAAGGTCCGTACGCCAATGCCATGGCCGGGGAGATCCATCAGCCGTATCGATGAGCAGTGCGGGGACTGAGGCACAGGCGGAGGCAGAATATCGGATTGTCCGAGATCGTATATGCCACTCGATGCCCGCGGTGACGGAGGGGAAGGAGGAAGGACGAGTGGAGAGGTAGGTTTGCATGCTTTGGAGGGCGTCGATGGCAGACCCTAGTTTCAGGGTAAGAGGTAGGCAGCATTAGCAAATATGCCCTTACAGATTCGAAAGCTCAAGGAAATGGACGTGTACATACCTTCAACGACGTCCAATACAGCATACCCCTGTACTGCATTGCCCAGTGCCCCCATTTTTGCTACCTCTGTAACTACCGCCCCACCCAAACTGTGCCCGACCAGAATTAGGTCCGGAATATGTTCCCATCCACATGCTGCCCTTGTAGCTTCCACTACCTCCACCAGATCATTGGATAATGTAGTTAAGCTTAGGTCCTCGTCATTATCCGTGACTGTTTCCCCGTGTCCGCGGGCGTCCAGTGATATAATTCCAGCTGAAGGAATAATTTTTCGTATTTCGGAGGCGAGGTAGGCAAAGGATAGGCCGGAGGAACCGGCCCCATGATGGGTAATGAAAAGGGGGCCTCCGGAGGTTGGAGGGGTTAGATATGCGGAGAATACTGTGGTAGGGGAGCTACGAGATGGGAGATGGAGGTGCCGGGAAAAGTGGGCTTGCCACGGTATGGGTGTGTTTGTGTTGGGAGCTTTGGGCCTTTTGAAAAGGGCATTAATTAGAGGGCATGGACACTAGGTATTTATGGATGGTATGAATGTCCGGGGGTGGGGACGATGTAATATGGGGAGAGGGGCTCAACTGATAAGGAGCCCGAATTGTAGAGGTGGAAGATGCGGAAGATACAGAGGATGAGTCTGGAAATTCATCTGTGGCTTCACAATCGTACTCATCCTCCTCTATGATGCCGGAGGACTCTTGTAGCGGTGTCCGTGGCATTCTGGGAAGTTTGGCAAGTTTGGCACGAAGAAAGTCTCTTTGCAAGTCGCTCATGGCCTAGACGGTTGAATGCAAATAACCATTCATTTGGATATAGATGCGGAAGATGCGGGCAGGTTTCGGATGTAGGGCCACTGTAATAAATTGCTGTATCGTAAAAGAGTGAGATGTGAGGTCAAGCTGCAACGTAGTGATAACGTAGCATTGGAGTACATGTTTACTTATGCATTAGGGCGGTAACCCTTAATACAACTCAAGTTTGCATGATATGTACATACATCAATATATCTCATATATACATATTAGGTTTTTTATTGATATTACAGCAAATCTAGAGCTGGAATACATGTCCCCACATTCACGTGTGTACCTGCGGGCCTCATCATTATCTCGACACGTCTAGCAGCTCATCTGTTCTTCTTCGTCTCCTTATTATCTGCATCATCCTCCCTTAAAGCCTCGATTACATAGGCTATCAGAACTATGTTCGCAACAACTGCTGCTGTTGCCCCCGCAAAAGTGTTGTTTCCTTCATGCAACGAACGATGCAGCAAGTGTAAGATTAGTCTCTGTCCCCAGCATTTCGTAAACCGGAACAATAGGGGTGAACTGCATACCGTTGTAGATGTGGTTCAAGGTAAGGAAATAAGCACTTAGCGGGGCGACTATCATTGCGATAGTGTAGGCGAGGAGCTTGGAAATGACAGTCCTGTTGCACCTCGTCAGTTTATGGCAGAAACAAAGGCACATGCACAGTAGTAGTGATGTCCGTCATTGGCATACTTGGATATCTGGGGGATTGTCCCAGGTAGGATATCTGGGGGCGCCTGCCCCGCCGGGCCTCGAGAGCTCATGTCGTCTTTGTCGAGTACGGTCTTCTCAGTGGAAACTGTCCGCCTTGACGTCATAGTAATACTATAGGGGAAGACTGATTTATAAGGACTGCTAACGGCCTTGTAGAGTCTTTGTTGCTGGAGGTTGTCTCTATATCTCTTGGTATTTTCTTTGTTTGCGCAATCGGCCGATCGTTGAATCAAACTGATTCTGCAGCCAACATAACCGACATCACATCAGAAGGCATACATACATAAGTATCTGCAGTGCATCTCGTTTCAATCTACCAAACTACCACCATGTCGCAGTTTTCATGGCTCTATCTCAAATGGGGTTTAGCTGCCAGTCGGTTCTTCAGTGTTTTTTTGCTTTTTGGGACTTTTTTCGCGTCCACCCGCAGCGCGTTGGTTTGCCCTGACCTGATACTATGCTGAAGCTCTCTACTTTCTCAGCCTCTCAACCACCTTGTCCCCAATCTCCAAATAACCTATCAACCAACATTCAAAAGTCTTCCAGGGGCCTTTTCTAGAGTGTTACGCATAATTTTCCCCAGGTTGCACCTTGGAGCTCCCACTTGAGCAGTTCTTGCTCCCATCCTCCGGCCCTTCAATTGCAGTGCAATATTGAGCAATAATTTCAACAAACATTTGTCAAAAGCGAGCAAACATCACAAAACAGGCCTCTGACCGATCATGCCGGTAAGGCCGTATCCTTTTGACTTTGGTTCAGGATTACAAACCCAGAAACGATTGAAAACTTCAACATACACCGAAGATGATGAAGAGTCGATTGGATCTTTGGCAGCATCGAGCGAGATTGCAACCCTGCCTATGGAGGTAGCAACTCTGCCTATCGAAGAAGCGACTTTACCGCAACCACAGCCGATAAGCCTATCTCTGATCTCATCATCGCCTCCGCCAGCTTCATATCCACCTACTCAGCCCACCCAGCCTATGGATGGACTCCCAATAAATCCTGAGGTTCAAGTTGTTGCTTCTTCGCCCGTACAGGATAGAGGTTCACCAATCAGACCAAAGAGAGATCCTGTGAGGTGTGATGGGACTGTCAAACCATTTACGTTTTACTCCGCACGGCACTTACAACCGTCACAGAACAGAGTCATTGACCTAGCCTCTGATGATGGCCCACAATACATAGGATCTTCTTCTGATGAAGGATTAGATGACGACCTCGTTCCAGACTTTGGGAAGACGATTGCTTTGAAGGCAAAAGTGCCATCTATGCGAGAGTTGAAGGCACGAAGAGAGATAGAGGAAGGCTCAAACAAGGTCGAGAAGGTGGAGGAGTCACCAATAAACTTGTCCCGTTTCATATACAAGGCTACGCCAGCCTTCTCAGGTCGTTTGGATTCGATCAAAAGTTCTTCTGGTGCATACGCGCGTTCACGGCCTCAACAGACCAGGCCAGAGCGTGCACTTCCATTGGTCGACCTTCATCTTGACGACATCCGGGATCCTGAGTTGAGGCGGAAGGTCGAGCGTATCAAGAGTATCATGCAGACGAAGAGCAACAAAACCATATATATGGCATTGCAGCAGAAGAAGGGGAACTTTGATGATACTTGTGCTCTCCTAACAGAAGACGAGGCTCTGGTGGATTTGGTGTTAGATGACACAAAGCCTGCCACTACCGCTACTATTCAGACCTCGAAAAGGGAAGCTCGTGCCCCTCGAAAAGCTATTACGGAAAAATGGTCGTCTACACAGGCTCGACAACGGCTGCCTTCATTATCACCAGAAGTGAAGGTGGAAGTGAAGCCACGCCGCAGGCTTGTAAAGGGGTCTAAGGCCATGCGAGATTCATCTCCACCTGCTCCCGTAGAGATTGAAGACGATGATTCCGACGCTAGTTCTGGTGGGGTTGATGAAATCGAGGAGCAACGGTTGGAGGACAAGGTGCTTGGCTTCATCAACACCTGTGAGGTAAAGGATTTGATCGATATTGCGGCCACAACGGAAGATACCGCCCAGGCTGTTCTCAATGGCAGACCTTACAAGAATATTGACAAAGTGCGTGGAGTTACCATTGGCCCTGCAGCACCCAAGAAGGGAAAGCGAGGAGGTCACAGAAAGCCCGTGGGCAATAAAGTGGTAGATGCATGCATCGAGACGTTCAGAGGGTATGAGGCAGTAGATACCCTCATTAAGAAGTGTGAGGATTTGGGGAAACCACTTGCTGAGACTATCAAAACCTGGGGAGTGGATATCGCGGGGTCCGTGGGTAAAGGTGAGCTGGAAATGACGGACATCAATCCTGGTTTGGGGCCTGATTCGGGGCTTGGAACACCCGCCGATGATGATGATATCAATACTCAGGGGAGAAAGCCGGGAAAGTTTATGTCTCAGCAACCAAAGAACCTGGGACCAGGAGTTACCCTGAAGGATTATCAAATTGTAGGCATAAATTGGTTAAATATGCTCTATGAGAGGAAGCTGAGTTGCATATTGGCAGATGAGATGGGTATGTGTAAACCCATTGTTATCCTCTGAGCTCCTCTCCTAACACGATATATAGGTTTGGGAAAGACATGTCAAGTTGTGTCATTCTTCGCCCATCTCCTCACCACTGGAGAGAAGGGTCCTCATCTCGTCGTCGTCCCAGCATCTACCCTAGAAAACTGGCTCCGGGAATTTAAAAACTTCTGCCCCGACTTATCTGTCGAGCCATACTACGGGAGCCAAAAGGAGCGTTTTGAGATTCGAGACACCCTGAAACGGAACCGGGGGTTCAACGTGCTCGTCACAACCTACAATCTGGCTACTGGTGATGTACTTGATCGGAAATTTCTGAAAGAGCAGAAGTTCAATGTTTGTGTTTACGATGAAGGTCATATGCTCAAGAATAGCTCATCCAGCCGGTATAGTGGGCTGATGCAGCTACCTGCAAAGTTCCGACTTTTGTTAACTGGTACTCCATTGCAGAATAATTTACAAGAGTTAGCTTCTCTACTGGCATTTATTTTGCCTAACGTGTTCAAGGATAAAAAGGAGGATCTGGCAACGATATTCAAACACAAAGCGAAAACGAGCGATGATGCGGAGACGAGTAGTGCCTTGCTATCAGTTACTCGGATACAGAAAGCGAAAGCGATGATGACTCCATTTGTCCTTCGGCGCAAGAAGCAGCAAGTTTTGGGGAAGCACTTACCAGAAAAGACTACCAGGGTGGAGTACTGCGAGTTGAATGGGATTCAAAGGGGGCTCTACGATGCAGAGATTGCTACCGCGAAAGAGGCTATCGAGGCTAGAGCTGTGGGGAAGAAGCCAACAAAAGCGAGCTCAAATTTGCTAATGCAGTTGAGGAAGGCGGCCATTCATCCCTTCCTGTTCCGAAGGCACTTTACAGATGCAACTATCAAGAAGATGTCGAGAGCAATAATGAAAGAAGACGCCTATAAAAATAATGATGTAACGTATATTGAAGAAGACATGACTGTTATGAACGATTTCGAGCTTAACCGACTCTGTCTCACCTTCCCCAATACCCTGGGGAAGTTCGCATTTAAGAAGGAAGAGTGGATGAACGCTGGAAAAATCGACGTCCTTAAGAGGCTCATACTGGGGTATAAAGGGAATGGAGATAGGGTCCTGGTGTTTAGTCAGTTCACGCAGGTTATGGATATCCTAGAGTCAGTGATGTCGACCCTAGATATTACATTTTTGAGATTGGATGGGAGTACGAAAGTAGAGGATAGGCAGGATATGATTGATCAATTTTATGAAGAGGAGGATATTACCGTGTTTTTGTTGTCTACAAAAGCGGGCGGGTTTGGCATCAATCTAGCTTGCGCGAATAAGGTAGTGATCTTCGACAGCAGTTTCAATCCGCACGATGACAGACAAGCTGCGGATAGAGCGCATAGGGTGGGGCAGAAGCGCCCTGTGGAGGTATGTTCGGCCCCCTGAATATCGTGGTGTCACGTACTAACAGGCTGGGGTTTAGGTGGTGAACCTAGTTACTAGAGACACGATTGAGGAGCAGATTCTCGCTCTAGCTAATACCAAGCTGGCGCTGGATCAGAGCGTATCTGGGGAGGATGTTACTGGGGATTCCTGGACTGGAAAGGGAGAGGAGTTGGTGGCAAAGATGATGTTGGGCGTCGGTGGTGGGGGGACAATTGGGGCCGCGGTGGATGAGAGTAATGTGAAGAGGAAGAAATGAATAGGGTGAGGACAGTTCAAACGAAATCATTAGAGCTTATGAATTGTTTTTGTTTGGTCATATCTTTTGTTACGGTTTGGCTTAGAGGCGGAGCTTTGCTTTCCTCTTTGCAATACTCTGGAGTTACATTTGGTTAAAGAATGTGTATTATAGTATATACTGGGTGGTTTTTGAGCGTCAGTTCAAGTTGAGATAGATGAGTTTGTTATTGTAGGCTTGAGCGTGGGGGATTATAGATGTATAGTACATACTACATCACATATATATGCATAGTTATTAGTAATGGAACTGGATGTTAATAGATTTGAAATGTTTATATTTACGGTTTGAAAATAATCAGCATCTTCTACATCTTAGATATACGGTACTAACCAAAGAAATACGGGAATACATGGGAAGTTTTGCATCCCAGTCGATAAGGGTAATGCCAACCAGACTACCTACCGTGAAGAATACGTGATTAGGTAAGTACAGTAAGTAGGGCAAAGCCCTGGCCCCACAAAAATATGCCAAGGCTTGCAACTCCAAGGCACTTCCCAATTTCAATCTTGTAAGAATATCCAAAGTATCACGACAACGACAACAACCGACGCTCAGCCTCAACTTTAGACAAATCAACAACACCAGAAAAGCTTCACAATGGGTCGTCTCCACTCCAATGGAAAGGGTATTTCCGGCTCTGCCATCCCATACAGCCGTCAGCCTCCGTCATGGCTCAAGAAAACCCCGGAGGAGGTTGTTGAGCAAATCTGCAAGTTCGCCCGTAAGGGTTCTACTCCCTCTCAGATTGGTGTTCAACTCCGTGACTCTCATGGAATTGCCCAGGTCAAGGTCGTTACTGGTATGTTTTCCGGTGAAGGCAGCATTGGGGTAAGGGCTGTTGGAAGTTGATGCTGACTGGCTCTATAGGAAACAAGATCCTCCGTATCTTGAAGTCTCACGGTATTATACACTCTACGACATGAATTATTCGACACTGCCTCTTGTTGGTTACTTAACTGACAGAGTGACTTTACGTTTATACAGGCCTTGCTCCTGAAATCCCTGAGGATCTCTACATGTTGATCAAGAAGGCGGTCTCTGTCCGAAAGCACCTTGAGCGCAACCGAAAGGACAAGGACTCCAAGTTCCGTCTCATTCTCATCGAGTCCAGGATCCACCGTCTCTCCCGATACTACAAGACTGTTGGTGTTCTCCCACCAACCTGGAAATAGTATGTACAATCGAACACACACTCTCTCCTAATCTAAACTAACACCCTGTTTCTAGCGAATCTGCCACCGCTTCTGCCCTCGTTGCTTAAGCGATGTCGTTTTCATGTCTTCATTACTACACATTTTTTTTGTCAGTCAAATTTTCTTTCCGGGTCTCAAGCGGAGTGATTGGGCTATTTGGTCGGATTTGTTATGGTATCTCGGTACGAATTGAATAAATAGAGAACCACCGACCGAATAGGATCAGTGAAGGTCATGTGTTAGGCCAGGATCAAAAGTTTACCAGGCCCTTCGTAATAGTCTTATGACAGAAAAGTCTGAGCTTCTGATCGCCCGAGGAGACGTTCGTTTCATCAAAATTATTTTTGAGGTCTATATGATATCATGCCGTTTTCTCGTACCAAATTCTTATTATCTTGTGTGGCTCCAGCCCGACTTTGATGCAAATCACCCCTCAAGTAGTCCACCCGTGATCAAAGAACCTCGCTTCCATTCATCTTTGAATGTTGTTCTATCAACCATTCCCCCAGTACTCGTAACGGGTCTGGGGGTTGCTCCCGTACCAACATCTTCATCCCCTCCAACAAGTATGGAGCAACTGTCTCATTTATATATTGCCTAGCAGGGGCACCACCAGGGGCAATCTGGTTTGAGGATGAGTATGTAGGCGTTGTTGCATGTCCTGGTGTATTTGACCTAGGCAAATTACCGACAGAAGATGTTTGTGCTGTTGATGAAGGTTGGGTTGTTGGTTGCTGCTGGGTTACAGGCTGAGGGGCTTGGTGATTGGGCTGAGGTTGTGAACGGTAGGGTGTTTGACCTTGCTGTTGGTACTGCTGGGAAGGGAGTTGCTGGTAAGAGGACTACAATGGGTTCTCAGCCGCCTAATTCTGATATTTTTGAGGCATCAATTACCTGGTACTGGTTGTATTGCGGGTGGCCTTGATATGCCTGCTGGGTACTTTGGTAATGTTGCTGCGGAGGGGAGGTCTGGTTCTGTTGCAGCCCATACTGAGAAGCATTTGATTGTCCCTGTGCACTAGGAGGATATGCGCCACCCTGGTACTGGCCCTGGGGCAACTGTCCCTGTGGTGGTGATGGGCCGTGATGTTGGTGCTGCTGATTGTTCATTGATGATTCTTGTGTTCGTCGGAGGTTTGACAAGATTATAACAAATTACCAGCTTGGGTGTTGTTGAAAGTCGTGCCACACAGTTAGCCATTTTGTGTGAGGCACACCATTCACGCATACGCATACGTATCCATAATACACCACGGTTATTATAACAATGCCCAACTGTGCAGTTGGAAATTGAGAATTCGTACAAAATTGCCATCATGCTGTTGAAGTGTTCCTTGATTGACCATTATTCTATTCTACCATTTCACGTTATGAGCCCGGGAGCTCGACATTGGATAGATAAGTATTCACCCTCCTAAATACAACATGCAGAACACTGGTAGTAGCGAGAACAGCTCCCCGTCGAGAGCTCAGGCTCTGCAAGGACCTTCTTTCAATTACCCTCGCAAGCAAACTCTCTCCACAGAGCTTGCAATGCTCCTCGAACATTAGAAGGGGATGATCACGCAAAGAGAGATTTTCATCGAGCTGGTGAAAGTTCAAAAACTGACGGTTATTATAAACGCCCTCTGGCTATCAATGGCAGGAATGTAGGAAATCAACAGCCATAGGCCAACCCCACATATCAAATTTCGCAGGCCTATGTCTCTGAGATATTTCCGTTCAATACGTTTCACTGCTTCATGGGTCCTTTGTTTTTTTTTTGGGGGAGCAAGTGTATAACCTACTAGGTATATTATACTTGCAGATCTTATTTTATAATGCTTCTGACTTTTAACAATATTAATCATTCTCCCTTAAAGATGATTGATTATATTACATACCAGGTGAAATAGACAAGCATCCTAGGTTTCGTGTAAGAACAAATCTAGCTTGCGAATCATGACTCTCATGTACAGAGTACTAACTATTGATTACTTCTCAGGGTCAGCGCTTCTTACTGATTTCGATGGTGTGCATATTCGATGAATATGAGGGACATCTATCAGTCTCGGTCCCACTGCTTCCTCGGCCCGTATTCTTGGTCTGACTATGTCTCATCACTTTGTGATATTTTACCCCTACTATAACACCTCATTTGGTTGTATGCTGAATGGAAACGCAACCAGGCTTCCTTGTTAGAATTGTGTTATTCATAGCTGCAATCCTATCATGTGCAGGGGCCTGTTACTGTACCTTTATCTATAGAGTAGGGCTTTACATCCTGAATACAATTAACAGTAAATAGCTCTCTACTCGTGTGGAAAACCAACCTTTTGGAGGATGATCTGGAATCTGTTGACCTGACGTAGGCTGGGGCTAACACTGCTTTCACATTACCCTGAGGCTATTTGAAGTAGCAACCTATAGGCTACTTCTCGGGGGGCTATATGACCAACCCGATGAATGAATTGGCGGAATATAATTTCGCATTATCCAATGAGGGGTTTGCATGAATTAGGGATGGTATTCTCAAAAGGCCCGTTTGGATAATATGCAATAGTGCTGTTTGGTATGTATCCAGTGATCTCCTCTTTCAAAATAAAAGATTCGCTGTAAGAGGATACATGAACGTAAATTAAACCTTGACTTTTGTGTTACCCTTAAACGCCGTCGATTTTGGAATCTAGCTCTTATCGTAAACAATTAACATCTATGCAGAAGCCTCAATGGCTTTACCAACTTCTTCCCGGTCATCTGGCTCCTTCAATGCTAGATTAGAACCTCTGTGCTTCCATTTCCGTTTCTTCTTCCGCTGGGCTCCTCCTTCTTCATCTCCTTCCCCGCCTTCCTCACTACTCTCCTCTTCTACCACCTTCAGTTTTTTACCAGTCGTTCCTTAACCACCTTCTTCTTCGTCGGTCACCGGTAAAGCCTTCCTATTCTTCACACTCAACGGATTTGGCCCTCGTGGCCCCTTCTCCTCCTCATTGCCGGTGCGGCCTGAAACTCCGAATATTCAACCTCCTCCTCTCCCCTCTTCCCCCTCCTCTTCATCACTCTTCCTCTTCTTCTCCATCCCGCTTTCCGCCGTCTCCCCCCTAGCACTTACCTTTACCGCCCTCCTCTCACTATCCTTAACCCCAATCGTAAATTTCTCCTATTCCTCTTTCTCTCTCCGCTCCCAGGATACATCTGCCATCGGCTCAATAATCATCACAGAGCGGTTAATAGCAGCCGAAGTTAGAGAGAGGTTTACAGAGGGGTTCGAGAGGGTATGATGCCCGCAGCAGCGGCGCTCGAATGTTTCGGCGAGGCTGATAGCAGCATCTTTCTGGGTTTGGGCGAGGGTGGGAGGATTGCTTGAAGAGGAGGAGGTAATGTGCTGGACTTGCTGCGGATAGTGAGGAGGTGTAAAGGTGTCGGATGGAGCAAGGGTTATCACTGTTGGAGGTAGTAGCCAAATTGTGAAGGGGAAGCGGGGAGTGAGAGGGAAGATAATAATGGAGTAGAGGGCATACTAGGCTTTACCATCCCGTGAAGGCAATCCTCTCACCAGCTCCATCTTATGTTTGGTCGCATCTCTGAATCCATCAGTACCTGATAGGGTGATCGGAAGCCGAATGTATGCGCGTAGGCATTCATCAGCTTCTTGTACTGCTTTGCTCGTTTCCCTCTCATGGTGTGGTGATTTCAAAGTCGAGGAGTGATAGGCTTTATAGTGTAACGACCGGGAGCTGTTGGGTCGTTGTGTAGAATCCGCGACTATGAGTGTTAAATTTCGTTGAAAATAGTACAACAAATTTGCCTCAGGGTTTTTACCCTCAACTTCAAATTCTATTGAATGAATGATCATGAGGTACTACTTGTAAGTAGGTGATATTTATGTATTCCGCATCATTTTTGCGAAGGACGACTCCGCTAATTTGCTGCAAACTCAAAAATAACATGCAAACCCAGAGTCCGAATGAAAAAAACAAAGAAAAGTAGGAAATGAATTGAAAAGAATTGAAAAGAATTGAAAAGAATCAAAAAGCCACAATTATAAGATGCCCACCCAGACAGAAACCCAGATACCTTTTTGGCAACAGCGGACATGCATTCATTACAATTATTTTCAAATGCTCATGCTCAAAGTTGGAGCTTGGAGATGAACTCAATGGCCTTCTCAATGGCCTCGTCCACCCTGCGAGGGTCGTTCCCAACACCTTGGCTAGTATTTCCCTTTCCTCCGGCCTTCCCACCTACGAGAGCGGCAACTTCATTGGCCCAGTCGGCAGCAGTTGCTCCCTTAGTCTCGGCTTCCTAAAGAAGGCGTTAGTATTCTGTATATTTATCAAGTGATTGAACCTGTGGGACAAACCTTTGAGATGAGACAAGCGACAACTACCTTAGCGTCTTCCCCCACGTCAGCAGCAACAAGCAAGATGCTTTTGTCCGCAATCTTCTTATCCTTCTTGGCCGCATTGAGAGCATCGGAGATCGCCTTATTATTGGCAGAGATGCCGAGTTTTTTTACCAGGTACTTTTTGTCAGGATTCTCCGTGAAATAGTTGGTGATGGTATCAGCCGCCTCCTTAAGTTCGGCCTTTTGCTTCAGCTTCGACTCATCAAGGGCCTGCTTCACAATCTTTGCAATGCGTTCCTTGAGAGATGCTTTCGTAACAGCAGAAATTGACAAGTTGTTAAAGTCGACTTGAATTACCTTCACCTCCTGAACCTTCGCAGGGCCAGAGGGCATCTTCTCCAAAGCAGCAACTCGTTTAGTGAACTCAATTGCAATTCGCTGAACCTCATGGGCGTCGTTCCCTGTAACGGCGATTATTCGGCGAATGCCCTTGGCAATACCACTCTCCTCCAGAATAATCAGATCCTTAATATCACCAGTTTTATTCACGTGGGTACCTCCACAGAACTCAATGCTAACCTTCTTCCACTCAGGGTTCTTGACATTTCGAAGAAGCTCCTCAACTTCTACTCCCACGGAGACTACTCGGACAGGGTCAGGGTAAGTCTCGCCGAATACCGCGCGTACACCTTCAATCTCACGAGCGACTGAGAGTGGAACGTCTTGAGCGTAAACCTTGAGATTCTGGCGGATATAGTCGGTAGAGATAGTCTCGATCTTAGCGAGGTCCGGTATCGAGATACCAGACTTGTGGGAAAAGTCAAACCGTAGCTTCTCAGCAGCAACAAGAGAACCCTTCTGATCAACCGAGTCTCCTAGGACTTCACGGAGGGCGTAGTTGAGTACGTGAGTGCCTGTATGGTTGTTGCGAATAGGCCAACGTCGCAGCTCGTCGAATTCACACAATACCTCATCTCGGGTAGAAAGTATTCCATACTTCATGTACCCAGTGTGGAGAACATAACCGGCATAGACTTGGACATTGTTGACCTCGAACTCAGACTTGCCATCAACCACTATCTTGCCAGTGTCATTTTCCTGACCACCCTGTTCAGCGTAGAAGTTGGTCTTGTCAAGGATCAAACCAACTTGGGCATTCTCTGGAATGTCTTTGGTAGACTGGTGGAACTCCTTGTTGTAATAAATAGCAGTTATACGAGAGATGATGTTACCCTTCTCTATTTTATGTCAATGATGATACATTTATCTACGCCAATGGGAGACATACCATATTTATAGCTATCATCCGTCTTGGGCACATTATTCATAGTCTCCAACCTCCCCAAGTCATGAACATCTAACTTCAACAGCTCCTCTCCCCCTGCCTTCTTCTTAGCTTTGCTGGCCTCTTTAGACGCAGCCTGTGCCTCTTCAAACTCCTGCTCGTTGATGGAGAGCCTGTTTTCCTCAGCCATAATGCGGGTCAAGTCGGCGGGAAAGCCGAAAGTATCATATAGACGCCATACGTCGGCCCCCTTCAGGGTCCGGCTCTCATGAAGTTTGGCCTGCTCGGCGTAATGAGCGAACATCTTTTCACCACGGTCCAAAGTTCGAGCAAAAGACTCCTCTTCCTCATCAAGAACTTCTTTTATTTCAGACTCCTTTTTCCTAATCTCAGGGAAAATACCGCCCTAAACAAGTCGGTTAATAGATGTTAAACGGTAACCATTTGGGCTAGTTGAGGTCAACTAACCATCTGCTCAACCAGTGTTGGAACGATCTGTGAGAAAAAGTTTCCAATAGGCACATCAAAATACTTTCTAGCATATCTAGCACCACGTCTCAATATCCGCCTCACAACGTACCCCCGCCCCTCATTGTTTGGGAGACCGCCATCCGCGATGGCGAATGAGAGAGTTCGCACGTGGTCGGCAATGACACGATAGGCGGTATCAATGCCATCAATATCTTCGTCACCAAACTTGCCTTGGTAAGGTCTGGCATCAGTGATTTCCCGTATCCTCTCAAATAATGGGGTGAACACGTCTGTGTCATAGTTGGACAATTTGTCTTGAAGGACTGATACTAGGCGTTCAAAACCCATACCAGTGTCGACGTGCTTACTTGGGAGTGATTTTAAAGATCGGTCCGCCTCTCTGTTGAACTGAATGAAGACATTATTCCAGATCTCCAAGACATTAGGGTCATCCTGGTTAACAAGATGAGCAGCATTGCGGTCACCAATACGGTCATAATGAATTTCACTACAAGGACCACAAGGCCCTTGGTCTCCCATCTCCCAGAAGTTGTCCTTCATGTTACCTGGGAGAATGTGGTCATCAGGGACCCCCGCAGATTGCCACAGGGCCTTTGATTCGAGGTCTGGCTCCAGTCCCCCAGCCTCGTCACCGCCAAAGTATGTCACATACAACCTTTCGACCGGGATTCCGTAAACCTTGGTGAGTAATTCCCAGGAATACTCAATGGCCTCCTTCTTGAAATAGTCTCCGAAACTCCAGTTGCCTAGCATCTCGAAAAAAGTCTAGATAACATCAGCATTTCGAGACCAAGCAAAAAAGTTGGTGACATGGTGCGTACATGGTGATAACTGTCCTTCCCCACATCCTCGAGGTCGTTATGCTTTCCACCTAGAAGAACCAATAAGCTCGAGCCTCGATGGTAGGAGGAGTAAGGTTGACGAACCAGCCCTTATACACTATTACCCTGAAATTAGTATTGGACCAATTGAGCATTTTATAGAGTAGATTACGAACCTTTTGGGTGTTGACAGCACGCTTTAATGTGGCAAAATCAGATGCAGGATCAACGGTTCCCAGGAAAATGGCCTTGTACTGGTTCATACCAGCATTTGCAAAGAGCAAAGTGGGATCAGAGAGAGGGACGACAGAAGACGAGGGAACTAGAGATTTGAAAGTCAGTTATGATGCAGATTATGGCGAGATCAGAGATTGTGTGCGACCAAATGTATGTTTATTCTGCTGAAAGTACACCAAGAACGTTTCACGCACCCGGTGCGCGGGCCACTCAATCCCAATAGAATCAGTGGCGACAGACATGGCTGAGGATATATGGAAGGAGCGAAACAAGAGGAGAGGATTAGTGGGGAGGAGTTGTGGTTGTTGCTGCTGCTGTGAAGAGAGGAAGGTGGGGCAGAAACCGAGGGGTCCCCTTCGGCAAGTCGAAGTTAAACGTCGAGTGACTGAAGAGTGAGTCAAAAAGGCAGGACACTGAGAACGAATTGCACAAAGCACCATCCACCGGCTCAGCGCAGAGATATGCGCTTATCTGAAATCCCCGAAAATATCCACTGTGGCGGGTAGGCAGGCCAATTCTAATGGTTCTCTTCAAATTATATTAAGTATTTTAAGTTTCTAACTGGTGACCCCGGCTACCCCGCGAGGCGGAAGTAATTGAGTCAGAAATTACTTCAGCATTGCCGCCCGAGGACCAACTTGCGTATATAAGGTTTACAAAATGAACCGACATCAGTACTCGTATTTACTCGTATTCAAATGACACAGGTTTTCATTCACTGTCTGTGTAGTATAACGGTGCACGTGTGTGCTCTACTTACGATTCACTCGTGCAATTTGTAATCTTGTATTAGATTACGGTGATGAGGCGGGGCCAAAGAGGTTGGTCCAAATATACAAAGTATTAGAATTGGATGAAATGAGTCTCGCATCAGTGGGAAAGATGGTTTCAAGCAGTGCAAGGGGTCACGCAAATGATAAAGTCTTCGCAGCTCGGTTTCATTTTGCTTCTATTTCTTGACTTAGTCAAACCAAGACCCAAAACACCGAAATCAACCATTATTACACCTCAATTTAAAAGCGCTGACTATCTATGTACCCCGATCCATAGGTACGCCAATATTCCACATTCCAGATAGTGAGTAGGAGGAGATACAATGTGTATTGGTGCTTTTATAGTGGTAACGGCGGGGCGCTTAAACAGCGGCACCGGAGATAAAGAACCACTTGTCGATAGAGGGGTCAATGGGGGCTGGTGGATAGTTCTGGCCAGTAGGAATTTCGGGGGGGATGATGCTGTTCTGGTTGTCGAGGGTGGTGTTGGCCCTGGGATAGTTTATTAAATCTTCACTCAATTTGCAATCTAGTATAGGAAACCTTACAAAGAAATTTGGGCGAATGGCCCTGGTCGCTCAATTAACTTCTGCCATGCCTCGTGTGTCTCACGGATCACATCATAGGCGTACTTCTTGTTCTTGCACTCTCCAGAGAAAGCGAACTGGTTCTCCGGCTTTCCATCCGGGATCTTGTAGATACGGAACCACTCGTTTGTGGCCCTGAGGAGGCCTGGAAGGTGGCGCTCAACGTCTTCAATGTCGTTGAGCTTGGGGGCCAATGGATCCTTTACGTCAATGACAATGACTTTCCAGTCGGTTTCCTCCTCGTCGAGAAGGGCCATGACACCGAGAACCTTGACACGCTTGATCTGGCCTGGGGTACCGACGAGCTCACCAATTTCGCAAACATCAAGTGGATCGTTGTCACCCTTAGCCTTGGTCTCAGGGTGGATGTGGTTGGGGTCTTCCCATGTCTAGAGATGGAAGTTAACATCTACATATTCATATAAAACATAGGTGTCTACTGACCTGGGGGAAGGCACCGTAGTTCCAGAGGTATCCTTTGTGAGGGAAGCAGTTGCGGACATAGCGGAGCTTGCCCTTTTTAATGTCCTGCTTAATGGGATTGAGGGTCTCCTCCTTGCAGATCTATGCAAGACCAATTAGCTTGCAATACAATTACGTTGCCGGGGATTCAATAGACGAACCTCCAGCTTTGCGTTGGTCCATCTTGGGATCTCAACGATCATGTTAAGGATGGTCTTCTGCTCATTGGCATAAAGAGGGATATCGTGGAAGGGGGAGATGGGGCTGCCGTCCTTCTCAATAAAGATACGGTGATCTAGAGACAATCGCGGACGTTAGGATTGGAATTTCGCCTTTGTTGGTCAGGCCTAATTGGGAACATACCCAGGGTGTTTGGTTGCCCAACTTTCCTCACGGAGTACGCCATTGGATTAGTTGAAGTAGAAAAGTGGCGTGTAATCTATCGTCCTCCCGGCTCGTTAGAACGCTATTTTTAATTCCCTCGATCGGGTAGGCAACCTACAAGAGCAGAACGACGTTCAATTGGGTTCGACAGCTTGGAAGATTTGTAGGCCAAGCTTCTGTAGACAAGAGGAAGAAGCCTGTGGGGTATCGGGCGAATATTTATGAGAGATGATAAGGGAATATGTGAGGAGGGGCTGACAAGTAGGTGGGGTAGGGACCACATTTGGGGGGGTAATTCTCATAGGTAACCAGCACCACGTACAGTAGGTAGGTCAGCATCAATTTATCCCGGCTGCATCAGGACTGCGACACCAAACGGGATTAAGTGCAAGCTTGCTAAAGACGGCTATTAATTGTCGGTACAAATATTGCTGCAATACTTCATTATTTTCTACAGTGTACAGACATCATCATAAGCAGGGCCGTTGAACTGTGGATAAAAGAATTCTGCGTATCGCTTGGGCCTGCTGAAAGGGCCGTTGCAAGTCCTGTGCAGGTACTTATATCCACCTTTTAAAGAAATTGTTATATTGATTCCGGAATATTGCAACATCGTGGCTATAATTGCCGTACTTACCCCGTAACATTAGGTTGCCTTTCCACCTATAGCTCATCATGTCTCGCCTCTTGCACAACTGGGGTATGCTCCCTTGCTTTTGCATCCCTTCGTTCCTTGTCAATTGCCTGCCCCACTTGCTCTAACACAGACTCGCTTTCCTTGAATGGAGTCAATGGCGGTGGATCGGGTTTTTGGTAGTTGCTCTTCTCCTCAACTACCGGCTTCAATTCGGCTACCTCAACTATCACCCTACGCTCCTCGGATTCCTCCGGGACAACGTCGGGAGTTGAAAGCGAAGACTGTGGTATCTGAGATTGGTCTTCCAATATTCCCTTGACTTCCACCTTGGGCTTGTTGGCCACAATAAATCCCTCTCCACCCGCACGTGCTTTGTCCGCTCCCCCATATATTTCAGGGTTGTAGCTACCTCCGATACCTATGATCGATGCACATAACGAAAGCATCCACCAGCACAATTTCAGCGGTAGCCAAACCAGGAGATAAAATGGCCCATATAAAAACCTCCTCACAATCAACCATACTACTGTAAATGCCATGATATAGATGGCCTTCTCATAGTACCACGCATCTGATTTGTTCTTCCGAACTAGATCTGTGATGAGCCTCCGTGATTTAAGTAGCATATCTTCGAATGTGGAATAGCGGGTTGATAGCTCCTTGAGCGCCTGTGTCGACTGTGTGAGGGTTTCTGAGGCAAATTGAGATCTCGAAAGCTCGGTTGCAAGCAGTGTATGTGTTCGCTTTAGTGAGCTTGTAATGTCACTAGATGCGTTGAGGACAAGCTCCTCTTGTCTGTCGAGAGTCAGTAGCTACTCAGCTTCAGAGGAGCACGCCACGTACGAGTGCTGATTTGCCCCTCTTAGCCTTCTCTTACCATCGGCTTTTCCCAGCAAAAGCTCTCTTTCCTGCCGCCTTGCAGCTTCTGCATTTCTCTTAGCCTCTATTTGAGCTTTCCGGTATGAGGACCGCGCTCTGTGAGAGCCTGTCAGCGATTCCCCACTATAATCCCGGACCGAGAGGAGTATACATCTTTGTATCCTCCGATAGTTTGTGCCATTTTGATGTCAGTGCCGTCTTCTGGTCCCCTACAGGTAGGTCTTCTATATGTATCCGTAAGAGCTATTCGGTATCTCGTGTTAGCCGAAATTGTGTCCGCCAACCGCAACCAATACCGTAATTACCTGAAGGTCCTGTTCCGAGTCCTTTAAGCTTTGATGTATGAGTTGGACGAGTTCTGCACGCACTGCATCCACGCCTATTCCCTCGATTTTCCGAAGCCTGGTGATGAGTGTCATCGTCTGATAGCTGTCCAGTGAGTTAGCTGTCCCTGAAACCCTGGAGAAACTATCCCTACCTCCCGATGAGCATCCCCAAGAGATGCTACACTCTGTGAGATATCGGTAATTGCCATCGTGGATGTGTTGCTCACTCGAGAGCGAGACACAACAATTTGGGGACTTCCAACGCACTTCAATAGCATGGCCTATGTCAGTGCCAAGCAATGGCTTCAAAACGAGCTTGGGCTCGTGACTCGGTTCCTGCATTTGAGGTGCCTTGTAAATACTATTAACCTGTATGATTCTGCCACCTTTTCTACATCCCCAAGCACCGACAATTATGTTTTGCCAGAAGTGCAGAGTGCCGCTTAAGCTGCATGCCTCTCTAGAGGATCAACTTAGCCCGGCAACCTTTGACCTTCTTGTTGGTCCGTTATTCCCGCCTTTGATACATGCAATGTACTGACTAAACTCCATAGGATCGTCTGCGCTGTCCCCGAAAGTGAAACAGAATCTATCATCTTCGAAACCAGTTGAGCGTAGAGAATTATATGAGAAAGCCAAACAGACAACGCCACCGGCAGTATTCAAGCGTGTGGTATCAGCACCGCGGTTTGCACCCCTGGGACTACAGGATTCACATTATGTGGGGGGTCCCGTAGACGGGAGCCCACAACATTCCTCACTCACCACACCGGCTAGATCCCTATATCAAAATCCAACAGAATCTTTTGTGTACCTCACAGAGTCTCAGGTCGCAGTCACACCCACGCAAACGCATAGAGGAGCCTATCTTGGAGAAAATGAGCAAGAAAACGGGAATGCAGCCGTGGATGAAGAAGATGATTTGAAGACTTCACTTTCACATCAGATGGAGGTATCTGCAAAGCTATTCGGTGTGTTGTCATCAAAGTCCGATATAGACCACCCTGTATGCATGGAATGCACGGAGCTCCTAGTGGATGGGCTTAGCAAGCGTCTAGCAAATGTAACGAAAGAACGTGATGCCTATGTGGAATTCTTGAGGAAGGTCAATGCGGAGATACCGACACAGGAGGAAAAGCTACAAGCGGAGAAAGAATACCAAGCTATCAAGGCCGAAGAAGCATTAGCTATTCAAAGTCTTCGAGATATAGAGCAAGAAAAGGCAGACGTCCTAGAAGAGCTTCGTCGACTAGAAGAGGAGGCCAAGCAGCTTGACCTGGAGGAGGAGAACTTCTGGAGAGACCGGAATGAATTTGCCCTAAAGCTGGAGGAGTTCCAGAATGACAGGGACTCAATCAACCTCCAGTATGACCACGACTCAAGGCAGTTAGAGCGCTTACAGCGGACCAACGTCTACAACGATACTTTCTGCATCGGTCATGATGGATATTTTGGGACTATCAACGGCCTACGCCTGGGAAGATTACCAAACCAGCCTGTATGGCACTCTGTTGGAGAATCGAGAGTTTATTTCAAGCTAACATTTGCACAGGTTGAATGGCCAGAGATAAACGCAGCTTGGGGTCAGACCTTGCTGCTTCTTGCCACAGTCGCAGAGAAGATCAAATTCACATTTGAAGGCTACCGACTAAAACCGATGGGCTCTGCATCTAGAATTGAGAAGGTTGAAAGCCATCATGGGGAACAAACAAGAGTCAGTAGTTTGGAGCTCTTTTCTTCTGGAGACCTCCCACTCACAAGAATGTTTGTGCACCGTAAATTCGATCATGCTATGGTTGCCTTTTTGGACTGCCTCAGGCAAATGGGCGAATATGTCGAGTCTCAGGATTCCAACGTCAAAATGCCTTATATCATTAATAGGGATAAGATAGGGGACGCTTGCATCCGGCTCGCATTCAAACAAGACGAGGCGTGGACCAAAGCTTGCAAATACACGCTCACATGCGCCAAATTCTTACTAGCATATGCCTCTAATACAAGGGCGCTGCATGTATAATGTTTCATGGCACTCTGAGTTCAACATGGAATCGAGTTATTATTCTTTAGGCGCATTTCTTTGGTTCGGCGTGTGTTCTTCTAGGAGGGTTGGAGTTAGTAAATGAAATTAGATTCTATTAGAATTCGTTTGCTATATTATGAAATGTATAGGCAACAATGGGGATTTATTCACTCTGGTTTTATACCATTATACTTGTCCCACAATGCCTTAGTATCTATTCCTGCACGTTCTGCTTTTTTCATCTGATTGCATATATACCCAATGAGCAGTGCTATGCGCAAGATATCGGTTCTGATCGAACTTACCAACTTTTCTGCCGTCATAATAACAGGTGCGTCAATCATCTTTCCATCCAGTGTCCAGGCACCTCTCCCTTCTTGGACAGCCTTTTCATTCGCCCTGAGAACTCGCATTGCCCAGGTTACCCTCGCTTCCGACGGCGAGAATAACCTCTGGACCATCTCAACCTGGCTTGGGTGAATGATTTGTTTCCCTGTGAAGCCCATGGTTACCCCATCTCGACTTTCTCTTGCCAACGGACCACCATCCGAGTTATCTTTATAGTCAGTACAAACCAGGTCGATTGCAGATATCCTATGCGCTACTGCAGCAGTAACAATACTTTGTCTGGCATACAACATCTCTACGAGTGAAGGGGTACGTTCTAAACCCACATCGAGTGCAAAGTCTTCAGCTGCGAATATTAAGCCAGAAAGACGATCAGGTACGGCGGTGCAAATCTCCCGCAGGTTGAGAATAGCGCGGGCGGACTCGATAAGTGCAATTATTTGTGCCCTAGAGTCGCCATAGTGCCCGAGAGCGTCATGGACGAACTTACTGGAAAGATATCAGCGCCAGGAATACATGCTAGTTGGGATGAGAGGATTCGCTACATGTCAGATGCGGATTCGACCTTCGGAATCACTACAGAGTCTACATGTACTTGGTGTCTCTAGGAACAAGAGAGTCAGGCAACAGGTATATTTTAAAGTACGGAATGGCCCACCATGATGCCCAAATCATCTTCAGCTAACCCTGACTGAACAGCATTGATTCGGACCGCCTGTTCCTGAATTCCGGCCACACGTGGCTTCTGCAATACATTCTGGATGTAGGACCGGGCCAACGGCTTAAGAGCTATGGTTACAGAATCCTCTAGGTCATAAATCTGGGCCCGGTCAGCCAACGAGGACCATCACGTGATGTCACAGAACTGGTACATACAGCACAGTCGACTCTTAAAGATCGGGATTGTTCTAGCATTTTGGTGCTGGAGCCAGGAACTAGTGAAGTTCTAATTAAGTCCCCGCAACTTTGATATTGGAGCATCACATACCGTAGAGTAGCGCCCTACGAAGGAATAAGGGTGCGGATGTCATGTTATGTATGAGTTTTTTGTACTTTGTAACTATCACAGGAAGAGAATAGAGCGTTTTGTGTTCAAAAGCAAGTTGACAAGCACCTGTATGTGGGCGGAGAAGCGAGGGAAACTTGGATTCTGGCTTTGCCCATCGATGGCTAAGTACGGATGAATGTATGCAGCTACCGGTACAGGGCTGATAGGCGTCAGCTGGGATCTGACATGGAACGCGCATTTTTCATCTGCACCATGACGCATCAAAGATTTGCCTGGGTTGCACACCACAGCTGGGTAGGGAAAATTGATATCTTTTGGGCCTGTGACATTCTGTTGCTACTCGAAGCTATATATAGATATATTTGCCGCTCGCAGTACGTACTGGCCCGATGAAACTGGAAGAGGTAAACTGACACCCGATGAATATAAGGGGATCATGCTGCAGATGTTCAGCGTGAGCAACAACTTGAGATAGAGTACTGGGACATATCGCTCACTCACACACTCAGAAGCATGCATGGGTTGTTGTCAACCTAGGAAAAAGAACTTCCAGTGGCCGACTTATCAACAAGTAGAGTCCATGATTTTGTAGAGTACTTACATATTCCATGGACTAGGGCTTGATGAAAGCCAATCGGGTGTATTGAATGCTCGGTCTATCGCCCCTCTAGAAAGTGGATGAGGCACTGCAACGGGCAGACCATTCTGGTTCAATTCCACGACCACCCCAACACCCTCCATCGCCGCATACGTACGCCCGGGAGGCTCATGCTCAGCAGACAGGGAAGGGAAAAGCCCATATACCAGCATGCTGAAGCATTCCATTCTGCTTCATACACTTTCGTTCCAGAAGCCTGAGTAATTCGCTTTGCCCGACAGCCCCAAAAAACCGTCAACACTCGTTCCTTTTTCTTACGCATTCCCGAAACTCTGATATAACCGCCGAAGCGCATCTGCAGACGTACAAACCGTTTGAGGCCCAACCCAAATCCTTGGGAACCCTCGTCATCTGCGGAATCTTAACTGTATCTTATTGCTCTAGGTTCGTACTCCGTGTATCGTACCTATTTATACCCACACCTTGTTTCTTATTCCCCAGATGTTAATTTGCCTGGAGTGAGTTCGCGACGTGCTCGTACTATTCATATCCCGACCTGCGTTAAGCTAACAGAAATGCCAGTATCCGAAACCAGTTAATATTTGCGACAGAGCGAATTGAAAGAAGTGCCGAATCAGTGGTACAGCTAGTTGTCAGGTGTAAAGAAAGCTTGGAGGTGCTACAACACCACTTGATACATAAAGATGGAGCGGAAGCACTCGAGGAAAGGGAGCTGGTTTGGAAAATCCAAGGAAGAAACCAAATTAAAACTTACTCCAGAACAAAAAAGGCGCAGCAAAATGACCTCGACGGTGGATCCAACTAGAGCGATTACAGAGGAAGAGCCCTGTATGTTTCCCAGCTCAATTCTGAGAATTATATGAAAACGGTAGAGCTGATTGTTCCCAGTTGCGATGGCTCAGGCGAAACCCACAGAAAGCCGATCGGTAGCACGGTACAAAGATGTCTATGGCAACCCCATTGGTGAATTTATAACCCATCTTACAATTTAAGGGGAGGAACATCTCTAATTTTTGGGCAATTCGGGGACCTTCAGTTGAGCCTGACCTATCCAATCCTACGAGAAGCCGCTGGGAAAGACCGCTAGAAACGATAAGATCCTTCGAAGCTCAGATAAACAAGGATATGCGACGCCAATCTGCGTTTGTTGTCGTAGGTGCGTTACAATTCATTCTGGGAATTGTTAGCTGAACAATAGGGCTGATGTATATGTCTCAGATCAAATTGACAACATGGACCAAACTCAAAAGCAAGTCCAGCATACTTCAGGACCATTTGACCCGAGTCTGTATCATCGGAATAATGGAGCACAGAGATATGCGCCCGTTGATGCATACACTAGGAACTCACAGGGGAGTGGATATTACCATCATGGGGGAAATTCACAAGATAGGTGGGTTCATCATGATATTTTTTCTTCAATTTGGCATCCACTTACATTGTATAGCTTTGACCGACATGGTGGACCGTACAGCTCACGCCACCAGTCATTGAGGAGCAACGGCCACCCCCCTGTGGAGCAAATTCCCCCAATATCCCATATCAATAGCTATGGGCGACCCGGGCAGGACGCAGGATCTACGCGGTATTCTGATCCCCGGAGACACCCAAGCGGAGATTACCAGAGACGGGGCTCTCCAGGAAATTGGCAGGATAGTTATAACTATAATTCTGACCCCAACTCGGAATCCTCATCTTTTGGATCCAACAACCCTAACGACTTTGATGTACAATTCGGCGATGCACCTCTGCAGCTAGGATTTTCGAGTCAACTGGATGGGCATTACACCAACGGAAGTGGGCAGGCTGAAACTGTATTCCCCAACGCGAGTGAATATGCGAATAATAATGGATATACCGGCCTCGGGCAAGGCCAGAGTAGGAATCCGTATAGGAATGGAGAGATGTCACCCAATAACCCGTATAATAACCTGAATAATAATAATGGTGGATATGCTGGCGCGAATGATTATAATGGGAATCCTACTAGCCCTAGTGGTTCTAGTGGACCGCATTCACCAGGTGGTGTACAGAAAAAGGCTGTACCACCACTGCCGCCGCCGCCACAAGCAGAAGCCCTTTCTGTATCAGCCCTGTCTACGCCACCGGCAGCTCCTATCATTGCACCTCCAGAACCAAAGAAGAAGAAGAAAGGCCTGTTGAAACGACTGTCGAAGAGTTAGGGATTCTAGATAAAAGCAAGATTTCAAGCGTGTTCTTTGAAGGGAAAAGGCTTGGTTTATGTTGAGGGTGTTTAGATTGGGAGCTTTTTTTTGTTTCTGTTTCTGTTTGTGTCCTTTGGTTTTCTTCTTATGGGGCGCAAAGGGAGAATTGGTTTTCGAAACAGGATTGAAACTGAGAACTGGGTGAATGAAACGGTACAGTGTGTATGTGTGGAAATGGGACGGTGCAGTGTGTATGTGTGGCAATGGGACCGAGTGGGGAATGTCTCGGATTATGTACTATGAGTCTGCGGAGGCGATCCTCTGGAAGCGAATACTTTGTATGGGTACTATAAGTTTTGCGGTTGAACTGATTTTGCCTGGTCTCAATGCTGTTTTCTGTGCCTTTGCCGAAGAAAGCTTTGGCTTGAGGTGCATGTTGGGGTGTAACATATACTTGCATGTATATTGGTAGGAAAAATAAAACGCTCATTGTCACTGCGAATCATCCCAGAATTCATTTCGCTGGGTCCTGAAATGGTTGTCGCTCAGACAAAACTGACTGGCCTCTACCCACACCAACACGCCTTCAAGTGTCCCCGCTTTTGGCTGACAGCGACTTCAGGGTAAGTGCGATATACATGCGGCTATCTTATCTTGTAATTTTTGGAATAGAAATTGCCAAAATAAAGTAGTTTTTATTTTAAAAGAAATTTATTTTCAGTGGCTATTTTTTATATTTGTGGTGTTTAGCGTTCATCTCGATTGCTTAATCTAGAAAATTAACAAAATTCGCAGCCCTGGCACTTTTTACGAGAATTTCTTATATTTTCTCCTATAAACTATTGAAGATGCTACCATTCCATTGGTTTATACACCAAAACACCCACGCATCTTACCTCCAATCCCCTCCCAAGTGCAGCAGCTCTCTACCTTTTGCCTCCCAAGCAGTAAATACAAAAACTCTCTGTTTTTTATTCATTAGAGGGACCTTTATCCAGAGTAAAGATTTGGAACATTATAACGTGTTCATACATACCCAATCTGTCTGTCATGGCTACTTAGACTGTTTTAGTATAATGTCCCTGGCAAGTAGATCATCATCTTAACTCTCTATCTATATCTTATTCCTGTAGCTTTTCAAATTTCCCTTCAGGCTTTACATTTCAGCAAAGATCTAGAACTCTTGATGCTTGCTTCTGTATGTGTTGCATGCACTCTTGATATATTTTTCTGCATGCATCTGATGCTCCTTCTATATACTCCAGCCGCCTCTTCCATTTACATCTCAAACCTGGTTTATGCTCCTCCTATTGACCCACGTGTTCCGAGCATTTGGCTATTAGTCTGCTTACAATTTTTTTGGTCATTTTGGAAGTTGGTTGGGAGGGGGAGAGGGAGGGGAGGGGATGAGTTTCGTGCCCTTATCGTTGTCCAGAGTTTCCTAGTCTGGTTGGTACAAGTACCAATGCCAAGAGTGTCAACTACCCCATTTGGCAATTACTACAATGGTGCAATCATTTCAATCCATCTAACTAACGCAATAGCTTGTAAACGATACACCAGTCTCAAGTCTCACCAGTCTGTACTCTGGACATTGTTAAACTGATCATAGGCATCGCGCCGTGGTAATATCGAGTGCCCTAGGTTAAGATACATATATAATTGACGAAAGGTTCTCTTGATACCAGGATACAACTAACTGATGAAAGATATTAGCCGTTAGGGATATGCTTGATATTAAATAACATAGTGTGGTAGCATATAGTGCAAGCCAGACTAAGCATACAGAAGGATGAATTGATAGATCGGTTGAGCGACTCATCTACTTGCATGATTTGTTATAACGTTGGATTTTGCAACTTTGTGCATTACTAAACAGCTAAACTGGAAATGCAGAATGATTGATCAATTGACTGGACAGAAGGTTGGGGGATATCAGGAAAACCGTTCAGAACATGCAAAGTCTGGCAGAGGATATGGTCACCGACTTCATCGACAGCAAAATCAATGATCTGCGCGTCGAGGTCTCCGTCTGGCTACAAGCCATCCGAGTCATTGGCCACAGTAATCTGGCGGGTGGCCAAAATATTTCGAGGTAAAGGAGGGGTTGTTGAAGAGATTGATTGTATCCGCTGTAAGAACTGGCCTGCGCATTGTGTGCAAAGTTGGTTGGGAATTTCATGTTATAACAACCACCCCCCATTAGGGTAGTTACTGATACCCTCCCATTACCTTTGCCTCTTGTTCACAGGAATCTCTGTCCCATCCCCCTCTTGGATTGCTGCATAACCACAAAGATGTCCAAATTATGGCCCTTCAATTTGAATTCCCCTTCCTCTCCATCCAGCGGCCCAACCACCCCCGTCCATGAAGGCTCAGACAGAGCTTTGAGCAATGTACAGGCGGAAGCTGGCCCCGTCATAGGTGGCTCTAACTCAGCCTACGACGATTTCTCTGCGCATTATTCACACTCTCCAGGGGCCAGCACAAGGATGCTCCACCGGCAGCTCTCGTATGATACTAATGCAGACGAAAGGTCAAGGTTGCTTGGACCTGGCCGCGGTTCGAGGTTTGGTCCGCTGGACCCGGATGACGCAGCCGTGTCGCCGTATAATCTCTGGACTGTAGGGCCTACTTTTCTTTTTATAGTGGGGTTATATATCATTCTTGTTGTTGGATAAGCTTTCGCATATGTTGACTATTGGGGCCATGCTATAGGTCCGTGGATTGAGATGGATGACCACAGTCTTGTTGTGTGCCAGTCTGGTGTGGTGGGTGTTGTTGCTGATATCGGCGTTTGTTACTCCACCAGGGATGAATTCGAGGGGAAGTGGTTTTTATGAATTTGTGTAGGCTTCTACCGTTGCGTTCTGGTAAAATTGGTGCTGATTGGATCCTACGGGATAGCTATTCGACTATCGCAGTAGCGATGCTCATTGTCACGCTGTTGTTTTTTGCGACACCTTCGAGAGCAGAGCAGTATTCGTGTTTGGTCATATCATTTTTACTTTTTGTCGATGCTATTATTATACTAGCAGTGGAGGGCATCCGAGTCGAAGCCGGATGGGTTGGGATTACCTCTGTGATTTGGGCAATGGCTATGTCTGGTTGGGTGGTATGTTACTTACTTCCTTCCCCCTTTCCGGAATCCCGCTGATGGGCCCTGTTAGGTTCTTTGTGACCGTATCGTGGAATATGGCAAAGCAGAGGAGGAAGAACGCCTGACTGGCCGCCACGAGACCAAGCGCACTTTCAGAGAATGGAGTGCTGTATTTACCTCGACTATACTCACCTTCGTCCTCATTGGCGTCACTGCCCTACTAACACTTACGCTTATTATGACTGCCCACGACACCTCTCTCACCCCGTTTGGTAGCAGGTACTATGTTGACGGAGAGAAATATCAAGTGCATGTCTTTTGTGAGGGTAACAAGAATGTTTCTGAGAGCACTGTATTATTGGAAGCTGGGGAATATCCCGTCGAAGGCGGTATGGAGGGTTGGGTCTTTGATACATACAATAATGGGTCTATTGGGCGGTACTGCTATTGGGATCGGCCTGGGTTTGGCTTCAGTGATAATGCTCCCAGCCCATTGTCTGCTGGGATGGCGGCCGACGCTCTCTCTGAGGCGCTGGCCAAGGCCGGAGAGACTGGGCCCTGGGTTCTAGTGTCTCACGGTGTTGGAGGGTAAGAATTCCCTAAATCATAATGTAATGCCATGATCTAATTAGAACGCAGCATCTACTCCCGCATTTTCGCCTCTCGCCATGCCGCCGAGGTTCACGGCTTCCTCTTGATCGATACCCTGCATGAGGCTTTGCTCTACCGTATAGGCTCACCAGGGAGGGGCTTCAAGCTCTGGATACGGGGGGTCATTTCACCAGTAGGATTTGACCGACTCTGGGGGTGGATGTTTGAGAGCGACACCCGCGAGGATCGTATTTTTGGAAGTGCAGCTTACCAGAATGGGAAGCTGATCAAGGCCAAGCTGCAGGAGGCTTTGGTGGCTACTACGTATACCAACAATGAGATAAAAACTGCAAAGGTTATTCTACCGAGAGATGTGCCACTGGCGGTGGTGAGTTCGGGAGAGAGGGCTAAGGTATGACAACTTTCTCTTGGGACTTAGATGTGATATCGATATTGGGACGGTAATAACCTTGTAATTACGTCACTAGAATGACATCCGCTGGTATGAAGCTCAGCGTGACCTTTCCGGACTCTCAGATAAGCTTGTGGGGTGGGATATTGTGGATCATGCTCCACATGAGGTTTGGAGGACGTTTGAAGGAAGGAAAGTTTTGGAAACGAGGCTGAAGCAGTTGGTTGATGGAACGAAGCATCGCGAATTGTGATAAGATACCGGGTGAGGGATGTATTGTTAGGTACATGATCGACGTTTCCTTCTGAGTAAAGGACTGTGGTTTGGCTGTCAGTACCTAGGTTCTGGAGCTCAGCTCTGTGTATTTTTAATATGAAAGTTCTTCATTGGTTTGGTTTGCTCAGTGTTTGTAGCCTATGCCTGTTTTTTTTAAACTTTTATATGTACGAATACAAATAACATGAATTGTTAAATTAATTAAATATACCGTTACCCTGTTATCTTACCTTATACTTACTTCTGTACATGCTGCCAAGATTCGCTTAATGCGGTGTGGCATGCCAATGAGCGAACGTCTTCACCTCCATTGTGCCCGCAACAACACCAAAATTTCCGAAAGCCAGTAGAAAAATATGGCATTCTTCTTCGACATTGCTGCCCGAAGGGCCGCTGCTCAAGCTGCAGCCGCCGACGCAGCCCCTACTACTTCAAGGAGCAAAGATACCGAGAGGGTTGTCCCTTGGGTTGAGAAATAGTACATCTTTGGCCCATTCATGCCCCCCCACCCCCAAAATCCATTCATCTCAGTGCCTCAAATCTAACATTCCTCTCTGTCCACAGCCGACCCAAATCCCTCCTCGACGTCACCGCCCAAGACCACACCATTTCCGTCCTCCGCCGCACCCTCCAATCCGCAAATCTCCCCCACATGCTCTTCTACGGGCCCCCCGGCACCGGCAAAACCAGCACGATCCTCGCCCTCGCAAAGGAGCTCTACGGGCCCGAGCTAATGAAGACACGGGTGCTGGAACTCAACGCGTCCGACGAGCGCGGGATCAGCATAGTGCGTGAGAAAGTGAAGAACTTTGCTCGTGTAGCAGTCTCGAATCCAACGTCTGAGCAGAGTAAAAAATACCCCTGCCCGCCGTATAAGATTATTATATTGGATGAGGCGGATTCAATGACGCAGGATGCGCAAAGTGCGTTGAGACGTACCATGGAAACGTATAGTAAGATTACGAGGTTTTGCTTGATTTGTAATTATGTCACCAGGATCATCGACCCGCTGGCCAGTAGGTGTAGTAAGTTCCGGTTTAAGAGTCTTGATGAGGGGAGTGCGAGGGAGAGGTTGGTGGGCATTGCGGAGAGGGAGGGGGTCAAGTACGAAGAAGGGGTGGTGGAGGCACTAATCAGGGTTAGTGATGGGGATCTGAGGAAGGCGATTACTTATTTGCAAAGTGCAGCGAGGTTGCATAATCCTATTGCTACCTCTCCGAAGAAGGAGGATGAAGACAATAGAATGTTGGACCTGGAGGAAGACGAGCATGTGTCACCACCATCTTCGCCGTCGTCACCGAAACTCGACCTCGCAGTCCCAACCACAATCACTGTCCGGTCTATTGAGGAAATCGCTGGAGTCATCCCAACTGATACAATTACCATGCTTATCTCCGCTCTCGAGCCGAAGCCTTCGAGTTTCAAGCGGATATCAAAGATCGTGTCGGAGCTTGTTGCAGATGGATGGAGCGCGGGACAGGTGGTGCTGCAATTATACCAGAGTCTGGTGTTTGATGATGAAGTCCCCAGTAAGGCGAAGAATGAGATTGTGATGTGCTTCTCGGAAATTGATAAGAGGTTGGCGGATGGGAGTGATGAGCACTTACAGATTTTAGATTTATGTTTGAAGATTAGTGGGATTTTGGGGAGGAATTAGGCGAGGGGTTGGCAGGGTGGGAAGTGACTTTTATTCCCTTTTTTTGTTTCATACATGATGATGAAGCGATGTACTTATATCCTGTACGAATAATAGCTAAAAGTGATAGGTATAATAGGTTATTGTTTAGATGTTTATGGATAAATTTGAATAATATTTATATGCTGTAAAACACTATGGATTGTCCTTTTCAATTACCCTCAAAATCCAACACTGAACCACCAACAGCATAGAAATATGACAGGTTAAATTAGAATGCCTAGAAATCGTAAATGTAAATAAGT
>WHUX01000109.1:0-182460 GCA_015179025.1 Terfezia claveryi | reverse complement strand
TCATTACTAGCGACCTGCGAATTCGCCGCCAATAACCAGTTCTCAGAGTCCTCGAAAACCTCTCCCTTCCTGGCCAATTACGGTTGGCACCCCCAATTCGTAGATACCTTAGCACCCTCGCATAAAGCCCATCCTCCGGCTAAGGAATTCGCAGCTGGAATCGCTGAACTCCACTGTACCCTGAAGGCTGAGCTAGGATATGCCCAGGCCAGGCAAGCAGAATATACTAACGGATCATGATTGCCTGCCCCAAGATACCAGCCTGAAGACAAGGTATGGCTTTCTAGCCGACACTTCCGGACAGAACGGCCCTCCCGTAAGCTGGATCACAAGTTCCTAGGCCCCTACGAGGTGTTAGCGGCTGTGGGCACTCATGCTTACCGTCTGAGGTTTCTCAGGGATATTAAGCGCCATCCGGTCGTTCATGTCTCGGAGATTGAGCCAGCTGCCGACGATCCCCTTCCAGGGCAAAAGCACCCTCCACCTCCTCCCGTGGTGATTGCAGGTGAAGAGGAGTGGGAGGTTGAGGAAGTACTGGACTTGAGGAAACGCTATGGACGAGTTCAGTATAAGGTCAAGTGGGTAGGGGACGAGGAGACTACCTGGCAACCCGCAGAGGACTTGGAGAATGCGCAGGACTTGGTTACCCTGTTCCACCAGCAATACCCCAGGAAGCCTTGCCCAGTTGACTGAGGTCGTAACTTTGCATCCTTGTTGTTTTTTCTGTTCTTGTTGTTGTTCGGAGTTGGGGTTCTTGTCCTTGCTCTTGTTGTTGTTGTTTTCTGTATTGATTTTGCCGGTTATCGTGCCCAGTCCTCCTAGTCGCTGGAGCTCCAGCCTAAAGGGAGGATAGTGTAACAACCATGTATTCAGTTGTCATCACCTGCAATCGCAGGTGATGGGTCATTGCCATTGTTGTCTTTGTCATCACCTGCGATCGCAAGTGATGGGTTATTGTGTTATCATTACCTTGCTTGGCTTCCGAGATAGGGAAGCTTATTTTCCCCATTGCCCTGACCGAGTTATGTATATATAGAGCCTGTCCCTCGTACTGTCGTTGGATCCCCATCCAACATCTTGTATATCCAATACAGGGCCTTGCTTCTCTCCACGTTGGTGCATCTCCCTTGTGCACCTCCTCACCTTGTCTCTGCAGCCCAGCTGCCTCCCTTAACACACGCGGCAACTGCTTCCGTGTATCTCGTGTCCCTTGCCCTCTGCCTCTCTTGCCTCTTGCCCTTGCCCCCCACCTCAGCCTCCCCCTGGTCACACACGTAGCATTCCTACGTGTATATTATCCGAGCTTGCCCTTGCCCCGGCGTACCCCTTGGTCGCCTTGCCCCCAGAGCCGTCGCTACAGAAGTGATCTGTAATTAAGCTGGCTACCTTATCCTCATTGCACTTGCATTCCTTCCCTTCTTTATCTAGCAGCTTCCCCATATTCCCTCTGGCATGCCACGGGTCTTTCGCCCATCTAACAACCTCCCAGGGGTTTTTCTCTCTGTTTTCCTTACAGAAATTTTGCCAGCATGCCTTTTTCTTTTCTCAAATTAGGGCCCTGAGCTTTTCTTTTTCTATTTTCTATCTACTAACCCAACCATCTTAGTTTAGCTCATCTCCTACCCTCTCTCTTCTACTTTTCCTTGTAATCTTAAGCTGAACCAATAAATCCCTATCCCACCATTTCTTAGATCTCTCCATGATCCTTAAGATTTTATTGTATCGAGCGCGGAAGCTCTTGAGCTTCTCATATGGGGACGTCCCTTTCAGCTCTCTTACCTATTTCTCTTCAGCTTCTGCCCCAGCTTTAACTACCTCCTTGAGCTCTCTCTCTAAGCTCTCCCAGTTTACAGCCACCTTTTCCATAAGCCCTCAAGCTTCTCCCCATAGGATATTGCTTAATAGTGCCCAGTGATCTGAAAAAAGCTTTTCCTTTTTTAGCTCCCCCCATTCCTTGCCTTTGCTTAGAAATAGGTCTATCCTGCTTCTCTCCTGTCTCTCATTCTTTGTTCTTTCCCATGTCTACCCACTGTTACCTTCTGCAATTGACCAGCTGCACCCTGCTAGCCAGTCTGCCATAATCCTTCCCTTGCTGTCCTTTTCATAGGTACTATTCCAGGCGTGGCTGTGTGCATTCCAGTCCCCTATAACTGCCATGTCCCCGTTCTCACCTGCTACTTTCCGCCCTACTCCGGCAAGCCACTCCTCCCACTTCCTGCCTTGCCACTTTCTGCTTGCATACACTCCCCCTAGTTTCCTCCCAAAAATACTAATAATTGCTAGGTTGTCTTCTTCCAGGTCGAGCTCAATAAAATCTGCCAAAGACTTGCACCAATACACTAAAACTCTCCTTCCTTTTTTTACCGTACTACTCAGGATGAATAAGGGATGCCCCTGACTTCCTCCCCCGCTTCTATCTATCCATACCTCCCCTACAAATACTACCTCTACCTCCTCTCCTTTGCACTACTCCAAGAATGCATAGGTATTTAGATGACTCCCCCCTACATTCTGGTATACTACTCGGATGCCCTTACCTATGGCTGGGCCCCGTAGAGGGGCTTTCCGCCTTCTTCTGGTCCTCTCCTTACCTTAGCTCCACCCTGCCCCTCTTTCCTATACTTTCTGCCAGTGAGGTATGACCTTTCTTACTAACTACCTCTTCAAAGCCTTCCTCATCTACCTTCTTTCCTGGCTTTCTAGCTATTGTTCTGCTCAAGGTCGTCCTGCCTATATATCTACAATCTCGCTTAATATATCCCTATCCCTGGCAGTTGTAACACTACACCTCGTTCCCCTGTTGGTGTCCTAATTGCTGGAGATGGCCTTGTGTACCCTGCGGGGGCCTCTAGCCTCTTGGACCTATTGGTATTGCCGTCTTTTTGCTAGCCTCCTGTACTGCCCTCCCTTGTTCAAAAAGGGCTACCTTTCTCCTCTTGCCGTCCCACATAATTCCAGCCTTTACTAGCTTTACAGCCTCGGCTGCATCCGCTACGTCAAACGTAAACCCTGTCATTCTAGCTCCCCTCCAGGGCCTGGGCATCCTCTTCCCTCCCCTTATATCTTTATTCTCCTCCCTAAGCTTCTTTGCCAGAGCCTTCCTATCTCTAGCCAAGTTCATCGGGGCTAATAGAGCAATTATTTTAACAGATAAGCCCTCCTCAACCTATACATTCAGTATTTCATCAGTATAGCCAAAGACCTGAATCAACATCCTTCCCACCTCTCCTGCAACCTTAAGGGGATCCATATCTTGAGCCACCTTGCCAACTGACCAGATTGACTCATCTGCACACTCCCCTATTCTAGGCTTCGCCATAACTACCCAAGCCATACGGTCCAGTGTAACCCCTGTAGTTCTCAGCAACACGTTTACCTTTGCTACAGCACTTTCCAACTCACTCTTGCCCTTTGCATTAATTTCCTGCTTATGTCCTATTACCACCTCTACTGTTTTTAGGATCTCCCCATTCACTACCTGCCTAGACTTCCCTACCTTAGTCTCTAGAGGCTGTTTAGTCTCTCTTTCTATCCTCTCCTTTATAGCCCTAGCTTCTTTTATCTTCTGCCCTAGTCCTATCAGCTCATCTTCATTGAGAGCCGATCTGTCTTTCTTGGCTAGTACCTCCAGTTCCTCCTCGCATATGTCCCACGCCTTCTGTTGGCTATCCCGAACCGTCTTAGCTTGGGCTGCCACCTTCTCTACTTCCTCTTGGGCCTTGAGTTCCTTCTTCTTCTCAGCCTCCGCTTCTCTTCTTTTAGCTTCAATCTTCTTAAGCTCCTTCTCCTTCCTTTTTTCCTCCTCTACCCTCTCCTTTCTTGCACTAATAGTCCTTTGAACTTTCGCCTGCTCCTCTGCTGTTCCTGCCCCCAAAGATACTACTAGGAGAGCCAATTGTTCCTTAACCTCCTTAAGCTCCACTTCCAAGTCTCTAAGGGTACCCGGCCTAACTTCTGATACTTGTTTCCAATAGTGTTCGGCCTCCGTTACTGCCAGTACCCTGTCCCAACTCCCCTTAGCTATTACGTATGCTGTTAGGGCTTTCCAGCCTCCCTTCCCCTCAACCATTCCGTCTGCACACCATCCCCCTTCAATGCAATCTCCCCCTGAGATCACCAAGTTCCTGGTAATATTAGCTTGTTGCTTCGACCTCCAAGACCTCTCCTCCTTTTTTAGCTCAACCAGCTCCTTCAGTACCTTTATATTCTCCAAAATAACTTCCACTACTTCAAGCTCAGTTCTGGGCTCATGAGTCCTCCTCCATGAGCTATGCTTCTCCTCCTCGCTCGTCTCCTCATCACCATCTTCCATATCGTCGTCCTTGTCCTAACTTTCATCCTGACCTTGACCTTCAACCAATTCCACAGTTAGCCCCTCAACCTCTTCCTCTAACAAGTCCCTGACCACATGCTTGCTGTTCTTCCATATGTGAGAGCCGTCCAACCCCTTTGGTAGCTCTTCCTCCTCCGCCCAGTCCATAGTTGCTTAGGGTTCTTCCGCCAACCACTCCACCTGACTGTTCTGAAGCCTCCATGCCGGAGGAGGAACTCCAAAGATATTTGCTTTGATATCTTCCAAGTCTCTTGGTACTGCTGGCTCAATCATGTCTATGCCCATCTTCTGCCCCAACTTTTCCAAGGGTTTCACATTGCCCAATTTATACTTCTTATTTTTCTTCCTCATAGCTTCATTGTCTGACATTCTCTCCTCCTCCCCGATATCCTCCAACCTCGTTACTCCCCTTACTGGCTGCCTTTTATCAGCATTTCTCTTGCCTTTTGGCGTAGTCAAGGTCCAATAGTGTGCTGTCCCAAATATAGCCCCCCCTGTTGCCTTTGCCGGTCTAACTGTAATGCTTTCATATATCTTGTCCTCCTTGTCGGCTGTTTGGTATTCCACCTCATACCCCTCCAGCTGCCCGTTGGCTGCTCCATCCTGAATGGTAACTGCCCTAGCCAATATCTCAACTACCCTCTCTACCGAAGGTCCATTAGTTACCCTGATCACCTCCTCCTCTTCCCTAAGGTCTCTCTCAACCTGAGAGATATACCTACACCAGTCCCCTTCACCCTTCTAGTTCTCTCTTGCTAGTTCTGTATTTGACACAGCCTGCTTAAGAGCCTTCCTCCTTTTCTCCCCACACTCTGAAATTGCAGCTCAGCCAGCCATGTCCTCCATTACGTACTGCCTCCTCCCCTTCACCCCCTCATTACTACTAAAATTGAAAAGCAGCTTGTAGCTACCCTTGCCCCAGTCCTTAATGGGGCCGTAGACAACACCCCTAGGGGGTGGTGCCAAATTCGCAGAAGTCGACATGTCCATCGGCTAACTGTGATTGAAAAAATTCCCGTGATGTGATTGTTGCTGTGGCAACAATCTGTATGTCGGGCAGAAACTATTAACCTCTGAACTAGGCAGCCGGACCAACTCGGGTTGGGGCGGTTGCAACGTAGATTAGTCAGAGGGTGAAACCCCGCACTTGAAGGATGAAGTTCTGAGAACTTGACCCCCAGGGGATTCCGCAGCTTTGATTCTTTAGGATTAGGAAAACCGGGCCAGCTTACTCGTGAGAGCTTGTTGAGCGGTTTAAGCTTTCTTACGACGTCGGGGACGTCCTGGATGTCGAGATTGTCTAGGCTCTCGGTCCTTGGATGTTGATGTCGTGTCGCGGCTTATATATATATATGCATGGAATTCATGCTTTCGCGGTCTCTAGATATGCATGGAATTCATGCTTTCGAGGCTTATATATAAGTATGTGATTAACAAAATGCAATATCCACCCAACACGTATGTAGCTAATACGTTTTGGAGTTGCCTGTAAAGTTCCACCACTATTGGGTTGGACTACAACTCGAAGATATGCTTTCGACGTATAGTTCTGATTCCAATCCTTCTGCAGAACCACACAAAGATAAATCTGATTATAAAGATGGATGGGTCATCATGTGGTGTTGGGGACAATTTACTGGTGGAGATCTTGTACTTCCAGCACATCAGAAACGGTTTGGATTTCAACCTGGAGATGTCATATTTTTTTGTTTACTGTTTGTTAGAACATTATTTTATGCCCTTTGAAGGGGACAGGAGTTCAATTGTTTTTTTTCAGTCAAGCTGGAGTGATGGGACATTACGAGCCAAATGAAGATTAAGTTTGTACAGTTAAGGGAATATGCATATGAGGGTACGAGCACTTCCAAGCAGCACTATGCTATAGGATATGATAGAGAGGTTCCGAGGAACGTATTGTATATTAAACTCCTATCGAAAGCTGCCGATCAGTCGGGTCCGTCATAGGCGACTTTCAAAACAGTGCGGACAAACCGCAATGGAATGCCAAAAGCATCATGATCAGGAGGGCTTTATCATATGATCATTACAAACAATTAAGCCGCAAGCAAGCCTCGATCACCCCAGCAATCACCCACGGACCTCCAACTAGCAAGGACTAACAAGGTGGAAAAGCCCCGAGCGTCAGTCTTATCTAAAGTCAGTCACCGATTGTGTGCCCTCTCCATCGGCTTCTCACTTCTTGTGTACCTTACTGTATCCTAGCCTCGTAGCAACCAGTCTGTTGTATATAGGTGAGTTACGAGGTCAAGAACCACAAAAATATTACCCTAGGTACGAGCCTAACTGTATACCGCTTTTATTCAGTCAAAAGTAACTTGGCAATAGTGGCCGGTCGCCCTCGCTATATTTTCCAAACACCTGGGGGATATACCATCGTCATCGAACAACTGAATGAATATCAAAATTCATTAAATCTATTAAATGCAAGCAAATCCAACTCCGATTCCAACTCCGATTCCAACTCCGATTCCAATCAGTTTTCCAAAACGAACGCCCCCCTTAGTACCTTTGCTTACTCAGTGTAGCCTTCATTCGTTTGTACGCAATCAATCCCACAACTTTGTCGATAAACAATGCTGTAAACATATACTCATTAGCCCATGGGAGCCTCGGTCAGCCGCAAAGGAGGGGAGGAAACCCACCAATAAACAAAATAATCGCGACCGTTGGAATCGGCCAAGGACTATCTAGAAACCGGATATACATATCTTCATGGCCTTTGAGCCTTTCGATCCCGATAAAAGTAAACCCAACAACAAACCTCAGGGCTACCGAGAAGTAATCCCAACCATCCTTCTTCCGTCGGACAAATAACCCAAGGATTCCAAACATAAAAAAGACGACGGCCAGGGCAGAGAAAAAGTAGGTATACACCAGATCATATAAATTCATGATGTCATTTGACGGGTTGTATGCGTCGATATTGAGGTGGGAACTGACAATCTCCTGCACAGTGTACTTTGGACCTTTTTCTTTTGGAACCTTAATGCCGTAAAACTGCGCATACCCTGATACCATATCAAAGTTGAGTTGATAGAGATTAATATATGTCTTCGTGCCAGTGGCATTATATGGGGTGTCCTTCAGATCCTTTAATTCCTCCTGAATATTATCCCAGTTTCTCACAATTTCCACTGCTGTGCCATCCTCATATAGATAATGAAGGAAACCTTCAATCTCGCCAAGTACGTTAAGCCAATTTTGCTGGGGGTTCGTGGTATTTGCAGCTGTGGTAAATCGTCTGTTGAGCAAGCGCTGAGCTTGCGAAAAACTCCACCAGGTGGAGAGTTGTCGGAGGCCCTCAACGGCAAGTACCACTGCCATGTGGAATGGGAAGTGCAGGACAGTCCAGAACTGTTGGCGAATGGTACCATAGTGCACACCGCGGGGAGTGTAGTCGAAATAGAACATGTACAGCAGGTACTGGACCCGCCGTCAGAATGGAAGCCCGTTTTATTATCACAGGATATCACTCACCAAGATTCCAACGGCGCAAGCAACAATGAAGAAGATACTTGCGCTCCAGCCTCGACCGTATGTGGAGCCCTTTTCGACGCTGTTCACAGCCTTCAGCATGACAATGATTCCCTCGCCGAGGATAATCAAGGTAAGAAGTCCTAGTCTCTCCACAAGATGTGTCTGCTTAAAACTGACGACTTTCCAGATCGCAGAAGAGGCCATGACTGCTATAACTTCAATCAAGATAATTCCGTACCTATGACAAACATCAATTTTGTTCGTTTAAGATTTCCAAGAGGAGAGTTCACGTACCATGCTATGTACGTACGCGGCGAAGCACCACCCAGGAAACTGAAGTAAAGCTAATCGGTCTGGTAAGTATTTTCCGCCAAAGTGGAGTGGGTGGAACCTGCACTAACCCCGACATAGGCACAACTGGCCCCGATCATGGTCACAGTATGAATCAACAGTGGCAAGACTCCGTGCTTGTACCTGAAAGCATAGAATGTGGCGACTCCATACTGAATTCCAAGTGCAAGTCTGGAGCACATGAGGGTCAAACTCATCGACATAAGGTTTTCCTTGTTCTTTACGTTTTCTGCATCAAGTGGATTCCAGCTTGTTGAAACGGACGCAAATGCGATCATCACTGCAAAATGAACCGACCGAACCAAACGCTCATAGAGGGAATCATTGGTAAATCGGATGTCATACAGTGTGGTCTGCAGCCAGGTAAACCACAATATGATAAAAAACATAATGTACGAGACGATGCCTGCCCGCCGACATTAGTCCTTCGCATTCTTGGCCGAGTATGAGGAATCCCTTACCTTTACGGTCAGTCATTTCATGGACAGAGGTTATTGTGGTCAGGTTGGCCACAAAGAACAAGTCGTAGAAGAGCTCAAGTGGGTGGGCCTCCTCCGCCTCAACCTCCTCGTACATTGCCTCTGCGCGGGATAAGCCTGTATCGGTACGATTCTTAATCCCATTCTCTGGCGTGGCCTCTACTGTCGGCACTCGCTGGTGGCCCGCATGTTCACCTTGGTGCTGTAAAAACAGGTGGAGTGGATTGGCAATCCATGGCAGAATTTGGGCTTTGCGTTGGACAAACCGTTGCCTGAACGAAGGTAAAATGGATAAGCACTGTGCGTACAACAACGGCAATAAAACTGACGACTTTCAGGGAAACTTACTGTTCCAACGTTGGAGTTGTAGAACCCGCGAATGGAACCACTGTATGACTCATGATAGGTAGGTGGATGATGGCTTGATTGTTTACAATGGTTCTATAGCTGACCGTTGAATATATATTAGTGATACAACCTTTCACGCTATTCAGGGGTCAAAGCCAGCAAACACAGCGCTAGTCTACCGAGCACCCCACCAATCCTGAAGCTGACTAAGCACTAAAGCAACCGTTTGTAACTGCACCACATGCCCGTGCCCCCTATGTCCCGGCCCTCTAGGTATCACGATGATGATGGCGACTATGTAGGCACTCTGAGACCAGCATGTTACCCGTATGAATAAAGATTCCAGGCGCAATTAATGTACTGCAGGACAGAGTAAACGACTATATGAAAGGGGGTAACTCGCCATCCAGACGATTGCAAGCCAGTTTCGGTTTAGCCCGAACCAAACGCATTAACCTGCCTGGTCGCACTGCAGCAGTCATGCTTACCCGGCATACTGTACGCACCCGATGCAGATATTTTTATTTCTTTTTGCTGTCAAATCCTTCTATTGGCAAGTATATATGTTGTACTATACTATGGGTCCAGGGGAGAGCACTCCAATCTTGAGGTATGGACATACAGTACCTATATACCTAATATAGAGTTCCTTGTAAGCTAAACGCGTGGCCGGGATGCGGCTATTTTCCGTTACCAGCAGAGCAAACGGTATAGCAATGCAATTGGAAAAACAGTGTCCCCAACCTTGAAATCCCACAAGCGAAATCCCAAGCGAGTTCTTCGCAGATACATTTTGCGAAGAGCAATAAAGTTCAGTTCCCAATTGAAGACTCCGGACGTTTTAAAAATGACCCAAACAGCTCACAAGAGTAAGAATAGACAGAGCAGAGAGCGTGGTCGCGGGCGGTAATCTCATCAACTGAAAAAGTTTAGTATTCCAACAAGCATCGTAGATCTGCATGGAGGCTGTGCCCAGGCACTATTTTCGAGTGTGCTAACCACTTCGGATTAGCTCTGCTCTTCCCATTGCACAGTTTACCGTTGGGACCCAGTTTGATCGAGACTAAGTTGTTCGCTGTAACCGCGCAGCCACTAATAGCAATGCACGATGCCATGCATACAGGAGGCAACCATATTGCACAGAACCCACACTTTTGGCTGACTGAAGCAAATTTTCCGGCAGTTAAAACCAGCTGGAAGTTACAACCTCCGAGAAAGGCCCAGGGAAGGAAATATTCTCAACATTGGGATGGGTAATGGACTGGTGTTTTGCAGAGTACTTAGATATTATGTGAAGAGGAGATTCTCACTCCAAATACTGAATTAGGAAGTCGATAGGTGTTGACAATAATGTCTTGTATTTGGAATTGGGGTGCTCAAAATGGTAACGTGCATACGGTAGTGCGAACTCGGCCCACAAATCCTTATCCTCCCACCCTTACAAGATTCCACTACCCTCTCACGTGTAACGGGCAATATCAGCCTATCATTACATCCTCTCAGCCTCATGCACAGCCCAATTACATGGAAATCCGCTAAAATGATTCAAAACCAAACAACAAAGCCCACTGAAAAATTAATCTAATAGCATCCTCTATATCCGTAATAGCATAACCTCTCTATTAGCATAGCCTTCGCCAGCCCGAGTTTGGGATTATGGTGATATTAGCATACCTCCCTAATAGCATGCACCTTGTTTCAAAACTTTGGTAGTATTTATCAGTTAGATTGCTGGCATGAAGCGCTGGGATTTGGGGTGATATGGATATTCCTATAGAACCTACGGATACTGTACAAACAAACCCTAGATCCCTTCCTCGCCACGCCGAGCCAGAGAGTGATGTTTTCACATGCACAAACACACCCAATGGCAACGCAGCAGGAGACGAATCAATCAAGCTACAATATCGCACATTACCAGACAAGTGGGTATCCCGAGATGAACCGACATCATCGGAGGCTGTAGAAACAAGTATACACAAAAGCGAGGTCAAGCCAGACCACCGAGGGTAGATCCAGGATTAGACGATAGGAGAGGTTTTGGCTTAGCTTAGAGTACTCCGGACTTCTCGCATAATATTACCCATGTACACGCGATTCCCCGCAAAACCTCTAAGAAAGTCCTATTATAGAGCTGTGACTGTATTTTGGGAATATACTCCGTATCGATGCAGGAAATGTGCGCACGCTGGTACTACATGTCATGATGTGTATAATATCAATATGGGTCTACTCTCTTACAAAGCACACGAACTCCCGTGACTTTGTCATTCTCAAGATAGGTAGTAGGTACTGGAATAATAGAGAGGTTTCGCACCCTGGCCTGGCGGACTGTATATCATGTGAGCAGCACTGATATGGGACCAGGGTGTGATGTTCGGGGCAAAAGACATGCCATCAATAATAGCATTTTTTTTGCTCGGCGGACATCTCTAGTTTACCACGCTAAAAACAACAACAAATGGCGGAATGCGGTTAAGTGTGAATTTTCCTTACTCTAAATCCTGTACTGGTACCGTTAAGACGGGCAGGGTGTGTGTAAAAACTCTTCTTCGGCGGACATCTAGCGCTAACGGTACAGGGTTGGGGGTGGCGTGACTAAAGTTGCATGCGAAACCTCTCTAAAATACTTAAGTAGACAAGTCGAAATTTACTACAGTGCAACCAGGCTAAGCGATACCCGGATTAAATTGTATCCTCTTTTAGTCAAAACAACTTAAACCTCTGGAATACTAATATGAATAGTGGTGTGTAAAATTGTCTGATTTCACTGGGAAGCACTGTAGGTGCTCTATATAGCTATATATGATATCGCTGAATACTTATGCGACGTAGAGATATAGCTATTATGTAAGATAAATGCACGAGGCGAACTTGTGGCCGTAAGAGTCCATTTAGTTAACCTGTACATGGGTTAACTTCTAGCATGTGGCTTCATCCAATAAAATTATCATCTTTATTGGTGCAAATATGTACACCTGTACTGAGTCCGCTAGTCAGGCCCTGAATTACTCTACAGTATGCCCATATGAAGCGGATCCAGATGCCGATCGCGATTAGACTTGGCGGAATATCCCCAGTATGGCGTTATCTGATTCAAATTGCAGTCGGGGAAGCCTAGGATCAAGCAGATTTGTTTTGTACAGGAGGTATTTTATCTGATTCTAATACCCGGGGAAATTATATGTTGGTAGTTGATCATACACTAGTTGAGTTTGTCAACTATACGACCATTTTGGGGTGGTCATTCTTGTCCAGGGGTGGTTACGGAGCTCCGCTGCTGGAACAACTGGCACTATTCTATTGGCTTCAATGTTGCTTTATGTATTCCATATTATCATTGTCTTTGCAAAAATCCTGAGCCATTGGATTAGATTAGCTATTTTTCAGGGCCCCATTTGATAAAAAGAAAATCAAATGCATCATTTTCCGAAATTCCCATTTTTCTCTGCTATAGAACATATAATTAACTATTGAAAGTATTAACTCATCTACCCCGTAGTTAGACATTCAGGCAAGTAATGAAGTTCCCTGCATGTGGGACCAAGGAGGAGAATGTATTAATGGCTGGCTGGCATGGAGTTGCAAAATTCGGGAACAAATGAAGATCAAGGCTCACAGTTATGTAACGTAATTGGTGGGTCTGAATTTGGGATGGAATGCAATTTTGCAAGTGAAGCTTGAGGACTCTCTTGTGAGAACGCTTGAATAATGCACTGTGCCTATGATACGTTCACAAACGCAAAGGACATCAAGTAAATTCAGGACTGCGAGGGATCAACTTGATTGATGAATAAGGGCAAATATCATGGTCACGACGCGTCATAACGGATACATACGGCATTGCGTACGTCAGTAGCTGAAACGTTTTTGTAGGCACGTGTATTTAAATTTCTGGCTGTATACACTTTCAAAATATTTCCGGTCGATTACGGAGTTGCAGATCAGGACGATACTAGGATACTCAGCTCACGAGCGCCTGGCTTGTTATGAATAGGACGATATAAAGTGAGGGTCAATAATCGGCTTCTACATAGTTAGTATTCAGGCTATACAAATAATGTGAAAGAATCACATCCAACCATCTTTTCCCCGGCCCAACATACCTATGCGTCGTTGCGTTGAGGAGGGATAACAGTGAGGAACCCCTGCTAGCTTAGAGGTATCACCACCCTAGCCTTGCGATTTTCCCTGTGAACCATTAACAAGCTTCAAGAGATCATCCACATTGGGAGTGACAAGATTGATAGTTATATTTATATATAGACATGTAGAAGTACTAGGAGAGTACAGTACATTGTAAAACCGGATAGCCCGGCCAAGCTGTTTTCGTACTAAACCTAAATACTACGCGAGGACAATGGGCATGTGTCCTAATATAAAATCTGTCTCGACGGCAGTCTGGTATATCTGTTGAATAATCCAGCATACTATAGAAAACAAATATTGTTTCAAGTTGACTGTGTAGGTGCCGGCAGGTTTTCAGGCTGTATATTTTTGAATTGAGTCATATCCTAATCTGTGTCCTCGAGTCCATTATTACGGAACTGCGTTGCTATTTTATATGCATGATGAAGGTACATATCCGAGAACTGAAGTAGAAGAATTTATCACTGGGATAGGTACGTTCCAGGCATACTCCGAAGCTATCTGCAATTTTGTATTGTAGTTTGCGCCTTAACAGAGGAGGTTATATTTATAAAAGTCACATAGTGCAAGCGGTTTAGGCTCTGGCTAGGAACCCTTGGGGGCCTTCATAGTTCTCCGAAAAATGTTCTGACAATGCTGTTTCTATATTCATGAACTCTTGTTTCTAGAAGAGATTTCTAGAGCTCCGAGTTAGATATCCCATGATCTAAGTAGATGAAGATTATAGACCGCTTCAATGGTCTTCAAGCAGCTTCTATGCGGTCATGTAGCTCAGGATTGCTGAAACTTGACTTTTAGGAGTCGTAATGCTGTCCTTCCAGACGAGTGGAGCTGAGACAGTACAGGTACAAGCATCAGCCAAATTCAACTAATTGCATGGTCCGTCTACAGCCTAGCCAATTATCATAGTATCCTGGAGTGGAAACTGAACCCCTGCCCTCTCATGCATATAGCTGCATTTGCGATAAGGCAATTGCTTCTTGAAATTTTGCAGCCACAGAGAGGAGGCCATGGACCTACTTCCCCGTCGAAAGCTGACCCTAATTTCATAGCCAATTCACTCGTGTAGCATATTTGAGCACCGGGATCTGCAAAAGAATAGCCTCATAGCTACTGGGTTTAGTTTCAGAGCCACCAGACATCGTGTCAATCTTTTGACATAATTAGGTGTAAATGCACTGCATCTTGGTAGTGCGCTTGATTACTGTGACTTTACGTTAGTACGATGGAACGGAAGAGCAGAATGGGAGTGTAAGAGAGCAGAAGAATAATTCACAACGATCTCCAAGTACGCAAGAGATAGTAGGGAAGGGTGCAGGGATTCCCCGAGGAATATCCTCATGAAGGAGCTGAAAGAAATGGATAAGGAAGAGGTGGGAATACTGGGTTGGAAAGATGCAGTAAGAGTTGAAAACCCAAAGTAGATGCCCTAAATGCAAGCATCTCAGAAGCAAAGATAGCCCCGGTTGCTAAAATATTTCTCGATCACTATATGCATCATGGGGTCTTGCGTTGTGGGTTTCCTCTTCATCAATCACATTCAAACATGCGATATAGGCCGGAGCTGTTTGTGGTACCGAGATGGAACCCCTTGGGGTGTCTATTGTCTGATAAATGTTGGATTTGATTTGTGGCTCATGCGTACAAGTTTTATTTTCCTTTGTTGAAAGCAATACCTATGCATCAAAGTACATACCCGTACGAATATAGAAACTATTTCTAGGTGTGGGCAGTTCAGCTACTCTATCTCACGTAGAATATATATCTCGCTCCTAATATGGAACCCTAGAGCCCCATCGATTTTTCATTTGCTTACGCAGCTCCACCTGTCCGCTTTCTGGGTCATTATCAAATTCAGCTTCAGGAGGCTGTCTCGTAGTTCAGGAGTGTGCAATGCATAGAGCACTATCTAGTTATATACGTACGGGTATGTATGTATATGAACTTGACATGGATATATCCCACGACAGCGTTTTCCCGTTTCTCATACCTGAATTAGATTTTGCTCATCTAAGCCAGCTGCCCTCAGTCAACGCAATTACAAATAATATTGAACATTTCAATTTACTTAATAATCAACCCTATCTCGAAGCTATAGCTCATCTCATCTCGGGTGAGTATCGTCATGCATGCAAAAGATTGCTGCACATGCATTAACGTATGCTAGCCGAAAAAAAGGACGTGTATATACCAGCACCGGAATCGGACACAAGAGGAGCACACCACAAGCGTTTACTGTACTGGGTGATTGATTGTTTACGTAGTTATATTACATAGGTGACATCTGAATCTCCAGTTTTCTCTTTTCCTTGAGAGTGGGATATTGGACAGGAGTGATTTAGCTCTAAATATATATACCTTACCTACTTATGAGCAAGACCACTGACATGTATGTTGCAACGCGGGGGGAATTTCTCATTATTCCAAATTCCTAGTTTTGGGTGTGAGCGTACAAATAACTATCGGTGTCTAGGCAAACCTGGCACCCCAGTGATCACGTTTTGTCCTAGCGGTTCATTGGGAACATGGTCAAGCTCTATCACTGCTCGGAAATGCTTACTGGTACAATCTAGTAACGTTTGCGCATCTTTCCTCTTAATCTTCAGCTTCACCTTCACCGGAAGAAATATTTATTCACCCTCCTCGGGAAAGGTGTGGCAAGGTCAGTTTACTAGCTCATACCTGCATCTGCAAGTCTTGAACTTGCACTGTCGACACTACATTCGACCCAAACAAGTTCACCTAAAAAAAAAATTATTCTACCATAACTTGCAGCCAACATAGGCCAGTATCCCACTGTTTGGATACAAGTCTACCCGATGTAGTACGGCAATCATTCTGCCACAAGTATTCCCCTGTCGTGAATTACCATATGAAAAGCTTTTAGAAAGTGCTGTCAGGTTTTTTTTTGTCAATGAATTGGGCGATTTGAATTAAGCTGCGCTAGGGTGGCTCTGAGGAGCACTTCTTTTATTTGCGGCTGAGTCACAAGTCACAGTTTGTTATCCTGAGGTTGACCATGCGTATCAAATTCTTTCACACGGTCACTCCTCCTTACCTCCATGGTCATCCTCTTCTCAGAGGCGCTTATACCCAATTTTCAAGTTGTTTATATATCCCACTTTGGTACACTTGAGTACAAAGTAATGGCAACTTTTTGCGACAAATAATTCAGGCTCCTATCTAGGCAGCCTCAGGCAGGGCAGCAAGGGGATATATTACATTGGAGTTGCATTAATATCAGACACTCCCCATCACAATCATGTAGCCGTCTTGAGGAAGGTAAAATAGAGTATAACGTTAATTATTTAATATTGCAAGATTGCCTGTATATACATTACGTGTGAGCACTGCGAGAACAGTATCTACTTCCCGTGTGGTGGATATATTCAAGGAGCTCAAGTTCACTAGTACTGACACCTAGGTCATCACTCCCATGCTCTGAAGATCACATTTCTCAAACCACCTTCAGTTGAATATCCTAGCCACAGTGTAATGTCTTCCATGATCTCTCGTCTCTTCCCCTCAACAAACCGCTTGAGGTTCTTGGAATTTACCTAAGCTAACCATGAAGAAAGTACATATACTTGAATCCTCCACCTGCTAAGGATATTACATATGCTTCCAGTTGCGAGGTCGGATTATGGACATTCGCTCATGTGAGTTTAAATATTTTGGTGCAAAGCTGAATGGTTGTTGGGATTTGACAGTATATCTACGGCTAGAGGTATACTATCTTATCATTTACATTATTTTCGAATCGAACTATGCAGACTAGACTGCCAACTGTTTCCACTGCCGAGATCTGTGCTTGCGCTTACAACAGTCAGCTCACAACGTCAACCACATCACAAGAATATAACGTTAGGGGTTGGAGTACCTATTTAAACCTCTTTTTCTGGCTTGGCGCGGTACAGAATACCAGGTACAGCGGTGCGGTACTACCCGGTTTATTGGCGGCGCAATTATGTCAAAGTCGGGGAAGGGCAAGAAAAGGCAATAAGCGGTACGAGCGCCCGAATATTGGTTGGGTCACGGAGGGTTAAACACATCGGCGCCGATTTCACAGCCCACACAGGACAAGGACCAGGTAAACCAGGCGTGGAATGCCTTGCAAAAGCTAGCGTTAGGGAAAGCACCTGGACAGGACGTCTTTTTAGTCACTCGTAGAGACGATAGAAGTAATGTTCACACTGTGTCGGTATTCAACTTTGTTGTTTCAAGGGACTTTTCTTCATGACAAAAACTCAGTACTCGCATGCAACATCCTTCGCGACGGTATGACGAGCCACCCGGGATTCCGGGAGGTTTCAAGTTAATCTGCCGCCTACGGATATGTGTGTGAATAGTATATAATGGGGCTAGGCCCCGATTGAAGAGAAGAAGAGAAAGTGAACATTGCTTAAGTGGGAATCAAATCTAGCTCGAGTGGAATAAACAAATCTCAAAATCCAACGAAAACAAATCAGCCAACAAAACCGAATACAGGACAAGCTTTTCAATACCGGGAGCTTCTTCTCCTCTCATAGGAGGTGGTGCGGAGAGTCTTGCTTCCCATCCGCAGTGACTGTACCTTGGTAGGGCTGTCAAGGTAGATGACCAGGGAGGAGTGTGTCTTTCCCGATAGACGGCGTTTCTTTGTGAGCCAACGCGCTCCGACTATCGCCAGGTTGTTATCCTTCTCCAGCCAGCGGCGCATTTCCCAAATCGTGAACTTGGTTGGGGCAGCGTGGACAATAATTACTCTGCTTCCCTTCCCCTGTTGTGTGTGCGATGGTCCTGCTGCCGGTCTCTTCTCTTCTTCCCTTTGCTGTGTGTGTGAAAATCCCGCCTGTATGTATACCAGGCGGTCTGGGTGAATTTTCGGTGCTGGCGGTTGTGGTTCCTTCCCCTTCCCTTCCCCATTAGACTCAGGGGGCGATGAGGACTGTGTTCGTGTTGGGACTGGTGTCTGTGTCGCCGCTGTAATGGTAGTTTGAGTTTTTATCTGAGTTTCGTCCTCTGAAACTGACAGTGGGGCTGCGGAAAGCTGTTCTCGATAACTCTCTGCCACCATTGCGAAATCTGGCATAGAGAGCCGGATTCCGTGTGCTTCCCTAAAGAGTCCTAACAGGGAATGGACATGGTAGCGCCATGAGCTGTAGGCAGAGCAGTCCTCATTCTTCGGGGCAAATCTCCTCAGGAGTTTGAAAGTCTGTACGATATCCTTGTATGATCTGTCGGAGACGACTGGTTTGTTAATCGGTTTATGGTCTGACTCGTCTGAATCTGTTTTCTGCTGGGGCGCTGGTGGCATTTTTGTAATGGAATGAAGATCGGTTCACTTTCGTGAAGCTGCGTGGTCTGGTTGTTCTGAAGCACAGCTCAGAACGGTGGCGATATGACAATGAGAAGGTATTCCGTCGGGGACAGTTAGGTTAACAGGCTAATCTCGGTCTCCTAGATTGCTTGATATCTTTCTAAGGTTTTCTGCTCCTCCTCATCTCTGCATTTAACGGATGGGAGATGGTGGGTATTTATACCTGCTGGCTCTGTATTGGTAACATGACCATGCCATATGACATATGACCATTGTTACCTGGTTTTTCTTTCAACTGGTGACACAACAGACCACCAGCGAGACTACACAAAAGGTGTGAGGGAGTAAAGGTCTCCCACTATCAACGTGTGGCTGGATAGGCCCATCACTAGGTAGCGCTAAATACAAGAGGAAATTAAAAACTGAAAAACTGACGAGTTCAGGGTAATGACGGACGATAGGAAATACATGATTTGCTAGTATGATAATGGCTTTCCATTACAAATCTCATTTGATTAGCCCAATCTCGTCTAGTTAGCATATCGACGGCTCGTCTGGTGCAAACGTCGACATCGTGACCAATCCTTACAGTGCATGCAATAGGGCGGTGGGCTGAAGCTCGCGAGTCTCCCGCCGGCTTTTCCCGCCCCTGGCTCGAGCCGACTCGTCTCGTACTGCCAAAGCCAAATGATTGGGAAGGAGACAGGAGAGATAGAAAGAAATTGGAAGAGATAAAGACTGAGGCAGAAAAGTCCAACGGGCTTGGGGAGCGATTGTCCAAAGTGGCAAAGGTCATTCGGTGCTCTAGAAGGGCACCGGATATCGCGGTAGCAAGAGGGAAGGAAGCGGAGGCGAAGGTTGAAGAACAGGAAATGGCTCTAGTGGGTCTAAAAGAGTCACAGAACATGTTAACTAGCACGCAGGAGACACCATATGAGGAGGCAAAGGGGCTGAGGAAAGCAGTGAAGCTTTAGTGAATCTAAGAGAGACTAAAACTCAATGCAGTGTTAAAGGCATTCGTGAAGTTGAGATAAGGAGTTGGTCGATAGGCTGGCAGCACTCGAGGCCAACCCCAGGGCAGATATGTCGAGTTCTGCAAAGGTGTAGTGGAAGTCAATTGCACGAACTTAGTATGTAGGTGTTTTCTTACCTTACTGTGATTTCTAAATCTGCATATGTCAATCATTTGGTAATTATAGAAAACCCTTGTTTCAGGTATATCGCCCGCGCTGGGGGAATGTCACGGGCAAATAATCTGGGGAGGCCTGGCTGGAGGATGGCCCAGGCCCCTTGCGAGAGCTTATAATTGCCTCGCAGCTGGCCAAGGCCAGCCGGGATAACTCGTAGCTTAAACCAAAACCAAAACCAAAACCAAGACTCAAAGGGATCGAGGCCTCCGCAGATAACCCCGAGGGGCCTGACTCCATCAGAAACCGAAAAACCCGTTCGGGCGCATGTGAAACTGGAAGAAGCAGATACGTATAAGCTCAGGGCCCATAGGCTAGAAAAATATAAGGAAAACAAAACAATCAAAGAAACCAAACCAAAACCTGACTGGAAGGGATCGGAGCCCACATACCGGCAATGCCAGATGGCCCCGAGAGGTGTTCTGGCCCAATTACCAATAATGACGAGTTGTCAATGTGTGGACCCATTGGCCAATGGGGCGCTATTTGCAGTTCGGTCGAACCATTCACCAATGGTGATGTTAGCGCCAATAAATTGCTGCGAAATCGTTGAACAGCATAATCCAGCCGGACACCATACCCAGGACGGCTGGCACCTGGTCTTTGTTTGCCCTCTCTTACACGCTCACAGACAAGCCCTGGGGCAGTATCAAGGACTGGGAGGATCTCGACTGCCCAATCTGGATCGAAGAGGAAGAGGAGGATAACTGGGATGCGGTAGAAGCCTTCTTCGGTTTTTTGTACAAGTGGATGATTGGAAGGAGGCACTGAGGCATGTAGGGCAGTGCAGGCATCTTATGCTCTTTCGTTTTTTGGATACCGGTAGCACTCACGATTTCTCTTTACACTTTCCTGTTACACATGTGTATCTATCTGCGTTGTTTGTCTATTTTGTTTTGACGCGGGCTTCAGTCAGGCCCCTCGGGGTCATCTGCCATTTAGGCGGTTAATGACAGCATGGGAGCTTTGCGTCACTCGAGTCTCTGCTTTACATCTGTTTTGAGTCCATTCTACAGTTGTTTCACACTTTCAGACATCTCGACGGCACCGTTTCTGGGCCCAGGGAGTCTACGAATTCCCTTCACACATGTATCTATCTTCATTGCTTTCTGCGCGCCGGACCTGGCAGATTAACTTGCCTTGTCCTGAATCCACCCGGGTTTCCGGGTGGCTCTTCATGGTCCCCTTACTGGGACTGAATAAGAGTAACAAGTATTTAAAAAAAAAAAAAAAAAAAAGTGTTTTGCCCGCCGACTTGGTAGATTAACTTGCATTGTCCTAAATCCGCCCAGGTTTCCGGGAGGCTCCTCATGGTTCCCTTACTGGGACTGGATAGGAGTAATGAATTTGTTTTTTAAAAGTAGAAAAAACTTTTTGGCGTATAAACTGACGGTAGGCATGGCACAGTGGTAAGTTCTTTACTTTACGGTCATGGTTACTTAAATTGAGATTTGTTTTTGTTTTATATAATTTAAACTAAAATAGAGAATACAAGCGGCACAAGTTGAAAATAGGAGAGGACGGTGTAAAGATTATCAACAAACTAGTTGCAATGGAATCAGCGGAGGCAGCAGAAATGTCGGTCGAAGTAAATGGTGGTTCGAAAGCAATGGCAGTTCAAATAGGTGACAGGGAGGAAATTTAGAGCAAGATCATGATCAGATAATGAGTTGCTTGGAATTACCTTATACAAGCTTTTGGGAACAATCTTATATAAGCTTATATGAGTTGCTCAAAATCATCTTGAATAAACTATTTGGGATATAAAAGTAGGACTAACCGGAATATGAGAACAAAATGTAAGGCAAATAGAACTAAATGATAAATTGATGTAGAATATATGAAAACCTAAATCAGACCCCACTAAAGCTAAATGAAAACCTTCTTGACCTTAACAACCAATTCAGCTACCCTCATAGAAATATATCTAGTCAAGTATTATAAACAATAATTACAGATACAAAACCGTACTTACTATCACTTATGTACTAGAATTAGGAGGTTTTTTTTTTTCTTATAGTCTGTACCCGCAATCGACCTAAGACCCTGACGGGGACCATAATTAGGAGAAATGAAAAAAAAATTTTGGGATAAAAATATGTACTATAATAGTATCAGAAATATCCTCCAACTTGAAAAAATTAGATAGTTTAGATCTATAGGAATAGCAATAGGCGAGCGGAGAGTATAGAAATAGGAATAGCAACAGGCGAGCGGAGAGATCCAAGTGTCCTCTGAAGGAAGGTACGAACAGAGCGAGTTGGTCACTGGAGAGAGGAATATGAAGAGAAGAAGATGTTCGTATACACAGTGAGTGCATGTATTGTATTGAGTGAAGTGATGACTTAGTTATCTCGAACAAGTAGGAACATGAACGAGATATATATACATGTATGAGCGTACATCTAAAGCATGAAGAAGAATGAGAAGGAGAAGCACATGTCCGTTGCAAGCCGTATAGCTAGGCAGGAAGCACACATATGATGTGCAAGCCGCTGCGAGCATGACTTCCTCCATTGATTACGGTTTCTTTATTTCCTCTTCATAATATCCCGCCTCCTCTCCTGTCAAAATCCCAACAGCCTGTCCCACACTACCCCGCCTGTAGCTTTTTTATTTTCTAGATACTCATCACTCATTTGCGGTCCCAGTAAGGAGACCATGATGAGCCGCCCCGAAACCCAGGTGGATTCAGGAGGGGAAAGTTAATGCCTAGTGTCAAACCGTCAAAAGCAAATACACAGAGGACACGACGAAAAACTCCGGCCCATTGGCCAGATAAATGTGAACCAGAAATCTAAGACGGCGCAAGACCCAAAAGGATCGGAGCTTCCGTGGTGTCATTATCCGGCTTTTGCCAGAAGACCCCGAAAGTCCTGACTGAGACCCGATCCGAAGCTTGAAAAAAACTCAAGTACCACCTGGTAGGAAAATTAAATGAACCCGAATCGTAACGGAATCAATACTGTTCTATCCATCTTCCCTAGTCTTGCATTCACGTCCTCTACCTTTGCTGCTGTCTAGGTATTCAGCCAGTGTTGGTAGCTGCTGATATTGTTTTAAATAATGTATGAGCAACTCTTGCTGGGGGCCTTGTACTTTTGCATTTTGCTCTGCCTTTTGCTTTCTCTGCATATTGTTACTCTGTCTGGAAAATTAAAGTTGCAGACGCTGGGTTTATTAGGAAAACTGATCCGCACTGGTAGGACGGGGGAGGTCTGCAGTTCAGGGGAGCTCCATATAAAAATTAGATCTTGTTGGTCTGCTTACTGTGCTCTATTCTCTGACAACAGAGATATATTATGCGGGTTCTGGGGATTCCAATACTTCAGAAAAGTTTTTTCAGCTTTATCCGGCTTAAAAGCAAACGGGTGACACTACCTAGCGTATACCTTTTATTGGGGGGTTACTGAGCGAGTGGTATCGCTGGGCATTGAATGGAGGATGCAGCGGTGGACTCTTAGTGCAGTGAAGCAGGGTGATGCGAGTGCAAGAGCGAGAAGAGCGTGTGAGTGTGTGAGCAGCATATAGGATGTTCGGCCAAGAGTACGCGGTCTTATTGAGTCGATCTCGAGAAGCATATCAATACATGAGTGTCCTGAGAGCTCGTATATATAGAGACGAGATCAGGGTAAAACGTTCAGGAAAACAGTCTAAGCTAGCTAACCTAAGAGCAGTAATACCATGAGTCCGTTATGCCAGATGCATGAGTGAGTACGCAAGCAGTAAAGAGCATTAACTGGAAGCAATGAGTATTGGTGCGTAGGCTAGTAAGCGAGGATAGCAAGAACATGTGAAGAGAAGAAATAACGCAGAGATCCGTTAGCAGGGTAACAAGTGCTCGCAATAGGTATCAGCAATACATAGCAGAGAGACTTGACTGTCTGCGTAAAGAAATGGTCATTTCAACACCTTTAACTGGTTATCAAATACAGCGCCTGCTCAGCTGATGGATTGTTCATGTTATATTTATAATTTCCCATAGCATCCTAAATCCCCCAAAATTATGTAAACTAATACATACGAGGAGAAAATGTGGCAAGGTCGATTTCCCTCCCCCCCAAGGTGTGGACTATATTTTTTTTTTAAAAAAAAAAAATCCGCAAGCCCTTGCTCAGCCCATCCTGCTAGTGTACATAAGATGATCTCAGGAAAGTCTTAGTCTTACTCTATCGCTATATATGATGCCCCCGCAGAATGCAAAAAGGTATCACCCCACCCCTCAACCTTGATACCCATGCCAGCTTCTGACACTGCCTCTGTAGTAATCTTGACACTACAGCGGCCATGTCGGTCAGAATCCACCTTTGTTAGCCCAACTAGGACAGCTGATGGTGGCTTTGAAAACTTCCTCTCAAACCTCACTACCCCAGATGTGCCAACCATATTACCACTACATATTCCCGGATATCCCGAAGGGTACGCGAACCAAGAGATTCCCGCCTGATATAGCTCTGTATTATGCCACGTGTTGATATGGACCGTGAACCCTGTTGCTGATATGTCTGTGGCAAATGCTATGATACGCCCGTTGTTATCCTGAGAGAGGTCAAGCTTGTTTAGCCACACGACTACTTTTGGGGGTGCCTCATATGGGTGCTTGAATACGATTTTGCAATATGTGAGTTGTTGCGGGTTCCGCGGCGAGTATACTTTAGTCGTGTCGAAGGTGCCAACTTGGAAATATGGGTGTCCACGCGGGGCAGCAAGCCAAGTACAACCTGCACTGCATAGTCTCGTATTGAGCCATGTCCTGATGTGTGCACCAAAAAGATGTTCATGAACATCTTCCACTGTAGCTTTGACACGTATATTGGCACCACGATCGATTTCCAGCGAATTTATACCGATAATTATTGCAGGCGGGTCGGGAAATTCGGCAGAATATTTAATGAACTTATGGTCGTGAACTCGGTACTGAGTGTCGGAGTGCCAGGTTCCCCCTTTAAGGACTTGGGCTACAATTGGCATCCCGACTGCTAGTGTTTCTTGCATGGCATGAGCTTTGAGATTATCCATATCGACAACGAGTTTTGTCCTATCTGTTTCAAGCGCCATATCACAATCAATAATCAGGGAAGCAAAGTTAGTGGGATAATGATCATAATTCTAGAACTTCAGTCTGGATATATGTTAACGTACCTCCCACTTGACTTATGGTAGCATTTAGCTTATACCCTAGCAACTGTTCCAGACGATTCACCACATCGACTATATCCTTTTCCAAACCAGAACCCTCTGAGATTGGGATACTGGTAGGCATGCTCACTGGTCCCTCCGAGTTGTTGTATGCAGCTGGGTTCAAGTCGCAAGGGTAGGCTGCCGTAGGCGGGTTGGTGTGTCGTGTACTTTCTTCCCCGTCGACACCTACAATACTGGTTTGAGGGGTTGCTGGTGATCGCATCGCAAAACTTGGGACAAAACGTCGCCACTATCGTTCAGCGGATACTCAGTAAAACACTCAACACCTCAGATCGAATAAAGTCTTGTAGAGGTCAAGGTTTAATAAATAATAAATATCGGCTACAATACTTATAAAGGTGATCATGTGCCATCCATAGCGGCTCCTAAGCTGTCTAGGGCAAAGTACTACCTAGTCGTTTTTGTAATCCTACAATGACCGCGAGGTTGGAGGCCTTTCTAAAATCCTAGCTTTACCCATGTCAAAACAACTATTGAAGTGGGAGTACCCTTAAACATATTATCGTTTCAGTTAGGGGCACTAGCCTGCGCAAAATGAGAAGGCTCTGGGGCCTCCTATGCTTGGACTTGCCTTGGTCGCGGGAGTATGCTGTAACCGAGCAACGAAGGCATGTGGTATAGAAGCAATGTCGAGATTGTCGGGAATATACGGCCGACGGCGGCAGCACATGTGAACTCGCTCATGATAGCACATGTGCACCCCAACACATGGGGACAACACGCACGTGTTGAGAATGGATTGGTCTACCCATGTGAATAAGAAGGGTTATGTGGTAGACCATTTGTATAAACCGCTGGAATAGCCAGTGGTTGAGAGAAAGTAACATAGTACTACATTCTACAAGTAACAAATTTACACATATATATCCTATCTATCGGTCAAGTATCTTAGCCTACCCTCAATAGGTGTATCATAGCATGCGGTCATAGCAGGTGCAATCCGAGGATATTTTTATGGCAATTCCTAACGACTAAATTTCACCGATTTCAGCCTTCCAAATCTTACTGCTCGTTAAAAATTATGGAATAGTTTTTAAATTGGCGCTAGTATAGCACTACCATCTTGATGGATACTGGAACAGCAAGTAGGGCATTAAGTTGCCAACATTCGGACTGCTGTACCGTACTACCGTAGATATGCGTGCGTGGTGTAGCTTGAATTGACTCTGGCGTACTCTGTACTTAGCTATATATAGCAGCCACTAGAATTTCCCCTACAGTGGAATCGATATTATTGTGCGGGGTTCACTGACATCACTTTTGTAACATTACTGTATACCACTTCAATTCTCTAGAACTCGTAAATACGGTATATACGGTATCCCTGTGGCGGTTACCCCAGAGGTATCTTGGGGCAACTTTTTTTTTCTTTCTTTCTTACCTATTCGGTCCAAGTAATATAATGGGACCATGAGCCACCCGGAAATCCGGGTGGTCAGGACAAAGCAGGTTAATTGCCTATATACCGCAAAGTAACAGACAACAAACTCAAGAAACAGGTAGGACGGGCCCCGAGAAGTATTGAAGAAAGTGTAGTAAAACGCAAAATAAAGAATACGATACCGGACCGAGATTAAGGAAAGTTTAATAGAACCATCGTCAATTGAAAACTTAAAAACTAAAATAACCCGTGCCCCCCTGTAAAATTCGGTCTCTGCCTACAGTCTAACCTTGCTATACCGGACGACCAAAATCCAGCAATTTCTGTCCGGTATAGCAAGGTTCCGGTATGAAATAATACAAGGGTACGTGGGACAAGACAAAAGTTACCAAGGAAGGAAAATTCTTCAACTTCCGTATGTTTGAACATCAAGCTCAAGATTCATCAGTCAACATGTTGCGTGCCGGAAAACAAAAGCGTCGAGCGCTCACCATATTAGAGAAGCACCAGATCTGTAAAAAGCGACAAGATCCTAAGCATGCGAAGGAGAAATTGAGTGAATTTGGAAATCATTTCTTAGACTCTGAGGTATGAAGAATGGTAAATCTATGTTGGTAGAGATCCTAATATAATCAAGGTCGAGCTGTACCAACATCTACATTGTCGGACATCTTACGTGATACATAGTAAGAAATGGCTTGAGGTTGATGTTACAGCAGTCGATTCATGGAAGTAAAAGGAGCGAACATCTCAATACCCGGTTCTGGAGCAGTGTCTACTTAAGGATTCCGTTATAGCAAGGGCAAAATATATGTAGATAGTAGTAACTTCTCTGTATTCGCTGTCCAGTCCGGTATAAGCAAAAATCCGTTATAGCAAGGGTGATTTAGGTGAAAAGTAACTAGTTTGGTGGCGGGGCTTAGGGGTATTCCGGTATAGCAAGGTTTCCGGTACAACGAGGTCCGGTATAGCAAGGTTAGACTGTACTGTAACTCGCCTCGGACCACTTTGCCGATTAATCGGTGATCTACAGATTACGCACCAAGATTCAAGGCTAGCCTGCTTTATATTGGGGCCTCTGCCAATCCCCGCCCCAGGCACGGTATACGCCACGGCGCCTTAGGTATATGGTTGCACGCACGCGGGTGACTTCATCTGGGGACCTTGGGTTTCTACGTAGGTAAGCGTCTTTACCCTCCCTACAACTGAGGCTAGCTACGTGGAATGAAGTGAACCAATGATCCAGGACGCATGCACGCATAAGTATAATAAATGTCTATAGTATTTCTAAATGTTTATGTACATGGGAGCTAATGCCACAAGAGACAGAAATATAATGAACTGGACCTGTCCAACCTTGCCATATGCCTAGCGAACTCCAGGCCAAGAGCCTGGCCTCTACATACGTTGGTCTGCGAACGAAAGTGGTGGGAGTACAGCTTAGACTAGGCTGGCGCAGAGATATAGCAAAGAGGACGGTGGAGGGAAGACAATGCTCTCACCCAGATTGTAGGCAGTTCATGACTTGTGTTATTGATCTTGAAAGTCATGCCTCGTGTGCCAGCGGTAGCTGCTGTGTAGACTAGTAATTTGGGGTGGCAGGCAGGGAGTTTAGGGGGGCGCTAGTCAACGCAACGGGTATGATCAACCCCGCTTGGCAGTAGTCTGGTTGGCACAACACCCTTGTAGTGGAGGGTGTTGTGCCAACCAGACTAGCTTGGCAGCTGGCTCGAGTATGCTAGCTTAGACTGGCAATATGCCTACACGCAGCTAACGTTGCGCTATGCCTGTACAGGTAACAGTTGAGATGTTGCAGCCATAATATATGTCCTTGTCCATATATTGGCTACCTGATATACAGCTAAGTGGCAATGAATTTGGTACCCCGCATAAAAGGGGTGGGTATGCAGCGCGCTTGACTCAGATTTAATGCATTGAATGCCGCTAGCATGTTTGTGGGCGAATGTCTTACCCCCCCTTAACCACGCAACCAAATACTTAGATATATTATCTATCGGTACTAGTACCAGCAGACAGCTCATGAACTTTAGAGTAAAAGCCTCTGATTCCTCCTATATATCATGTCAGAACCTAATCTATCTACAATTCAATTTAATACGCTTTTAGCAGAACCAGACGAGCCTATCATACCCACTACCCAGAAAAAGCAGTTAACTGATTTTGAAAAAGGCAAGATTACACTTCTCTATGAGCAAGGCTGTGGATATGGACAAATTGCCAACTATATTGGTCGACCTAAGTCAACTATCCAGAATTTTATCCAACGCTATATAGAACGTGGAACCCATATAAATAAACCACATCTAGGTCGACAAAAGAAGATCTCAAAAGCTACCGAGGATGCAGTTCTAGCTCTTATTGAAGGGGATACTTCAATATCTAAGCTGAAGCTTATAGACAATATACTCGAGTTACAAGATATTCATCCACGAACTATCGATCGTATGCTTTGGGGTAAAGGACTTCGAAAATGGATAGCAAGAAAGCGACCAAAGCTACTACCATGGCATGTTAGTGCAAGGTTAGCATGGGCTCTAGAACGGAAGGATTGGACTCTAGAGCAATGGAAAAAACATGTTTGGTCTGATGAGTGCTCAGTAGAGCGTAGTAAAGAAGCAGGGGCAAAGTGGGTTTGGAGAAAAAAGGGAGAGGATCGTTATGAAGTGCAGGCAATAGATCCATGCAGGTATATTACTCCTTTCTTAATTCTTATAATTATTAGATCTAATATTTATATATAGGACGGCTCATGATATCTCTCTCATGGTATGGGGATGTTTTTTTGGATCATCAAGAGGATATTTATGGCTACTACTTGAAGGGCATAATAATGCTATTCGATATGTTAAGATTTTAACACATGTTCTTCCTGATGTTCGTCTAGAAATGAGTGAGTTGATGGGTATTGATGATCCAGTTTTTATGCAAGACAATTCATCAATCCACACCTCCAAGCTTGCACGCGCATGGTTCAAAGATAATGACTGGGTTGTTGCTAAACATCCAGCCTACTCTCCTGACCTTAATCCAATCGAACATGTTTGGGCATATATGAAACGCCAACTTCACCACTGTAACGTGGGCTCTGGGAACAAGGCGACCAAGGGGTACGCCGGGGAGAAGGCAGAGGCTAGGGCAAGACATACGTAGGAACGCTACGTGTGTGACTAGGGGAAGGCTGAGACAGGAGGCAAGGGCAAGAGGCAAGAGAGGCAGAGGGCAAGGGACACGAGACACGCGGAAGCAGTTGCCGCGTATGTCAAGGGAGGCAGCTGGACTGCAGAGATAAGGCGAGGAGGTGCACAAGGGAGATACACCAACGTGGAGAGAAGCAAGGCCCTGTATTGGATATACAAGATGTTGGATGGGGATCCAACGAGAGGGCGGAAAGAGCAAGCTATATATACAGGCTTCCTTCCTGGCCAAGGCCACCGGAAGGAATAAGGTTCCCGAGACCCCTTATCTCGGGAACAGAGATAACAACGATATCAATCAACAATAACGAGAGTCGGACGGAATCCCGTCCGACTCCCAAACCTGGCTAGGAAAGGACGGTTGTGACACTATCCCCCCTTTAGGCTCGGAGCTCCAGTGACTAGGAGGCCTGGGCACGATAACCGGCAAAATCAATACAGGAAACAACAACAACAACAACAACAACAACAATAACAACAACAAGGTAAGGACAAAAACCCCAACTCCGAACAACAAGAACATAAACAACAACAAGAATGCAAAGTCACGACCTCAGTCGACTGGGCGAGGCTTCCTGAGGTATCGCTGGTGGAACAGGGTAACCAAATCCTGCGCATTCTCCAAGTCCTCTGCGGGTTGCCAAGTGGCCTCCTCGTCCCCTAACCACTTGACCTTATACTGAACTCGTCCATAGTGTTTCCTTGAGTCCAGTACCTCCTCAACCTCCCACTTCTCTTCACCTGCGATCACTACTGGAGGAGGTGGGGGGTGCTTTTGCCCGGGAAGGGGATCATCGGCGGCTGGCTCGATCTCCGAGACATGAACGACCGGATGGCGCTTGATATCCTTGGGAAATCTCAGCCGGTAAGCATGAGTGCCCACAGCTGCTAACACCTCATAGGGGCCTAGGAACTTGTGATCCAACTTACGAGAGGGTCGTTCTGTCCAGAAGTGTCTGCTAGAGAGCTATACCTTGTCTCCTGGTTGGTATTTGGGGCCCGGTAACCTAGACCCGTTGGCATATTCTGCTTGCCTGACCTGAGCATAACCCAACTCAGTCTTCAGGGTAGAGTGGAGTTCAGAAATCTGCATGGCGAACTCCTTGGCTGGGGCATTCTCCCTGGCCTTGCGCAGAGGTGCTAGGGAGTCTACGAACCGAGGGTGCCAGCCATAATTGGCCAGGAATGGGGACGTTTTCAGTGACTCGGAGAACTGGTTGTTGGCGGCAAATTCGCAGGTTGCTAGCAACGAAACCCAGTTGTTCTGCTGGTAGCTGACGAAGGCCCGCAGATACTGTTCCATAATCGCATTCATCCTTTCCGATTGGCCGTCCGTCTGGGGGTGGTAAGCTGTTGACAGACGAACTTTGATCCCCAGAAGTTCGCAGAAGGCTTGCCAGAATTCTGAGGTAAACTGAGGGCCATGGTCGGACACAATCGATTCAGGGAGGTCATGGTATCGGAATACATTATTGAGGTAGAGGTTGGCTAACTCCGGAGCAGAGCAGGTATCCCGGCAGGGTATAATATGCCTCATCTTCGTCAACCGATCTACCACCATCAGGATGGCATTGAATCCCGAGTCCTTCGGCAACCCAGTTACAAAGTCCATGGTCAGGTGTTGCCAGGGCCGATCCGGGATCTCCAGGGGCTTCAAGGTTCCGTAGGGGGCATGACGAGTGGGTTTTGCATGCTTGCAGATATGGCAGTTCCGTATATACTGTTCTACCTCCTTTTGCTGGTCGATCCATGTGTATTGTCTAGCTAGTAGTTCTAATGTCTTAGCCACTCCAAGGTGACCTGCAGCCAGGGTATCATAGTGTTCCTTGATCAGCTGCATCCGCAGCTCCCCTTCAGGTATATAGAGCCGATCTAGGTGGTATAGGAGGCCGTCCTGAGTGGTGCACTCGGCTAGGGAAATCTTGGTATGACGGCGCTGTCCAGACTCCACTGCGGTAATTATATCCTTAACCAGGTCGTCCTCCGTATATGCCCGTCGTATCCGCAGAAGGAGATCTGCTTCGGGGTTCGCTTCAGCTTCAGCATCAGCATCAACATCAGCATCAGCATACGCATCAGCATCAGCATCAGCATCAGCATCAGCCTCAGCTTCCACAAGGGTATTGGCCGCCAGGTCGAGATTTTCGGGTTTCAGTACCACCTGATTCTGGTACTTCAGCCTTTCATCCCCCCCTTTAGGGAGATCTCCTGATCTCCTAGTCAGTGCATCCGGCTTACCCCCAGCCTTTCCTGGCCGATACCTTATCTTGAAGTTAAACCGAGAGAGGAATTCCGACCACCTAGCCTGTCGGCGATTTAGCAATTTGGTAGTTGTGAAGTACTCTAGGTTCTTATGGTCAGAGAGGACCTCGATAACCCCCTTTGCCGATTCCAGGTGTGGTCTCCATTCCTCGAATGCTCGCACAATGGCCATTAACTCCTTATCATAGATTTCGTGATTACACTCCGCCGGGGAGTGCTTTTTGGAGAAATAGGCCACTGGGTGGAGGACTCCATTGACATACTGGGACAGGATTCCAGTGGAGACATAGTCGGAGGCGTCCGTTTCCACGATGCACTCGCTATCAGGGTCAAAATGGGCCAGGATTGGGGCTGAGTAGAAGGCTTCCTTGAGGTTCTGGAAGGCGGATTGGGCTTCTGGATTCCAGTGGAAGGCCCTTTTTGTCAGGTATGAGCCAGCTTCTACCTTCGTTTTCGTCAAGGCCGTCAGGGGTGCCACGATTCTTGAGTATCCCAGGATAAATCGGCGGTAGAAGTTGGCAAATCCTAGGAAGGCCTGCACATCCTTCAAATTGGCTGGGGTTTCCCACTCTTGGATTGCAGCAACTTTGGCGGGGTCCATCCTAATACCTTCTGTGGTTATGATCAAGCCCAGGTACTTCACCTCTTGGACATGGAATTCGCATTTTTCAGGCTTAAGGTACAGCCCAGCCTGCTCCAGCTTCTCCAGCACTTGTCGGACGTGGATCTTGTGTTCCGCTAGGGTATCCGAGTAGATGAGGATATCGTCCAGGTAGGTGGTGCAGAATACATCCAGAAAGTCCCGCAGAGTGTCATTGATAAAGTGCTGAAAGGAGGCGGGAGCGTTGGTTAGGCCGAAGGGCATCACATTGTACTCAAAATGGCCATATCGCGTCCGGAAGGCAGTTTTCCACTCCTCCCCCTCAGCAATTCGTACCAAGTTATAGGCCCCTCTCAGATCCAATTTGGTGAACCATTTGGCCTTGGAGAGCCTGGCTAATGTCTCCTGGATCAGGGGCAAGGGGTACCTGTTTTTTACCGTAATCTCATTCAGGCTGCGATAATCCACGCACAACCTAAGGGAGCCATCCGATTTCTTCACAAACAATATGGGTGCACCTGCTGGGGAGGAGCTATGGCGAATGAAGCTCTTGTTGAGGTTTTCCTCCAAGTACTTCTTCAGGGCTTCCAATTCCGGTCGGGACATTCTATAGAGTGGGCCGTAAGGGGGGGTTTTACCTTCTATCAGCAGAATCGTGTGGTCATATGGTCGGTGAGGTGCGAGCTTCTCCGCGGCCTTCTCTGAGAACAAGTCGATAAATTCATGGTATTCACCTGGAACCATGGACTTCCATTCCTCCCTCGACCTCGTCTTATTGATTTCCAGGTTCACCTCATGTATGGAAAGGGCATGCGCCTTCAGCTTGTATCTCCTAGTGAGGTAAGCGAAAGCCCCTGCCCCAATAAAGCTAATATTCAGGGGCTTTAGGGGAGGTTGAACAGGGAGAGTAGGGGAAACGGGGGGAATGGGAGGAACGGGGGGAACGGCGGGAACGGTGGGAATGGGGGGAACGGGGAGAACAGGGGGAGCAGGGCATTGAGCAGCATTGATGTGCGCGGGCTGGTGTACCACCTGGGTTGGGTGGATTATCGGGGGTGGTAATGCACATAGCCCCGTGACGGTGATTTTTGGACCTCCACAGTTTGTTCTGCAATAATGGCTATTGAATTGCAAGGTGTAAGAGCCGAAGCTGACTGACACATCGTGCATTCTGAGCCAGGGGATCCCAAGGACAATTGGATATTTTAGTTTGGTCATGAACATTGGGAGGTCCTCCGAATGGTCTCCAATGGTACTGGGTAGACACGCGAGGTGGGTAATAGCCCCAGAAGAGATAGGGCGGCCGTCAATGACATCAAGAAGGCGGGGGGTCTTTAGCTTGGAGGTTGGTATGGAGTTTTTACTGACGAAGGTCTGATCAATGAAGGCTATCCCCGAAGTACCACAATCTATGAGAGCTGATGTTACCACTGTTTTACCATTGAATTTAACAGTTATTGGTACTACAAAATGCTCGCCAAACAAGCGAGATTCATCAACAGACATAGATGCAGGCAAAGAAAACGCAGACAAAGATAAATGACCCATGATAGGTCCCTTGCTAGTGTCAGCAACTAGGCAAGGGACTCCGCTTTTCCCAACTCCTCTGGGGTCTCGGACACCGCATGTATGGCCAGGGAGCGATTCTTTCGAAGGGGGCAAGCCGCAATGAAGTGGTCGGCCTTCCTACAGGCTATGCATAGCCCATTATTCCGGCGGCGTTCCCTCTCTTCTTGGGTCAGGCGAGGCCTGCCTGCTGATAAATCCATGGGGGTGGTGCCGCCTGCCACCAGGGATGGGTGGGCTGGCTTATTGGCTGTAGCTTGCGTCTGAGGGCTAGGGTTCTGGGGTCGAGTTTGTTGCTGGAGGTGCTGGGCTCTAACAGGAGGCCGATAGGTACTGGGGGCGCTGACCTGGACTCTCAACCTAGCCATCTTTTGCTCCATCTTGGATGCCTGATCAATGAATTCATCCAGGGTTTTAACATCTGGAGATTGGAGGAGGGCCTGTTTGAGCTCAATATTGAGGCCTTCCTCGAACTATTCCAGCTTCACCCGATCGTTCCACTCCACCTCCACTGCCAACCTTGAGAATTCTGCCACGTATGTTGAGAGGTCATGGCCCTTCTGTTTTAGTGCTCAGAGAGCGCGAGTTGCTGTACCCACGGGGTCTGGGTCTCCGAAGGCACGGTCGAGGATTGTGAGCAGAGCAGCAACATCAGGGAGGTTGAAGTGGTCATCGAGCACATAAGGTTGGACCTGGTCCAAAGCTCTGCCCTCCAATAGGCCGTATACATAAGCTAATCGGTGCTGAACGGTAGGGAATTTTGCAGCATCCCCAGTTAGTTTGATTTTGATGGAATTTTTCCAGGCTTTCAGGCGAGTCCTGTCGCCATTGAACTGTGGCGGGGTAGGGAGATCCTGGGTCTTGGGTGCCTGTAGTGCTTGGGGTGCTGGGGCTGCTTGGATTGTGTCCAGGGCTCTATTCAGGCTCTGGATGGTCCTTCTTTCATTGATCAAGTCGTTCTGGGCGGTTGCGAGGTCAGCCTGGCAGGAGAGGAGGTCTTCGGTGAGTATCATGACCTCGTCATTGGTTCTGGTCTGTTTTTGTTGGCCTTCATGTATGGCTAATTCCAGTTGTTGGCCTAAGGCATCCGCCGCCAGGTATATATCGATAATGGTCTGACGATAGCTGCCGAAATCGTCCTGGTTCATGGGAATGGGTAGAGCTTGCCAGGCTCGAAATCTGGCTGCAAGTGCGGGGGTGGTGTCTTGGGCAGCCATTGGGCGTACCGGTTGATCAGAGTGATCCAACGTAGTGTAACGTGGGCTCTGGGAACAAGGCGACCAAGGGGTACGCCGGGGAGAAGGCAGAGGCTAGGGCAAGACACACGTAGGAATGCTACGTGTGTGACTAGGAAAAGGCTGAGACGGGAGGCAAGGGCAAGAGGCAAGAGAGGCAGAGGGCAAGGGACACGAGACACGCGGAAGCAGTTGCCGCGTGTGTCAAGGGAGGCAGCTGGGCTGCAGAGACAAAGCAAGGAGGTGCACAAGGGAGATACACCAACGTGGAGAGAAGCAAGGCCCTGTATTGGATATACAAGACGTTAGATAGGGATCCAATGAGAGGGCGGAGAGAGCAAGCTATATATATAGGCTTCCTTCCTGGCCAAGGCCACCGGAAGGAATAAGGTTCCCGAGACCTCTTATCTCAGGAACAGAGATAACAACGATATCAATCAACAATAACGAGAGTCGGACGGAATCCCGTCCGACTCCCAAACCTGGCTAGGAAAGGACGGTTGTGACAACCACAGGTATCCGGATTTGATTAATATGCCGAGAAGCCCAGAAGTAGTTAAGGAAGCATTAGCAGATGCATTAGTGGAGATTTGGGAGATTATTCCTGAGTCACTTTTTCATAGTCTTTATACCTCTATGCCTCGTCGTGTAGCAGCTGTTATTAAGGCAGAAGGTTGGTATACTAAGTATTAAATTTCTTGTCATTAATCAATGTTTATATAGATAATAGATCATATAAATAACAAATATCTCTAATAGGCCAAAGTTCGCTGCTGCTGTTTCCTATATGGTATGTGGGTTGGTTAGCATCTATAGCAACTAAGGAATGAGGAAGTGAAGTACTTACTTTTATTGCCAGGCCAGCCCTCCCACCAGCAGCCCTCCCCTCCCCCGCCAGCCCTCCCCCACCAGCCAGCCCTCCCCTCCCCCGCCAGCCCTCCCGCCAGCAGCCCTCCCACCAGCAGCCCTCCCCTCCCCCGCCAGCCAGCCCTCCCGCCAGCAGCCCTCCCCTCCCCTCCCCCGCCAGCCAGCCCTCCCGCCAGCAGCCCTCCCCTCCCCCGCCAGCCCTCCCGCCAGCAGCCCTCCTACCAGCAGCCCTCCCCTCCCCCGCCAGCCAGCCCTCCCGCCAGCAGCCCTCCCCTCCCCTTCCCCGCCAGCCAGCCCTCCCGCCAGCAGCCCTCCCCTCCCCCGCCAGCCCTCCCGCCAGCAGCCCTCCCACCAGCAGCCCTCCCCTCCTCCGCCAGCCAGCTCTCCCGCCAGCAGCCCTCCCCTCCCCTCCCCCGCCAGCCAGCCCTCCCACCAGCAGCCCTCCCCTCTCCCGCCAGCCCTCCTCCAAACAAAAGAAAACAACCCTCCCCCGCCAGCCCTCCCCCAAACAAAAGAAAACAAATACAAAAGAAAACAGCCCTCCCCCGCCAGCCCTCCCCCAAACAAAAGAAAACAACCCTCCCCCACCAGCCCTCCCCCGCCAGCAGCCCTCCCACCAGCAGCCCTCCCCTCCCCCGCCAGCCAGCCCTCCCACCAGCAGCCCTCCCCTCCCCTCCCCCGCCAGCCAGCCCTCCCGCCAGCAGCCCTCCCCTCCCCCGCCAGCCCTCCCCTAAACAAAAGAAAACAAATATAAAAGAAAACAGCCCTCCCCCGCCAGCCCTCCTCCACCAGCCCTCCCCCGCCAGCAGCCCTCCCACCAGCAGCCCTCCCCTCCCCTCCCCCGCCAGCCAGCCCTCCCGCCAGCAGCCCTCCCCTCCCCCGCCAGCCCTCCCCCAAACAAAAGAAAACAAATACAAAAGAAAACAGCCCTCCCCCACCAGCCCTCCCCCGCCAGCAGCCCTCCCACCAGCAGCCCTCCCCTCCCCCGCCAGCCAGCCTTCCCACCAGCAGCCCTCCCCTCCCCTCCCCCGCCAGCCAGCCCTCCCGCCAGTAGCCCTCCCCTCCCCCGCCAGCCCTCCCCTAAACAAAAGAAAACAAATATAAAAGAAAACAGCCCTCCCCCGCCAGCCCTCCTCCACCAGCCCTCCCCCGCCAGCAGCCCTCCCACCAGCAGCCCTCCCCTCCCCCGCCAGCCAGCCCTCCCGCCAGCAGCCCTCCCCTCCCCTCCCCCGCCAGCCAGCCCTCCCGCCAGCAGCCCTCCCCTCCCCTGCCAGCCCTCCCCCAAACAAAAGAAAACAAATACAAAAGAAAACAGCCCTCCCCCGCCAGCCCTCCCCCAAACAAAAGAAAACAACCCTCCCCCAAACAAAAGAAAACAACCCTCCCCCACCAGCCCTCCCCCGCCAGCAGCCCTCCCACCAGCAGCCCTCCCCTCCCCCGCCAGCCAGCCCTCCCGCCAGCAGCCCTCCCCTCCCCCGCCAGCCCTCCCCACCCAGCCCTCCCCCGCCAGCCAGCCCTCCCGCCAGCAGCCCTCCCCTCCCCCGCCAGCCCTCCCCCGCCAGCTCTCCCGCTAGCTCTACCACCAGCTCTTCTACCAGCTCTTCCACCAGCTCTCCCCCCGCCGCCAGCCAGCTCTTCTGCCAGCTCTTCCGCCAGCTCTTCCGCCAGCTCTTCTGTCAGCTCTTCTACCAGCTCTTCCATCAGCTCTCCCTCCCGCCGCTAGCCAGCTCTTCTGCCAGCTCTTCCGCCAGCTCTTCTACCAGCTCTTCCGCCAGCTCTTCTGCCAGCTCTTCTGCCAGCTCTTCTGCCAGCTCTTCTGCCAGCTCTTCTGCCAGCTCTTCTGCCAGCTCTTCTGCCAGCTCTTCTGCTAGCTCTTCCGCCAGCTCTCCCGCTAGCTCTACCACTGGGAATTAAATTCCTCCCATGAATGCTGGTACTCCAAATCAGGTATTTCTGAATCAGGTATTGTGGAAATCTCCACATCAGACAAATCAAAGTGGTCCATAGACCCCAGATCAGAGTCGACCCAACTATCAGCCCACCTAACTTTTTTCTAAATTGGCTGACTCAGATAGACCAGTTGTGGTGCTTGCCTTGTGGCTGGAAAATGCACCAATTGGTCATCGCAATATTGCGAGACCCGTTCCTTGATTCTCACACTCAGACCTTTACAACTCGGATTTACTTGTTCCCAACGAAATTAGTGATCTAGTTCTGCCAGAAGTTGACAATTTACTGATCTCTATATTAGATCGACTCGGATAGGGGTAGTGGTGGTAGTGGTAGTAGTGGTGGTAGTGGTGGTAGTGGTGGTAGTGGTAGTAGTAGTGGTAGTGGTGGGATTGGTATGGGTCATGATGGTACTAACCACGTAAGTGGTCAATAAGACAAGAAGAATGGCAATGATACAGAAGTATATGTTGATGTGTGTTAGAGATATTCTGTAATACAGTATGATATTGCGGTATTGTGCAATAGAGGATGTTGTAGTATAGAGGATGTTGTGCTATAGGGGTAGCATGTTGATGCGTAAATGCCTACGCTATCATACGAGAGGCCAGTGCCTGCCAACGTTGGTGTTGTTACTGCCTACTAAACATTAGCGCTAAACCTATAATATGCGCGCTAAACCTATAATATGCGCGCTAAACCTATAATATGCGCGCTAATGCAAGACTCTTATGCAGGGGGGGTACCAAATTCATTGCCACCTAGCTGTATATATGGAATTCATGCCTTCGCGGCCTATATATATGATGTCCTAGCATATATTTAAGCCTCGAAGGCATGAATTCAATGCATATATATAGGCCGTGAAGGAATGAATTCATACCCAAATATATATCCAGCGAAGGCATGAATTCCATGCATATATATAGGCCGCGAAGGCATGAATTCCCAAGCAAATATATAGGCCGTGAAGGAATGAATTCGTAAGGAAATATATAGCCAGCGAAGGCATGAATTCCACGCATATATATAGGCCGTGAAGGCATGAATTCATAAGCAAATATATATCCAGCGAAGGCATGAATTCCATACATATATATAGGCCGCGAAGGCATGAATTCCATATATATATCAGGTGGCCAATATATAGGACATATATTATGGCTGCAACATCTCAACCACGCAAAGACGTAGTTATTGTTCATTGTTCAGCCGAATGAGACTGTTACCTGCACAGGCATAGCGCAACGTTAGCTGCGTGTAGGCATATTGCCAGTCTAAGCTAGCATACTCGAGCCAGCTGCCAAGCGGGGTTGATCATACCCGTTACGTCGACTAGCGCCCCCCTAAACTCCCTGCCTGCCACCCCAAATTACTAGTCTATACAGCAGCTACCGCACGAGGCACGACTTTCAAGTGAGCTCTCCGTCCCTAGCATCTGGAATTTTTATCAATAACACAAGTCATGAACTGCCTGCAATCTGGGTGGGAGCATTGCCTTCCCTCTGCCGTCCAGCTTGCCATCCCTCCGTCGTCCAGCTTGCCTTACCTCCGGCCATGCCTCGGCTGTCCAGCTTGCCATGCCTCCGCCGTCCAGCCTGCCTTACCTCCGTCGTCCAGCTTGCCATGCCTCCGCCGTCCAGCTTGCCATCCCTCCGTCGTCCAGCTTGCCTTCCCTCTGTCGTCCAGCTTGCCTTACCTCCGTCGTCCAGCTTGCCATGCCTCCGCCGTCCAGCTTGCCTTCCCTCTGCCGTCCAGCTTGCCATGCCTCCGCCGTCCCCTTTACCATATCTCTGCGCCAGCCTAGTCTAAGCTGTACTCCCACCACTTTTGTTCGCAGACCAACGTAGGCCAGGCTCTTGGCTTGGAGTTCGCTAGGCATATGGCAAGGTTGGACAGGTCGAGTTCATTATATTTCTGTCTCTTGTGGCATTAGCTCCCATGTACATAAACATTTAGAAATACTATAGACATTTATTATACTTATGCGTGCATGTGTCCTGGATCATTGGTTCACTTCATTCCACGTAGCTAGCCTCAGTTGTAGGGAGGGTAAAGACGCTTACCTACGTAGAAACCCAAGGTCCCCAGATGAAGTCACCCGCGTGCGTGCAACCAATATACCTAAGGCGCCGTGGCGTATATCGCGCCTGGGGCGGGGATTGGCAGAGGCCCCAGTATGAAGCAGGCTAGCCTTGAATCTTGGCGAGCGAGGCGAGTTTTACGCGCCCCGTGGCGCATACTAGGTGGAACGCCAACCATGCCGAAATGCGCCGAATTAGTCATCTCTTCCGAGAGTTCAGGGCTAGTCGCACTCCAAAAGACATACCAAGAAACGCCTACTTCTGAGCAATCAAGAAAGCCACAGCTGAACACTGGAATGGAATATGTGAAAATACTGACCCCCCATCCTGTGGAACACAGTATGCAAGGCCATCTCAAAACCCGCCGCCAGTATCGCAACTGTCAATAATACCACCACGTTTGAAGACAAAGCCATAATCCACCGGCAACATCTCTTCCCCCCGCCCCCTCTAACCACCCTCTACATCCCCTCAACGGACATGTCTGGTTTTACCCTGGTCAGTAAAGCGGAAATCCAAAAAGCAATCGATGCGATTCCACCATCCTCTGCCCCCGGTTCTCCACCTCCGTATGGAAGGCCTTACATGCTATCCGCCCTGATATTCTCACGGCAATGACGGACTGGTCCCTTAGATGCCACACCCTCTCCGCTCTCCTTAAGAAGGTTCTAGCAGTAGTTATCCCGAAGTCCAATAAACCAGACTACTCAATCCCTAAAGCATATAAGATAATCTCCTTGCTCCCCACACTCTCTAAAATAATCGAACACGTCATGCTTAGCCGGCTAACAGAGTTCTCTTCACAGTGCCTGTCACCTTTTCAGTTCGGAAGTAGTAAAGGTCGCTCCCCACTCGATGCAGTCCACCTTTTACTAGAAAAGGTGACCAAGGCCTCGCATCAAGGTCTATTCTCATCCGCTCTCTTTCTTGATGTCATGGGGGCCTTCGCGACAAGGTTCTCCATGGTCAGCTTGCCGAAATCATGGCTGAATGCAGTTTCCACCCTTACCTGATTGACTGGATTCAATTATACCTATCGGACAGGTCCATCAAAATCACTGATGGGGCAGCCTGCGAACAATCCTTCACCCCTGTGAGCATCGGAATCCCCCAGGGGTCCTGTAATACGGACTCAGGGGGCAAGGCGACCAAGGGGTACACCTGGGCAGTGGGCAAGGAGATCGCACACGTAGGAACACTACGTGTGTGATAGCTACGTGTGTGATAGGGAAAGGCTGGGACGGGGGCAAGGGCAAGAGGTGAGAGAGACACGCGGAATCGGTACCGCGTGTGATGCACACGGAAGCAGGAGGCAGCGGGGCTGCAGAGCTGTTCGACGAATCAAGGCAAGACGAGGGGGTGTACAAGGGAGGTACACCTTCGCGGAGAGAGGCAAGTTCTGTATTAGGATACAAGATGTTGGATGGGGATCCAACGAGAGTGCGAGAGCTGGAGGCTATATATACATAGTGACCTAATAGACTTTCCGACGATAACGACAACGAAGAACGCTAGACAATGACAACCCGAAGGTCAATTGAAGACGGTTGTGACACTATCCCCCCCTTTAGGCTGGAGCTCCAGCGACCGGGCACGACAACGGACAAAATCAACAACACAAAACAATAACAAGAGCAAGAATAAGAACAAGAACAAGAACAAGAACCCCAACTCCGAATTGACAACTACAATAAAGATAAGAAAGACAAATCATCATTCGGCTGGACGAGGCTTTCTCGGGTATCGTTGATGGAACAGGGTGACCAGATCCTGAGCGTTCTCCAGGTCTCCAGCTGGTTGCCAAGTAGCCTCCTCGTCCCCTAACCATTTAACCTTGTATTGCAGATGGCCGTACCTCCTCCTCGAGTCCAATACCTCTTCGACCTCCCACTCCTCTTCACTCTCGATCACCACAGGAGGGGGAGGGGGGTGCTTCTGCCCTGGGAGGGGATCGTCCGCCGCTGGCTCAATTTCCGATACGTGTACAACCGGGTGGCGTTTGATGTCCTTGGGAAACCTCAATCGGTAAGCATGAGTGCCCACGGCTGCCAACATCTCGAATGGGCCCAAGAACTTGTGGTCGAGCTTGCGTGATGGTCGTTCCGTACGGGCATGGTGGACAAAGGGACAAAGGGAGAATTATATGCTCGACTAATGTGTATCCTGGCTCGAGATTATTTACTAGAGGAAATAGCCAGAAGTTCAATCCAAGATCGCGCCCAGGAATGCACATACTCGATTCCTTTCTTGGCTCACAAGTTCCTGGAGCAACTTACAGGAATGCCAATTTTGCAGGAACATGCTGCTCTCCGGGAGAGCAAACCAGCACAGAAAATCAGAAGGAAAGAAAATCATACGAGTGACGATCCCGTCGATCCATGGGCCCTTTTCCGTTCTGGGTACATGAATTTTAACCACTTTTCGCAAACGCAAATATCTTTGAATCCGGAAACATTTCAGGATCTCCTACATAGTCTGCTCCGACAACATTGTGCGCTTCAGTTGAGCTTTGGGCAACCGCATTGGGACCTGCTTATTCCGATATACTTTGGGGATTTAGACAAAGACTTCGATGTCAACAAGTTGTCTGCGGTCTTTCTACAAGCCAAAAATCGGGTGAACAAAGTCAAGATTCCTCTAGGCAAGGAATACCCCGAGATATTTAGACAATGGAAGTCGCGTTTGGTGATTTCCATACAGATGGAGTTGGGAACTGTGGGAAGTGGCATTGAGACTCAAGTTAGGTGGCCTGAGCCTGGAATTGATGAGCCATATGTGTTCGGAATACGACTACTGGGTAGTGGGAAGGACACATACCCGGTCTTGGGAAAGCACAAGTTGGAGAATGCCTGTGCTAGACTAGTGAAAACTATAGTATTTGAAAATAGTGGACTAGAGAGCATGATCTGTGAGAGCATGGTTAGATTCAATAGTCACACACACAAAGAGCGATATAGATTGGATGGTGATACTACGCCTGAAGATGTTTCCGGCGTAGTGTCATAGGAGGGGAGGTAATGTTGGTAATTTGAAGTGACGGAGAAATTGTTGTTGAACCAGTATAGTATAGAGGCTGAATTACATACAAGGGCTCGTTGCAGTGGTCTAAATTACCTTAACCTTGGTCCTTGGTCAGTAAACGGGACCTATGTAGCATCGTACTCCGCCAAATATTCGCAAATACATCAGTAGCGATTATCTTACACCACATGGCTAACCTCTCTCTCAGGCACTACACTGACAATGCCGCATCACGACGGGCATCAATTTGTTCTAGATGTTTGGATTTGGTTGTTATCTGACTGGACTCTGCCCGATTGTGCCTTATGCTAGCGCTGTCGTGCACCTTATAATGATGGGGAGTATTGATAGTACCTGTCTGCGTAGATCTCCTGAACGATGAGAGATTTCTGAACCTCTCTGGGAGCCGATCTCTGCTAATTGGTGAGTGCGGTCATGTTCAGTCTCCCTCCCATTCCTATGCTCTTCATCCCCTTTCAGTCTTATCTACCCCTCCCTCTAGTTTTTGTTACGTTTGTATTGAGAGCATACAGGGCGGTACTCTACTTCACCTGTTAATTTACAGGCAAACCTCTATATTAGCATAATGTCGGGACCGGGAGTTTCAATGCTATTAGAGCAGTTATGCATTTTGCTCGGCATCACGTGAACCCGGGCAATGAAATGTAAATTTCAATAACCTGGCTAACAAATCGTTGCCTATACTGCCTCCGCCGCCTGCATTGCCCTGCCTACCTCCACTACCGCCCCCTATACCTACTGCCTCCCCTGCCTGCACTGCACTGCCTACTCCCACGAGCGCCACCACTTCCACTGCCACCTCTACCTCCGCTATCTCTTTAATTAGGTCACCACTCATTGAAATTTGTCTTTCAAAACGCAGAAACCGATCATAGAGACAGTATATAATAGTGGACGCTGAACTCGTCGGACTCGCTTGATATCACAAGCCAACAGGCTTTCTGTAACCTCCGGTAGTCTTGGTTATCTCGAAATCTCTTTAGGATACCTAAATCTTTTTTATTAGTATTATAGTCAACGAGATAGTGAATCATACGGGCTATAGTTGATTAATTAATTTGTTTTTTGAACGTAGCATTGAACCACTGTGCCAATTCTTGCTGCGTTTTCTTATGCGTAGGAAAACGGCTGAAATCAACTCGCTCTCTGTTGGATCTACCTCCCCTCCCGATGGCGGACCGACCTGTGGAGTGACGTGTGCTGTTGAGGCGATTCACTACCAGTATTCATCATAACTACTGAGAGAATTAGAGTAGATAACATTGATAGAAATCCACAGTCCGTATATTTATCACAGATTTTCTCCGCCGCATGCCACTAGGTATGCACGTTGGATTGTTGGCAGTCACCAGGTTGGAACCGGCAAATGCTATGCATGCTAATTTAAGAGTTATGCCATTCTAGCCATAGTCCCAAACACGGGCCGGCAGAGTCTATGCAAATATCCATGGTTATGTAATTTTAGAGATGCTAATATAGAGGTTTGCCTGTAGTCAATATGAAAAGTTGTTGTAATGGGAAATCCTATGATCAAGTGAACTCACTCGGAACTGTGACAAATGGATCATAAGGTCCGCAGGTTGGCATGTTCCTGACGCTTTTACGGTATGAAGGACGTTAATGCGGAATCCGTCAGGTATCGTATTTTTACAGTTTCCTCCTAATGCAGCCCGCTGAAATATCCCTCTCCAGATTGTAGTTTTCGGTCACAGGAGGTGAGTCATGCAACCAGACTAGTTTTTGGTATAGGGGTGGTGTTACTCTGGCGGAGGAGCTTTGTTGGAAGGCGGCACTTAGCAGGACTGCCTTGGGAACAGGCTAGCCGGGTCACTAAGGGACTCGCCGTGAACTGCTGGTATTCGTTAGCCTCCTCGGGGAAAGTTATCAGCTGAGCATATCGCTTTTATTCTAGACGTCTGAGAAGACATACATCGGCACATTCAGTGCCGTAGGCGAAAAGAGAAGTACTCGATGCCAAGCCAGTAGTATGATATTAAGAAACCTGAGGAATGGTATGGAAGTGGAGAGTAGAAGGGAATGAACGTTTGAGGTAGAAGGTACAAAATGTCATAGATGTATTGATTCTGTCAATGGCTACGATGTATCTTATTTCCGGTTATTTAATGCTCACCAGCTGCCTGAGAATGGTAGTTCGGATTTTGGAATGAATTTTCAAATTTGTGTTGTTGACTACATTTGCCGGGTATTTTATAGGTCTACTTTCTGCTTCAAATGAGGTCGCGGATGTGGATTTTTGCTTGGTGTATCGACACAAAGCTTCAGCATAATGAGGCAAGTTATGTTTAATATGATGAAGAATTACATAGGTGCGAGTTACCTACACTTAGGAAAGCTAGGAAGGACAAATCTGTGACTTGACGGGGCAGCGCAATGCATGGTACCAAACCTCCCAAACCGACCGCATGCGAACCCCCCGTAGGTACTTTATATCTAGGTGGTACTTACTGCAAACATGATAAGGACGCCACGCAAACAAAAAAAATGAATATAGAATCAAACAATTCTTCACTACTCCGTAACGTAGCGTCACATAGTTTAGGCAGCCTGTACAGGGTTGTAGAGATCAGATGGTACAATTCGTACGGAGCATGAAAGCACAAACTTCAATTTTCTGGGCAGCTCAAACACCAGTTCTCCCCAAAAAGGTAACTTGCCGTATTTTTAGTTATTAGTGGAGGGTGGAAGGTCTGTTGATGAGATGAAAACACTTTTGCAGGAGGGTACATGATTCAGAGCATGCATAAGCAGGTACTTACAGTATTAGGTAAAGTACACACATTAGTAGGAAACGTACAATATGAGAGTATTGTAGGAACAGGCACTTATGATGTAGAGTGGGTCTTTATCCCATGAACTGATGATGCTTGTATTCACGGGAGATGTCCCTCTCAATAGTTACACAAGGGTCATGGAACCATGCACGCTAAATCAAATCCACAAATTGTACCGCATATAAGGCACTCTGATAAATAAAACAATAATTTTGTGGGAATAGTGGGCTAGATATATTATTGCATCTCTTGTACTCGGTAACAGTAAATGATTCGAAATCTGAATCGTTTTAAGAGCAGGTGCTTTCAAAGGTGGATTCAGGCCGGCTCGAGCTTTAAATATATGACAGCTCTGCTCGGTAGTTTATCTTGAATAACACAACGAAGTAAAACGAGGCACCGGGAAGGCACAATGCATGTGAACACTATGATATGGTTAGCTCATTATTATGGAGGATAGAATCTAGGATACATCAGGAGTAGCTTATAATGGGCACCCGATCTGGATCTTATTGTAGCATTGTGAAGTGGTGCCGCTACCCTATTAATGGATAGCATTACAATATTCCAAACTTGAAACCCTTAGAATCAGCTTGCCATTACGAACCTCCCTCTTGCTTTGGATTCGTCTCCTCAGAACCCCTGTTTTACCCAACAAGTAGCATTTGTATGTTGGGCACTCATGGAAGCCGGATTTGTGAAATATTGTTGTAACATAATACTATTGTCCGCTGAGCACGTTCCTCATTGAGGTAGACAGATCAAATTCCTGGGAGACGATTCGTGGGGGGGCCTATGTACGCTGGCATGCGAACTCCTTGGAGTTCGCATGCCCTTATATCCGCCTTTGGTGACCTGATGCCACGTTGTGTAACCTGTCCGCTTTAGAACTGCCATAAGCCCGCCTTTGTGTTGCGTATATGCACTTATAGTCGGTTGTCACTTCCCCTTCAAGCAGTATATGCGTGGAGTTACACACAGCCTTTCTGTTACACACACAGCCTCTCTGTTACACACATACTACTGGAACATAAATACCTCTGTACTGGGATAAAGGGCTATTGCTGATGTTCCGGCTCTTGTAGTTCGCGGGAGTTCGCACACCGGTTTGGGAGGAACCGAGTGCTGAATCCTGCGAGATTCTGTTCACCGGTTTGGAGGAGAACGATATCATGAATTGGATATAAAAAGTAGAATGAGGACTCCACAGAGATTACCATTTTCCCCATCGACGCTTCCATATTCATTTAGGTAACCCACGATCTCTCTACCCTCCAGCCCAATTACGTTACACTATTGATATCAATTACCGCATATCATTACCTCACGATGCAGTTCAAGCTCCCTCTCATCCTCCTTGGGTTGATCCCCGCCCTTACAACTGCCAATCCAATGCCAGTAACAACTTCAGCTTTGGGCACCGACTCCGAGGCACTCAACAAGCGTGCACTTCCAGACTGCTCACTCAACTACATCCCCGCCTGTTGCACTTTCGTCACTTGGACTTCGTACCCATACACCTCACCGGGACTCAGTTCGGGATGTAAGTCCTTACCACACTTCAATTCCATATCCCTGCAGGGTACTTGTACTAGGATATATATTAAAATCGCTTGGGAATAATAATATTAATAAAATTAATGATAATAGGCGTGCCGATGCCCGCAACTGGATGTACAGTCGCACAGCCAAATACCAGGGCGTGTTGTGAAGAGCATTATTTCACCAGCGGGAAATTGTGGTATCAACCCAATGGGAAAGTCTGGTGTATTGGTGGGGTTTAAGCTTGTGGAGAGCCTTGTAATTCGCAGGTTATATTGGAGGTGTCAATGGTGTGGATATGCATGTAGTACAAGGGAACTTGGGGCGTAACTTGGGTATAGGGAATACTGAATTGTGATGAATACGGAACCACAAATTTTACTTATATTTAATTTACTAGAGTGCCTGTGGAATGAGCCTGGAATAGCTTCGGGTTAAAACCAAGCAAACTTTTCTTTCGCTACGGGATGTGGGAATAATTCCTAGAATGTTGGTTAGTTTCGGCTAGTTTTAAAGACTTAGATGCATCTTTAAAGAAGCTCATCTTGTTTCTCAATCTACAAAAATTCATTTTCAGCTCAAAACCCCCAAGCACTCCATATGCCCGTTCCCCACCGACCACAGACCATGATCCAGTAATCTATCCCACTTCTACCAATCTCGTCAAATAGCCTCTAAATTCCTTCACCATCAGCCGCTAAGGGCTCAGAGGATGGGCAAAATAGGCAGCTTCCGTCCGTTTAGTCTAGTGGGTACTTCCATGGTCCTTATGAGTTTTGTATCCCGCACTACATGGAGCAATGTTTCCGCGGAGCTTCAGCAATTTCGAGGCGATCGTGGCAGACGTATAGGGACATGGAAGTCTGGGATTCTATTTTCTAGACGAGCAGCTACGAGGAGGAAGGTAGTCTAGTGTTCAGCTGGTACATACATGAGCGGGGTATTGGGTTCATTGACTTCTACACCTATCTCCTCTTGCCACTGGCTATTCCAGTATATATACATGTATGCGCTATCATCTCATGTGTGGCATATGCATCATTATGTAGGTAGGGTGCCCTATGGACCCACCATGGATCATATCACGTGGATCACGTGGATCGTCTAAGGGCTGTGACTTCCCAGCTAATAAATAAGTCATTGCACTCCACCACAACTTCAACCAAACCCAATGAGTAGAGAAAAACTAACGTCGGAAATTCCCCTGGATTCTAGAAAATCTAGGTGGGACAATACCCGGTCTATAATAGGTGGTACACTGTGTACTGATTTGTTTGTTTTCCTCCTACCTTATTATAATCATATAGATAGCATGGAGAGTACACCTATATATATAATTTTTACTTTAATATCTTCTTTGGTTTTTGAGAAATGAGTCAAAATACATGATCTGTTCCTGCTGCTGATTGCCTTAATGGATATTCTTTTATAGGACTTACTTGTGTGTTCTCCATTCCCATGCAATTACTAGGTGGTGTAATAAACGTTTACCAATGGTTGTCAACATAGTGTATGACAACTGACCTGAGGAAGACCATATCACCAGCTGGTGCTTGTAGGCAAAGAACCGTGTAGTAGAGTATATGGTAAAATTAGTTGGCAGATTGATAAAGATGTCCGAGTGCTCATTGGCTAACCCGCCTGTTCGTCAGCCTATGACAGGGGTAGAGGTGGAGGGAGTGTTGCGTATGAGGGAGATCTTATTGCAAGGCAGGAGTAGTGGTATTAGGTTGATTTTTGCGAGGCGTGAGGGAAGCCATGTTGTAGAGCATAGTTATTTCCCTAGAGCTCAACTGGTAGAATGAACTCTGATCACTGTGCTTGTACATATATATACCATCATGGGATTACCTGTAGCGGCTAATATATCTCAGCTGAGCAGAAACCCTCCATCTGTAAGGATGGGGTTGTCAAGTTTTTGTTCACCTTCCTTCGCCAAACAATCTGCTTCCTCATTTCCGGGAATGCCAATGTGCCTTTATCCAGCACATTCGGGACATTGCCTCAACGGCTTGGCAACAAACAAAATTGCGAAAAATGGTAACCACACCATTCTCCACCTACTGGTACAATGCACCTGTCTCGAATTGGAAGCCTCTTAAATGTAGCCTGTTTGGCACAACACCCTCCATAGGAGTGGTAAACGTTTGCAATTAATGTCATACACTCTGCATTGGCAATGGCGGATGGAGAGCTATACATCGTTATTTGATAAGTTATCTCGATTATGCTATTAGAAGGAAAAACTTGATTTCATGACCGGTGTTAACCACCAGCTAGAAAACAATGCCAAGGGTATGGTGTTTAAAACATGAGTGGTATATTGGTGGAAGTTATATATATTCTCTTTACTCCAGTGTCAGCGGTGTAGCTTGTAGCTACCTAGTGTAGGCTTTAAAGTATATAAAAGCTTGTATTCTCTAAATCTCTCCAAGCTAATCTAAACTCACTCTAACATGAATAAGACCTTTATGGTCATGATACAGGAAAACCCAGGACTAAGAATAGCCTATGCATAAATAAGAATGCACCATATGATATAGCATACCACACCTAGGAAACTAATGTGAGTCTAACTACATGAATGGACTCAAGACAAATTTGGTAACATTGCTGCTCCCATCACTGGACCGAGACCTTTGAGAAAATGAAGTATCTCTACGGCTAGCAAAAGAAAGACTGAAGATCACAGGCTAGAGCTAAGGAGAAACTTGCTTGAGCATTAGGAAGAAAAAAATCTGAGAACTAAGAACGTTGAAGGTATGACTTGGAGTAATGAGTGTATTATAGAAAGGTTAACTCATATACTGTATGTAACGCAAATATGGGGTTTTTGAATACCAAAGCAGAAGTAGGATAAAGACTATATTAACACAATTCCTACAAGTAAAGTCCTCGTACACCACACTGACTAGTTATTCTACACGCTTTAAGACGGATCACAATTATATTTTGATTTTGCACTGGAAAAATGTAACTTTTGCAACCAAACATATTCCAACAAGAGACATCGAGTATCAAGTAATGTGAATTGTAAATAGATGTCTAATACAGTGTATGTGTATCACGAGTACGTAGCTAAATTGCCATCACATTTTGGAATCTAACCTTGGAGCTTCTAGATTTTCATGCCGCTTCATTGCGTGAACTCCATAAGTGGCAATAATGATTTTTACGTTTTTATATCCACAAGAAATTTCTATCGACACCGATGAGAATAGTGACTATGTTCCGCGATAGCGTAATTTAACGGCTCCATTACCTACAAGGGAAGGTATTCCTTGCCCATTACGATGATACGTAAACACTAAAACCGAAGTATCACACAAAAAGAATCCCACTGGGTATGACAGCTACCACAAAATTAGATAAAATGTGAATGCAAAAGCAGAATGGAAACCAAAGCACTGTTAATTCAACAACTGTTCCATTAGAAGTGCGGAAACATCTCCACCCAGTTCACACTGGTATAGGATTCAACTGGCAGGCTTCGCAAACTTGCAAAGGCATCAATTACCAAATAAACCCGGGTAGCGGCACACAGAAATAAACCCAGGGAAAAAAGAACAAATTTACCATTAGCACATGTATAGCGTGACCCATTCTCGAGTAGAGCAAAGCCAAAGAATTCTTTCCACGCATGATTCAACTGGGACACAGATAATAATTAAGCCCGATGCGCGCCAGAGAATTCTCTCCAAAACGGTGGACAAATGTGATGCCCCAGTCGTTGAATGAACTCCGCCGTATACCCAGGAAGATAAAACACCGAGGTAGTGCCCCACCCGATCCCTGACCTTCCCTTTATCTATTTTTGCTCGTGGATGGTATATTCACGTTTGTGTCCACTGTGTTGGTGCATGAGAGTACGTTCACCTTTATCTCTTACTCGCCCATCACGTGTACGGTTCCCCCGGCGTAAGAGGTATTTTGTTTCGGGAGGTATCAGGTTGCCTTGTCTATGTCGCTAGAGGTAATAATTACGGGAACTGAAACATGGAGTGGGTTATGAAGCACATCAGCAAAGCGCATATGATATGCATAACGGTATAGATCTGTGACAGCAGTCCAGGTATCTTCCGTGAGACACATTGGACAACCATCAACGTTGCCTGAATACAGACAACACATTTCGCAAGCCAGTTTGCACTCTTATCGTTAATTAGCGCTGTTGTCTGAGTGGGGAGTGTGCCGTACTTCTCTAGGGGGGTGGTCCCACGGGGAGTCAAAGTTCCCAACCATTGTTGTGTCGCTCCCGGGATCCCTCCAGATCGTGGCCCTCGATATGGGGTAACGTGGACCGGAGTGGGACTTCCTGCAATGATGTCGAGCACCGTTCCTATATGCTTGGATGTGCTTTTGGACATGGAGGCGGAGCCTGAAGGGGAAACAGACTGTAGAGAATTCGCGAGTATAGCACATGGGACTACGGTGCGGATATTATGCCCTTCGGAGGCAGCCAGATTAAGATGTACTCCAGGCTAATTACCTAAGTGATCCTTACCCTGGTGGCAATAGTTGGTGCATTTGGAACCAGATTTGTAGCATTTAGTTTTGCAAGTGGATATATGGCTGCAAGTACAATATAAAAGTTCGGCAGAATATTTAACATGAAATCTAATAAATATAGCTAAAGGACGTAACGACATAGCAACATTAAATTGAGCTAAACACAAAACCAAGTATATAGTCGGATCGACCATCAGATAGAATAACCAGCTCAGGTCAACGACTCTTCCGATCACGAGCAGCGGTCTCACCGCCCTTCCTTAGCCTAGTTCATTTCGGCGCTCCAGAAGGACTTGAGCTGCCAAGCACCACTTACCGTATAACTCGAACGTAAGCGCGAGTGACACCTCTACCATTCTGGCGATCCCAACAGAATATTTATATTCACTGACTGCCGCTTCGGGTTTTTTAAGCCCTCAAGTGCGTTACGCACTCCCGCTCCCGGTTGGGTTTTCAAATGTAGGTTGCTAACCTACTAGCCCAAACAGGTATGTCAACCAGACTACATGTTGCTCCGTCAACCTCCGGTGCGCGATCATGAGAAAACAGCATTGCAATATTGGGAGCAAAAAAAGACTACAAAGGAAAAGCACAAAAAAGAAGAAAAAGAAAACCAACAGAGCATCGGCCCTGCCATCACTTACCTAATCCTTATTCCAGGATCTACTGTTTCGGCCGTCGCATACGCCTCGGTCTCTTCGTGTGACGACCTCAGGCAACATCGAAAGAAAATACCCAAAAAGGCACCTGATATTATCCTTTAACTCGTTTCGGTATTTTTTTCTTAACCCCATGCGTGATAATATGATGCCCAGTATGTATAAAAATACCAGACTCTTCCATCCGCAAAATCACCCACGTATCTCCGGTGGTTACAATTTCAAAAAGATGCTCTGGGGGGTTCTGATCATCTTGCCTTTTGCGCTTTTTATTAGATTCGATTGCCGTAAGTGATTGCATTCCGCAATGGGCGATACCCTTCTCAAGGTCCTCTCCCTTGGCCATAACAACAATGACCAGAGTGCTCCCCATCATCAATCACATAATCATAAGGACCATTCCCTAATTTCCCACTAAGTTCTCCCCTACGTAAGAGATGCAACTTCCCACCATGGAGAAATATTACCTGTTTCAGAATTTCATAGGCAGCCAACAATCGTGTGGTTTCTGCCAAATTTGGACACATTGCTAGCGCTTTTTCGATCTCCGTGGTCGTATAGCCAATTAATTCTTGGGCTTCATCATGATTCAATAATGCCTTCGGGAGCTGGAATGTAGGCAACTCCAAGTGAGTATTAGCTCTTATGCCAAAGTGAGCCACTAGGTCCTGAAATGTCCAGCTCAAAAATGGTTTGTGGTTGGTTGACACCAGGATTTTGATAGCTCCAGTTCCTGCTTCAAGTTCAAATGTGCTTTTGTCAAGCCTCCACAGCTTATTCATTGTCCTCTACTTCGATCATGAGATCCGAAGCCTCTATGATTTCGAGGAATTCAAATAACTTAAAAGCTGCCTTCTGGAAAATTGCTTCCGAATAGTCCGCCTGGGGCTGGTTAACGATGGTTGTCTCTATATTTCCCCGGTATGTGAAGGTGCAGATGCACATAACAACTGCCAAACTCACTATTGTGACAAGAGGAAACTTACGAGGGGGGTCAAGCAACCTAATCAGGTCCTCAATTTGATCAGTCACTCCATATGACAACGCGAAAGGAGCTCTGATAAACTTTTCTGCAGTGAGTTTCAAAAAAGTACTCCCAGCGATTTCGTTCTTGATAATCTCAATATGTTCATAGGAAAGATCGCAACTGTCTCGGTTGTGTTGGAGAAATGAGACTACATATGCTTGATTACACTTCGCGGGTACTTTTTCGAGGCTGCCGAGAATTAAATCCGCATTTGGAGAGTAGGAGGTGGCGGGGGTGCTCTTATTCTCCTCCTCACCGGGCATCCTGAGGGTTGTGGTGTTTTGATTAGAGAGTAATGGGGTTTATCATGCTATTTTACCATCTGGTTAAGCTACATCTTATATAGTCCTCCTAGGCAGCACATAGATAAATAACATATATTGAAAGGAAACGACAAAGAAAATTATCGGACTTGGTGGTGGCTGGGACTAGAGCTCTTCAAACAAATAGACCCAACTTGTACAAAGCCTGTCCAAGGGAGCACACCACACACTAGTTAGAGGTATTCGGTGAAAAAACGGTTGAGCTTGTGGCAATAATCATAATAAGAATAGTAGGTGCTTCGTCAGCCTGAATACCGCAAAATCTCGCGGACAAGGCTGCAGTCTTATTTACGGAGGGGCGGTTTTGCCAAAAGCTCTCTCCGCGTCTTATTCATGACTACTTTCTTAATCATCCTTATATAGGTACTTGTTCAGCCTGGTGTACCCGAATGTTTTAGTTGCAAAGTTGTAAATACAATCACCTCCAACATCCTTATAGATACAACCCAGATACAACTGTACTAGCCATGCTTTCCAACAATCTCTTCACCTAACTGAATATGAGATAGAACTTGGAAGGCCTCAGGCTCTGTATTAGATTCTGTACTGTCGGAATCATCAGAGCCGGCGCTTTCTGAGATCGGACCTTGTCTTTTAGGTGGCATGTTGGGACAAGCGTTCACAGAGGTAAACGTGATATTGTGTACAAAGGCGATGTGGTATACAAACATTAATTGGGGTTGTGTGCATTATTGGCTATAATCCCTGTCCAGTTGTTTAACTCGCCACGCGCATGGTGGGGATACTAGTGTTTTACTCGACGTTATAGAGGTACTTCTCGTCCTAGCGGAGAGAACATACACTGTGTGACCGTATATCGAGAGCCATAATGAGTAAAGCAGGGAGAATAATGGCAGGAAAAAAGGAGACCTCAAAAGAGCGCAAGAAGTCGCTGCTATCCCCGCACGCATCTATAGAAAACTCCAAAATGAACGACATATATCTTCATGCCGTGCATGCTGTCCATAACCCTCTCTCTGTTTTCCTCTCTCTGTTACCCTCTCTCTGTGCTTTTTTCGTGCTTGCGAGTATTCCCCCCCCCCTTATACAGTTAGATAGCAATGAATTTGGTACCCCCCTTGCATTAGAGTCCTGCATTAGCATACATTTAGCACACATATTATAGGTTTAAAGCGTGCTGTATACTCACCCTCTGTTATGGGTACCTCCCTTATATCAGAGTCCTCATCTTTAGTATATATATTATAGGTTTAAAGCATGCTGTATACTCGCCCCCTGTTATGCGGGGTACCAAATTCATTGCCACCTAACTGTACCCTAACCTCCTGCTAACTAAAACAATATTGAACGTCATTCTGACGTTACCGAACACATACCCAGCCGAGGACGTCATCCCATGCCTCAGGCAGGAGCCAACTGCTCAAAAACATTAAGCGCACGAAAGCGCATACTAACAAGCAAGAAATCCCTGTTCCCACTATATCCGACCCCCCTAACAGAAGTTGACGTCCCGTAGCTGGCTGGTGTTAGAACGTAGCAGGTGCAAGCTATTAGCGGCTATGAATAGTAGGAAAAACGTTTTTGGACCATGGTTAAGCAACGCCAGACGTAGAACCTATAGCGTTAACAACGTCAATTGAGTTGATGATGCGAAGGGAACAAACTCTAACATCCAGACGTTCAGCTTATGTCAACCAGCGTCCGGACGGCTTTTGTTGCCCAAATGGCGTCCGGATTGTGTTGTAGCCCAGCCGGCGTCGAGACGCACAGGACGCACAGGAAGCAAACTCGCGTCCGGACGCTTGGTGGTGCGTATTTATTTTTGCTGATGCGAGGGGGACCATGGTGGAATCGTTTCACCAGTTATCCTCCAAAGAAAATTTTGCTATCGCTAGTTTGGGCTTTGGTGGAGATGTCGGAATGCTGCTCTCGGTAGCTGTCTCAACTGAATGTATTTTTGAGGATCCAAAGTAGAATCAAGAAGAGGCAGAGGAGAACAGGCGTAGGAGCGTAAGGGAGGGCAATGACGGGCCCATCCCATAGAAATGAGAATGCCAATTGAAAAAGTAGGCTATTTGGGGAGTATTTCTAATTGAAAAATTTTATCATTGAGAACGAATCATTGGACCAAAACCAAGGGGCAGTTTAAAATCAGTTTAGATTCTGATGGTATCTGGTTGTTCACCAATGGATGAGAGTGTTGGTTGTCAACATTTTGCTTTAATATTTGATATGGGGGAACCATAGAGTCCTATATACCTTCCTGTGGGCTAACCCGGAGTTCATAGCAGGCCTGGCGGAGTAAGTATATGACTTGCTACCAATCTCGTTCTGAAGAGAATTCCCAAATGGGTTACCTATCTACTCTACACTAATCACAGTTTAACCTATGAGCATAATCAAAAGAGCATGCTAACCTATCAGAGCAGTTAAATCCACTTCTTTCGGCTCAGTAATGTCCAAGTAATCCTAGTAGATGTGTCATCTACTATAGAACTGCATATCATTGCGCGGAATAGTATATAGTATTACTATACTAGATAAGATAAGCATTCGAGTAATCCTAGTAAATATGTCATAGAAATGTTTGCTGCAGAAACTTACAACATGTACGGTGAGCTTAGTGTTGGAGGTGTAGATAGCACCAGCATCTGAACAGTGCTACTTGATATTTCCAATGTGAAGTAACTAACTGATAGGCTTATGATATGCACTTTCTGCCTATGGCATAGTGGACATGAGCTACGATACCATAATAATCTCGCTCAGTATAAACACCTGATGCATGCGCAAGGCTGTGCTCTTTTCGGTGGGCTACACTTACACAGATCTGGTAATTGTCATATAACCTAAGAACTAAAATGCTTATATTGGAATGGTGCAGCACTAACACTAAAGCCTACGGCAAAGAAGATTTCTTATTACTACATGGTAGCCACTAGATCATAACAGGTAGTAACTATGCCAGTTTCCCTAACTAATCTGGTGGCATGATTGGCGACTGTTAGAGAGTGTGTAACCGCTAGGACAAAATGGTGATCACTCCGCTTACCTACCTAGACTGATCGCTCACAGAAACCTGTTACTGTAGTCAATACCTGTTCTGATTTAGTTCAAATGACAACCTAAACATATTGGGTTAGCCACTTCCTCTCGTAGTCTAATATGATAATGAATAATCTCACTCATCACGAACACTTCCAGCTAGTTTTACAAGGCCAACAGTGATGTGTTGGTTTTGAGGTGGGCTACACTTACGCAGGCCCCACATCGGTAATGTCCCAGTATTTCTAGGAGATATGTCACATAGAAATATGGCATTATTCTGTGCCACATTGAAATTAAAACCAATAATATTGCGGTATTATTGTTGGAACATGTAAGGACGCTAGATATTTCCAACATGAATCACTGTACTGATAGGTTTATTGCTATTTGAGATCATCCAAGTGGAACTGGACTGGTGAGTCTAGATCACCTCGTCAGTACTAGATCATAAAAGGTAGTGACTACGCTAGCAGGTTTAGTACCAATCAACTACAGAACAAGATCATCTGGTCAGCACTACAGTAGATCATAAGAGGTAGTGACTACGCTAGCAGGTTTAGTGCCAAATTGCTGCAGTGTGAGAATCCCTGGTGTTGCAGGTGCTTCTTCTTTTTGGCCTAGGAGCACCCCTTTTTAGTTCATGGGCACCGAGTCCAGCCAGCTCCATGTCGAGGGTTCGACCTCGCCTACTTTATGTAGTACAGTCACATTTTGGGCTGGGTATTGGGTTCGCTTCTTGCGCGTGCGAGGTTAGGTGTCCCAATTTACTTACGTTCAGGGGATCTTCTTACCTTTAATAACGGCAGAGGGTGGTTTTTTGTGTGAATAGAAAATGAGAGCTCTGGATGGATTGTTTACTTACCGGGGCTGTTAAAGTACATGGAAAGGCTGCAGAGGTTGGTGATATGCCGAAGGAGGCGGTGAAGTGTAGATCTGAAGGCTGTTGGTCTTGCAAGTAGAAGGGAAGCGAGTGGTGTGGCGGGCTCGGAAGAATAATCCGTATGAGTAGCGCATGCGGGGAATGATGTGTGGAGATCCTGCTGAGAATGTTGTTGTAGGAAAACCTGATGTTACAGTTCTTGCTGCTCTTTGCTGACAGGTTAAGGGAAACAGTTTAGGTGTATTGTTTGTTCCCACAAACCTTTCTCCGGCCTGTGAGTGCCGACCTGTCAACAAGCGACGAGAGCATGCAAGTTCCTAAGCTTGATCGGGTATTTGTTGACATTTACTTCACTCTGGGCAGAAATTAACGCAAGTTGTATGGTGGCATATTCTTTACAGCACCGGACTTTACCCGATAATACAGGGTATTACCTTGCCCAACAGTAGCAAAGGAATAAAAAAAAAAGAGGACCCAGGGAGTTGAACCTGGAGCCTGACATAAACGTGGAGATTTTTCAGATTTATTTTACAACCGTAAGACAATGAGAGCAATTTAAGTACTCAATCAATATGTCAGGAAGGGATAAAGTAATCTAGGGTGTCGAGGCAGTAAATCCCTCCAGGTCCATAAGGCTTTGTGCAGGATCCGGGGGCAGAATTCGGTACACCACCTGGGCCAATGTTTAAGACCTAATAACCCGACAACGGCCTGAAGCAGAAGACATCGAGGCACTTGTAAATACATGTGCTTACACTCACCGCCAAGGGTAGATATATATGTAAATAACTTCTAATAAATTGTATTACTTGAACTTCACACTTCGCTCATGATAGGTATGGTTCGTTCGCATCTATAGATCGAGAAAAGGGCGTGCCGTCACCCTAAGTAGCGGGGAATATCACTTTTAGCTAAACCTGCTTCTTTGCATTCGGAAAGTGTGCTGGACTTTTAGACCCAGGATTGTTTGCGCCTGCAATGCTATAATACAAAATAAAGGAAAATATGGAGTCTACAAAGGACAATTCTCAATGCAGACACCTCATTAGGCACACCAGATTTCCGACTTTGTTTGCTTTGCCATAAAGCCTCCGTGATCAAGTCAATGATAAAGTGTATTCCTTATAAATATGGGACTGGAACAATGGACGTTGACCTAGTTACTTACGGACCTCCTGCGGACACGTACATAGATATTTATTTAAGGGCAACCCTATTGAGTAGCTAATTAATCTTTTTTTTTTTTTGAAGTCTGTACGGCTATGGAGCCTAAGGCTATGAGACGGCCCCGTTCCCTTGCCTTTAACAGGCTCAGTACCTCCACGGAACAACGGTAGCTAATTAATCAATTTGTCACTAATCCGCTAGAACAACTTTTGAGTCAGGTGCAAACCCAAGGAAAGCTTTACGAAAGCCTACCAAGACTGATTGGGGGGCCACCCAAAAAAGCATTGGTGGGAGGATGGGAATGCATACATTGACTATAAAAAGGAGCCAATATTCCAGGAAATACCTCCAAAATCGGGTTCGGCCAGTAGTGGTGGCAGATTTGGGCTCGCAGTGTCCTCGGAAGAAAACTGGGAAAACTGCCCCCCTGACACCTAGTCGGTTCGATGAGGGTTAACCTGCAACTGAAGAGAGGAATAGGGGAGTTATTTTTTCTGGTAGTTAACTGTTACGGCTTATTTTGAAGTCCTGTTGGGGGCCCCAGACTGTCGAATGGCTGTATTTGGGTCAAGATAAGCAAGGGCAGAGACAGCAACTCGCCAGCATGGGGTATAAGTAGCAAAGTCCACCATGAGGTGAGCCAGAGTTTAGCGAAGAGGCCTAATGTGCAAAAGGCACATGCCATCTACAATAGGTATGAAAGTACTATAACACTGGTCACTCTGCACCAGAATCATCGGGGAAAAGGGCTACGTTCAGGTAAGTTTATCTCTCTCCTCCGGGGATCAGGGAGAGGATATTGCAGAGCTACAAGCCGGTTAATGACAGCATGGAACCTCTGATTCACTTGAGTTTGTTTCCTCTGTTTTGCTTTTGCTCCCCGAACCTGGCAGATTAACTTGCCTTGTCCTGAATATACCCGGGCTTCGACCGAATAGAAGTAATGAGTATTTAAAAAAAAAATAAAAAAAAAAAATAGGCTCGCAGTGGCTATGTTGCTACAGTAACATCAGAACATAAATTAGTATAACCCACACTACGATTTGCGATGTACTTGCCTTACTCTTACCTGCAAGATGGTATTTGCGGGAGCTCAGTCGTTACTAGAAAATCCGGGCTCAAGTATGTTGAAAATAAATATTGGAAAAGACATGAGATTTCAGGCTTAGTAAGGAGTTTCTATATGCTTTAGCGAGCTGCAGTTTGTAAATCCGCAACTATAGCATAATGCTGCATTATAAGCGAATACTGGTGTGGATGCCTACTGTCTTTCTAGATGTAGAACAGAGTCTCCCAGTGAGGATGGGATGGGTTACGAAGAGAAAATGCGAAAAATGTTTGGAATTTGCAGTTCAGAATTCAAATTCCAAATTCCCGCTTCAAGCACCCCCATACTTAGTGGGGGTGGAGGGTTGCAATGAAAACAGCGGCACCCATTCCCAAAAAGTTGCTTTTTGGATAATGTACATGTGCAATAGAATTGACGAATGTGGTTTCTCGAATGCAGCCTAGACCAACTGCGCAGTCTGCAGGTTATGCCGTGTTGAAAAGTCGTGCAGCTGGATCCAGCTTGCTACTTTTAACTAGTACCCCACGGACTAAGGGAACCCCCCAAACTTCAGGTACCGGTACGTATGGGGTCGAGTGCTATTGGAATTAAGTAGATCCGTACCTCAAGGAGTTACTTGCTTAAGTTACATACGCGACAGGGAAGAGCCGGTTACCCGTGATAACCGCGTTAGCCGATATACATAGGACTTTGGTTCATACCGCACTTAGAAACTGGGCTCGGACGTCATAGTATTTTGACTCAATCAACTCCTCCTCTCCAGGCCTCCAGCCAAGGATGCCAACCAAGTTAGAAGGCATGGTCCCGAGATCGTTATATACACGTGGATGGCGAACCAGATCACTGAACTCATGGTCTCTGGTAACGATGTGGTTTGTTAGCCAACGACAAATCCAAGAAATTACCCGGTCTAAGATCCAGTAGGTTCAATACATATGCTATACCCGGTCAGGGTTGTTAACATCGGAAAGCAAACTGAGTATCGTAATATGCTAAGTACAGCCTAACTGAACTGCCCTTGATAATTTACATTCTTTTCATGGATCCATTAGACAGCTGCAAATAATATATCTTAGAAGCATATGATATGCTTCCAGCTACTTACTTGCGAAGTTTTACGTGTATGGTGTGCGTAGGTCGAAGACTGAGCGGTCATTGTATCCTCGTATTTGGATCTTAGATTCTGCACTTGCCCAGCCGAGTTTTCTCTCCTTACACCGTCAGACCTTCCATGTACCTCTTCGTGTACGGTGGATGATCTATGTAAGTGCAGTCCTTTCGCAGCTTATCAAAGTGTCCCTCCTCTAGCGTGCACGATTTAGAGGCGGCTAGCAATATATATATAGTTGAATAAGCCCAATCTGTTATCTCGAGTGTCCCAGCTGACTCTCTAGCACTTAGGATGCTTCTTGTTGTATAATGCTTTGTATTTGAGTCTTTGAATCTGCCGTACGACATACGACCAATCAGCACAAGACTGTCCACCTTGTACATTCCCTTTAGACGTCTCCAAATCCATTTGATTGCTCCTCCGGTGCTTGTGAAGTACGAAACGGTCGACAGTTGATCAAGCTTGCAAAAATCCAGGATGCGGCTCCAACCCCACATGAGTTCGAGCTCCATGAAGGAAACCCGTACAACTGATACCGAACTCCTATTTCATTCCAAACTCCGCCGGGAGAATATCTTGAATGTAGCAATCGACAAAGGATGTAATATCAACCACAATCACACAGCTATTAATGACCATTATCATTCGGTTATCTTTGGATCAGTTCTTCCAACAAACGTCCCAAGTCAGCCCCACACCACGAAGAATCCTGCCCGTCATGCAGTTGAGCAGTATCTCAAGCCTCTCCCTAACACCAAACATCCTATCATTGAAACGCTACACAGATGGTCTCCTACCGTCCGCATCCACATGCCTGTCGATTTGTCCTATTCTATGTCTCAGTCCCTTAACATCTGTCGTGAGGATCCTTGGACGTCGCAATACCTCCGCTTTCAGAATCAACACATCTTAGCAGGGCAACAGCAATCATACTCACTCCTCCGCTTTCTCGGGAGGGATAGCGGCGATCCTTGGACACCAGAATGTCCCGATATGATTACCCCTCGAGTTGTTGAGAGGCATTTATATGAGGTGGAGTGTCTTTGGTGTTTGTACGAGTTGAATATTTAATAATAATATCAATAACGGTGGTTAGACCGCGTGTCAAAAGTTTTTGACATACATACTGAGCCTAAGTCTCCGAGCTCTGGAGTCACAAACGCATCTTGAATGTCTTCCTTGTGGGGGGAGGGGGGGGGGATATTGGGACTGTATTAGAGGGAATGGTGGGTCCTCATGCGGCCATGAAGTTCACTCAAAGATTTCGATTTAACGTCTTGTTTGCTCCTCTATAATTCCGAATACAATTATTTTCTTTACTTCTGATGACTTTCGTTACGGCATTAGGACCTTGTTCTATTTGTCTTTAGGCAGCTGTGCTACATTTATCTCTTGTTTAGGGTACGCCTAGTTATGGAGTAGGTTGAAAGAATATAGGAGGGGAGCTGTTTACAAGAATTACACCTCACAAGAGGTACACTTTAAAGGCATGTGTATATGCCGATATACCCTGGGTTTATTTGGAGGAGTTTCGAGTCCCCCTTGGTTTGTATGTATTCCTGAATGGTCAAGCTTGTCTTTGGGTCTGGCCGCAACGCAGCACTAACTGGGACCGAATAGGAGTACTGAGTATTTAAATAAAATAATTAAAAAAAATTCTAAAACAAGCAACAAAGCCCTATGGTACCCATCCGAGTGTATGGCGGTACGCGCTTCTGTACTTGCACGTTAAGGTACATGACAGTACACAGGTACCCTCTTGCTATGGGCGGAGACTAGGATTGATTTGGTTCTTGCTTTCACTTATCCTACACCAGGTTTCACATTTGGTCAATGTACCACTACACGTGGTAAACATGAGTTTTATTCTCCATATAGGCTTGCAGGCCTGTCATCAGACATCCCCAAGGTTCAGGCTGCAATTCAGTTCGTCCTCATTGGGGCTCATGAGCGACGACGGTGCTCAGAAGTTATCACCCTAAATCACATGCTCAGAATGTTGGCGTTGTAGACGATGATATGTGCTAGTACAGCAAAAACAGAGAAGCTATGTACACAATGAACTAATACTAATTGTAGCTAGATCCACATCCTTTTGCATAGTCTAGGCGGAATTAGTATTAATTCCTTGTGGATAAAAGATCTAAGTAGTTAGACAGGGTCCTTATTTCTGAGGTTTTCTGAGTTTTTACCGGTATATCGAAAGAGTGGGAGAAACTGCATTGTACCGGAATATTGGATCGGGTATGGTAGCGTTAGGATTGAGTGCTCTGGACTTTCCTTAGTAATTTATGCGTGGCCAACCAACGACGAGATTGCTCTATCATAGTGTTATGACCGTACATCGCAATGGGAATGACCGGCGGAATAAATCGATCAAGTGAAACAGAACAGCTTTGTCAATGGACGGCCAAAGGAGTAAGCATCATGTAACGTTGCTCCTCTAAAAAAAAGTCGTTCTGGGGAGCATCCGGAGCCTTTACTCTCCATGCACTCGGAATCTCTTCAGAGGAGGGGAGGGAAGTATTATTAATGGATCATAGATTTAGGTCTAAGAAGGCGTTTCTGGTCCGCTCGAGGATCTCAAATCTGGCAACGCATTTGCTATTGCACCAAATCCGATAGGGAGACAATTCAGACGCGAATGACGAAGTACTGTGACAGACCCAACCCCTGCCCACGGACACCGGGATAATCTCAAATAACCCTCTATTCACAATTATACATGGTTCTGAGATATTAGAACAACAACGAGCGCAATTCAATCAATTGCACCATCTTGGGAGTATAAGAAAGAGAAGACTACTCAGCATAGAAATGCATCGCTGTTAGGGTTCACTGGGGAAAGTTGCGAGATTACCGATTTTTTTTTTTTTTTTTTTTTTTGAAGTCTATACGTCTATGGAGCGCAAGGACTATGAGACGGAGGTTAATCGGTACAGTACCGCTAACTCGCAGAACTTATCAGGCTTAAGATGTAGGTATCGTGGAATTCTCTAGCGGAACGGATCAAAAAAAGCGTGAGAAGAGAATCGAACTCATGATAAGTGGCTCTATTGTTGGAAAGCAGCCAAATACCATCTTCCTTGCAAGGCGAAGCTATGATCGACGCAACGTACCACGCACTCAAACCTGGCTATGTATTGGCCATTCCTGAGCTTGATAGGGCCATCGTAATCTACAAACGACATTGATGATAACTATCGGCGCAGCTAGCAAGTATCTAGATTAGTTGCATCAAAACCAGCAAGAATATGCTATACGTAGGTTTCAGGGGAGGATGGTGTTTCTGATTTTTCTGATCTGGATGTATATATGTCCACGTCACTTACCCATTCATTTCATAACACTATGAAGTGTAGTCTGATTGGTACCCAGTGCCGATCTTGAGCTCACTAGGTTTCTTGCTTACGTCTATTGTCGTAAAAAGGCTACACTATGATATCTCAATAGGTAGAGGTTCTTCTATCTTTGTTGAAATTGAATTCATTTGAATTGGGATCTGCTGCTACCATAATTTCAGCCTAATGAGTTTCAGTAATCACAGATGTGCATTCATTACAAAGACAAATATATTATAATGATAGCGAATTCAACGTATGGTGAGATATACTGAATCTATTGTACTATTGTGAATGGCCGTTGTTAAGCCAGTATATAACGTAATTTGGATTGCTTAAAAAAGCGTACGCTGGACATCCAATAAGTGGCATTCAGGACCCACAAAAAAAGCTAGGCAGAAGTAAGAGTTGATTTATTGAGAACACCACTGAGCATTGCGACATTACTTATTATGTATGATGGGTACCCAATTAAGTTTAGTCTGGGATACATTCTCTAAAGCTAAAATCTACCGTAGGTCCCCAATAGAAGGGCCAGCACATTGTGATACGGTAAGCGATAACTACACGAGTATCTTACGTTGTACCTTTACACCAACCATGCACAAAGGGGTGCAACGTCTTTGCATTTGATTCGCTTAAATTGTGGTTGGTTCATTTATATCGAGCAGACCGGGATATTGCATGGGACACGGAAACGTATATTTATTTACTATTACATATAGGTGGGCCATTCCCGCGTTACTTGGATAAGGGAATTAAAAGATGATATGTTGACAGTCCATAGAGCTGTGGCTACGTTGCAGAAAAATAGCTTCCTCTTACTGCAGCTTCTTGCTGTACTCTACATGCTTCCCTAATAAATTATACTACCAGTTATAATTCGACGTGGCAGGTTTCGCCACGTCCGAGATTATGCATATGCAAGGAAGGGTGAATTGTTTGCCACGAATGTCCGTAGAGTCTAATACGAATTTCGTAGTTACTATCGCTAATGGTGAGCGAGTGGAAAGCGAGATTTTTTCAGTACTGCTTATGACAAAGCGCGCTCCGAACCGTGCCTCGTGCTGATACCACGTATTCACCAATCGCGACTGATTTCAGCTTCCTATGACCATTGGTTAATTTCAGACTCACAGTGCCGGAGGGTTTGATACGACCGTTATTCAGGCTAGTCGATTGCCGCATGCGCAAACCCCTTGTATCGTAGAAACCGGCCACCAAAGTAGTAGTTCACCAGACGTATACGCGTAGTACTTGTCGATATAACAAAATGAAACACATGAAGCCTATCAATATATATCAAATTGTCTGTGGCACTTTTGAGCAGAGAAGAACTAAACAGTAAAAAACGTTGTATCGATTTTTATTTAAGAAAAATGTTAGTACCACAGGCGGTCATGATTAGGGGACTTTGATTTTGTTGGTCGATTTAAGGTATGTAATTTCATCACATTGAATGAGAAAATCCTGGAATCCCACTAACACAAGTAGATATTATGCCCCCAGGGTTGAGCATATTAGCAGCTAGCAGCATGAGCAGTTCGAGCACGACAGTCTCCAACTGAGAAAAGTGTGAAAGATATCCGATCACTCCAACGTCCTATGAATGCTACTGTTTCTTATTTGGCTGCTACAAAACTTGAAGAAAATGTACTCAATGCACGTCTGACTTAAGTAATAATTTCATACGAATGTGTTCAATTCCTAGGCTTTACTAGGTTATATCGGCTCTGGATACGTATTTCCGAAAATTAAAAACCTGTTTATATGGCAAGGAAGATAGATAAGTTGAGATTAACCCCGCCTCTTTGATAGACTACTTACACATCGCATATTCACTCACTAGCTATCATTTGATAAAATTCTGATTCAATAAATATGTCAAGGTATACAATGAACCCCTTAAGGAACAAAAAATGTTTCACACAACCCACAACAATATGGATGAACCCAGGGTATGGAATAAACCTGGGTGAAATTCTGAAGTACTTTCAGTTTCCAGAGGAGGCAAGAACCAACATTATTTGTTCTACAGTCACTCCAGGATGATGCTACCAGCATTCCCATGCTGTAGTGGATTGGCTATCTTACAACTTCATGTATGGAAGTTATTGTGGTGGGTTGTTGATGTATAGTTGATTGTAAAGGGTATTGGGAAAAGAATTGAATGAATGCGTGGTTTACAGTATCTGAATATCACACATTACCCTGGACAATTGTATAGTAAGTGGCAAGCTTACCAAGTAAACAAAGGGTGCTATACCTCTTATGCGGAAAAACGGGGGATCAGGATAGTTTTCGTTTTCTTGACTTTAGTCTCGATCAGACCCTCGTAGAGGGTCTTGACTTAGCATCTAGTGCATACTTATTAGACCTAGTTCAGGTGAACTGCCACTGGCCTCATCAACTGTTGTGCCAGCCAGACCACCTCATCAAGGCTAGGTACTCTGTCTAGTTGAAGGAATTTCGCGGAAGTTTCTGAAGATTTTCTAGTGGATAAACAGATTGTGAGCGTACAATATACTATCGGTGTCTAGGCAAACCTGGCACCCAGTATTGTACGCTCACACTTCCCCCCAAACCGCACACAGGGATCAATCAACAATTACTGCTCCTGGTAAACACCTCAGGGCTAATGAACTTTCACAACAAACTGCAGCTGGGGTTCATATTACTGCAAATATCCATAATACCCTTCCTTTTGTCCCAGCGCTCTCTCAGGGAATCGAATTTGTGCTCCATGCGCACCGGGCTCATAACCTGTTGGAGAGTGTAACCACTAGGACAAAACGTGATCACTGGGTGCCAGGTTTGCCGACACCGATAGTACATTGTACGCTCAAACAGATCTCCATTGCAGTTGGAGTCGGCAAATTGGGCTCCGGAGCTAGGCCTAATAAGGGTTGGCGGAAATACTGTAGCAACCCGAAACAGGAAGTGTGTACCACCTTCAGATGCTCAGGGTAACAGCAAATTGCGTCCCAAGATGTCGGCCTCATTTTTTTCTAATCTGGTGGGTACTGTGTTTGCGAATGGGATCAGGCAGCTTGGACCTTTTGTAGTTAACTGATGTGGGTATCATGCACACCACTGTTATAAAATCGTCATTGTTCTCTCCATATTAATTCTGGGTGGCTGAATGCATGGTTCTGGCTTGAAGTTTACATGGAATCTGCATCGGCCGAACCTGTGATAGGGGGAGAAGGTTTTGATTAAGTATTAAGGAATAGCGATCAAATAGGCTTATACTAACCGATCCTGCGCTGATATAGCAGGTTTAATGTGTGGAATGTACATTTGAGGCCTTGTATACAAGTTAGGATATCTTATTCAGATCACACAAGAACTCATAGGAATTCTTACGACTAATTATCTGTAGGACAGACAGCAATAACCTGATGAATATTAAATTGAATGGTTTCCTGTCGGGAACATCGCGACACGCCGGACACGCAAGTCGGCCATGACTTATGCTCGGGCGGTATGTACGGTATCGAACCTTAATATTAGTCTGATGAACCATTTAGCGACTGAATATATGAACCTATCTTTAATTCTATTCGTATTTAGCCTCGAGAAACCTCGTTGAAAATAGGTACGTTTCTGACGAAAAGATCAAGCATATAGAAAAAAAAAAATTTTAAAAGAAAAAAATTCCTTAGTATATAGATATCGAGAACTATGTACATAGGAAGTGTATCACAGGAGTGACTGGGTGAACAAGGAACTATCAGAGGAGCAGGCTAGTAGAGTGCTGAACAATTTATCGAAAAGTGGAGGGCACAACTGGGTTCAGAGCATCAAACTACCCTAGAATCGACTTTGAACAGGTGGTTTTGAGCGCTTTGAGAATCGCTGACTTCTGAGGTAGCGGTGACGTTACAGTGGATATTGCGCAATTTCCCCTGATCCACCTGCTAGTGCATCTTTTTTCTTGAATTGCCCTATATTTTTATTTTCTATGGGGGGGTTCAGTTACATTCTTATAGAGGGTATATTCTTATAATTGACATGCTTGTAACGAGACTGTATGATCAAACTGTCGCTACCATACCTCAAGATTTTCAACTTGTTTAGCGTAGCGGCCGAACTTGAAAAGGGAAAAGGCTAATAACAACCAAAAAAAAACTAATAATTCTCACATCATTCTCATACTAAGTTTTGAGTTCTTCGATGACCTCCATTTAGATTCCTGGACATCAATTTTCTCAAGCTCGCAAGTGAGACCTCAGACCGCCCAAGAGGCGTTGGGTTGTATTCCCCAAATCGCCTTGCACGACACTCAGCTGTGTATCGGTGAAGCAATCTGAAAAGTAATATAAATAGTTATTTTGCATCCCTGCCGTAACTTACGCCGTCATATACTTCTGGTACTAGTATATCTATCCCTAAAGTTATGCGACAGAAATCCGTAATGATGAACGGGAAAAAAAACCCTAAAACTTAGCAATGTTGGCCAAAGTAGGTAGGTCTATGGCTTCATAAATTTCCTCCCCAGTGAAGGAAGGAAGGCAAGGTTTTTCCTGTTGCGTGTACTGTTTGGTGTTTCTTAGGGCGGGAACTTCAGGCAGGGCCTTAGGGTTCATCTGGCAATGCCGGTAGGGAGCCCATTGTGGTGTGATGATGTTCTTATTCTTCAAAACATACCAGGCATAAGGCCTTCACGAGCGCCAAGGCTCTGATCACACTGACTAATCTAAGCTAAATAATGATGGGGCTAATAAGCATCCGTTTTCCCTTTCCCCCATTTTGTATCTTTAGATAGTCTGGTTGGCACAACACCCTCGTAGAGGTTAGACAACGTTGGACCTGGCAGACTAACTCGCCTTGTCCTGAGTCCATCCTGGCTCCGGGTGAGTCCACATATGAGTACGGATTATTTTTATTAAAAAACAAAAAGAAAAAAGGCTGGGCACGAGACATGATGTCTCGAGATTTTCTGTGAAATTTTTTTCATTGGCTACGACATGCAGATACCTGTGATAGGACAGCGATTTGAATATGTTTATGCTTGTGATGTCCATTTTTTTCTTTTTTTTTAGAAATACTTGTTACTCCTATATTTGAACTATCATGCCGAGCGCAAGAAGAAGGGCAAGTGGTGCGTATGTATTTTTTTTGGCCATTCATTACTCAACTAAACTGAAGTATGATGAGAGGCCGCATCTCCAGAATAGAGAGGAAGATTGTCCAACCCCAGGCCGGTCCCCGCCCACCATCCCTCCTCTAGGTAGATACATATACTGTCTTCTCACGCACCCGCTCTCCTTCCCCCTTGCGTTATGTTCACTGCAATGTATACCCACCCCATACCTCTACAACTGCCGAGACCTAGTTTTTTTTTTTTATTTATTTTTTAAATGCTCCTTAACCATATGGGATCCCAGTAAGGGGATCATAATGAGCCACCCGGAAACCCCTGTAGATTCTGGACTGCGGCAAGTTAATCTGCCGGCCCGGCGACTATGTACAATGAAAGGAAACCCGCATGAGCAAATGGCTGAATTTTCAGATAAATGGAAATTGAATAATCTCGCATCTCGCATGAAGGTGAAAAGGAAGTAACGGAATGAACTCGCATATAAGAGGCTGAATCTCGAGTAATGACGATAAAATTGATCTCGCGTGAAATGACTGACTAGTCGGGAATGATTCAAATACCGCCTGTCCTTCTGGCAAGGCGTCTGTATAGGTTAATTAAAAGATTTCACCGTGTCTCATGCTTTTCTCCATTCTCCTCTTGGACCCAGATGGGTGTATCCAACTTTGGAGCTCGCTAGTAATATTCTGTTCGACAGGTAGATCCCCGTCTTCTGTGTGATCGGCAAGCGTTGGTGTTGGCTTTAGAAATGAAGTTAAGCCAAAGTTTTTGCGTAACCAGGAATAGCTGAGAGGGCTCCCGACAGCACATGAGTATTCGTGCAACCCTGCATCAGTTTTCTTGGTGTTAACCTTAGTAATCGGTGGATCCATCGTCGAAATCACTGCGGATTGGCGACACTCAAGGTGGTGGATTCATCTTAACGATGTCCAGACACTCCCGCGCTGTTCCGGCAAAGAATACAGACGCTTGTGAACATACAGAAAATCTCTCAGGTTGAATACATCGATCAGATCAGAGGTACTCTCATATACCTAATTCTAGTGCTGGTTACCCTGAGAAAGCTGTACATAATCCCCTGCTTGTACCTCTTTGTTCTGGAGTCAAAGTAACGGATGCTCTATGACATGGAGTAGACCTAGTCTCTCGCGACAACGAATTCCTCCTATTTATATTCTATTACCTACGCTCGGGGATTTAGATTTTTGCATGTTGCTATAAGTAACAAGGGAGTGAAGGATCTAGTGATTTCAGAAGATCTGCTATCAGCAGCTGCGCATTATAATAGGGCATATATCATTTATCGGCGAATTTCCCCGTTGATTCAGGCGTTTCACTTCTCTTCCAAGCCATAGATCCACAAATGCATTTGCACAACTTGCAGCAATATAATTATTTTATTATCTCAATTATGGATAATATTAGCTAACTGTGAGTAGAGCTGCTTCTGAGGTATTCACCTCTAGATAGTTCGGACTAAGACACGTAGGGCTTCTTTTAAGGTATAGTTCTCATTCGCAATCTTGCAGAAGAATCACATAAATCGCTGCAACAGGTGTGAGTGAGAATTCAGTTGAACACAGGACATAATAGCAGTAGCGGATGTAGCAGGAGTAACCATATTCTTGAGTCACTTTGTCTTCCAATCAGTTTAATTCTTTATATTCCACAGGAGGTCGGAACAGAACAGGTCCTTCATTCTAGTTTTCCCTCTCGATCTTTCTTTCCCTCGTTCCTGACCGCCGCTAATGCAGCTCTGGAGTCCCATAGGATCAGGAGCCTTTCGTCTTCTGGTCCCCTCCAGCCTCCCAAATTGTGAGTTGTCACTGATCTTCTTTAGACCCCGCTGTGGCCTTAGACTTTACCTCTGTGGCTTCGCACAGTGTTCTCACCCGGCCCGGCCGCCGACCAGGCGGCCTGAAGCCTGGCCTGGGGGCCAAGGTCCGTGCGGGCCTGAAACCGCCTGGGCCGGCCCAGGCTATTCAGGCCGTATTCAGGCCGTCCAGGCTATTCAGGCCGTCCAGGCCATAGTCCAGGCTATTCAGGCTATTCAGGCCGGGTCCAGGCTATTCAGGCTATTCAGGCCATAGTCCAGGCTATTCAGGCCATGGTCCAGGCTATTCAGGCCGTGGTCCAGGCTATTCAAGCGGCAGTCCAGGCTATGCAGGACAGCCGCTTAAGGGAATTAGCATATAATTGTAGGTGTTTCCGTTGCTATCGGGTCAATCCGCGTGAAGGCAACCGTTTAATCACTTATCGTGGTAAGTACCTACCTATTTTATTTCTGCGACAAAAAAAACTGTATGCTGACCCATATGCAAGATATGGATAATTTTGACACTTCATCTATGGATATATCGGGATTTTCGATGATGATCAGGAGACTATAAGTGACCTATCGCAATTATCATCTAGTCAATTTAACGAATTTTGATCCGGAGCCTTCCACAATACCATCAAGTCAACAGTCTCCGAGCGCAATCGATATAAGTGGTGGTGATGATAGTTCAGGAGCAGCACCCTCCTCCCTATGGCGCATGCGAAATACACCACGACGAAGTTGGATTTGGCAGTATGGTGAAGCAGTCACCATTAATAATAAGCGATTTTGGCAATGTCGCTTATGCCGACCTGGACAGGCAAAGAGATATGCGGACGGATCTACTAAACATCCTATTCAACATCTACAAGGACACCGTATGACGGAAAATGGTCCAGCAGAACCACCAACAGGACCAAGTATTATTCAGCAGGCCTTTGGAAATAGTACGCCAAAGATTCAATTTAATTCCGATGTGTTTAAGCAGCTTTTAGTTCAATGGATGGTTTTATCTAATATAAGTTTTCAGCAAGTTGAAGAGGCTAGTTTTCGTTTATTGTTATCATATCTTGCTTCTGTTTCTGCCTCTTATACTGCAATTCCATGCTGTTTACCTCGTTCTAGAAATACTGTTCGCACATGGACAATGCAGATTTATACTTCTCAGAGGCAGCTGTTAATTCAAGCATTAAGAGATATTCCCCTAATTCATTTTAGTTTTGATTTGTGGACATCGAACAATCATCTCACACTATTAGGAATAGTTGGACATTGGATTAATATGGATAGTCAGTCTTGTCGAGCATTATTAGGTCTTCGTCGTTTGCATGGAGCACATACAGGAGAAAACCAAAGTCAAATTATCATGACCTTATTGCAGGAGTATGGATTAACAAAGAAGGTTGGATATTTTACTTTGGATAATGCTACAAATAATGACTCTGCATTAACTTGTCTTTCTATACGTTTACAGGAGGTAGGAGTTTCTTTCAATGTATCAGAACATAGGCTTCGCTATCTTGGACATGTCATTAATCTTGTTGTGAAGGCTTTTCTGTATGGAATTGAATCGGATATTGGAATACAGGAGTTGGAAGAGCCTTTAACCTTTTGGCGCAAGCAGGGACCATATGGTAAGTTGCGGAATATTATTACCTATATTTGTCGGACACCACAACGTCGAGAGGAATTTGCACGTCTCGTTCAAGAAGCTCTACCAGAAGAATCAGCATTTCAGCCAATTGCAGCAAATCTTACTCGGTGGAATAGCGACTTCAGAGCTATTAAGCGTGCATTACAACTCAGAAACGGCTTCGAAGTTTTTACAGCTCGACATATTCGTAATGGCCTAGAGGAGGATCAACTGGATATTGATGACTAGAAGGAGTTGCAGGATATTGTTACCATTTTGGAGCCATTTCATCGATGTACTTTGGAATTAGAAGGCCATCATGGCAATGGTGCTCTATATGATTTACTTCCAACAATGGACTATCTGTTAGAGCATCTTGAGTCGACATTAACTATGTATATGGCTAGCAATAGCACTCCACATCTTCTCGCATCAATTAACTTAGCTTGGAGCAAGCTCGATAAGTATTATGCTCTTACTGATGCAAATACCGTCCTATACGCTGCAGTTGTTCTTCACCCGTCCATGAAACTCGACTACTTTGAGACAAACTGGGCTGAACACCCGACTTGAATTGAGAATGCGAAGGCTAAAGTACAGTTGTTATGGGAGACCAAGTAAGTATTTGTTTTCACCGTTTAAATCTCATTATACTAAATCTACCACTATAGATATAAAGTCACTGGAGAAAGCAAATCATCGGCGGAAATAACTAGTACCAGCAGTCCAAGTACAGAAAGCACCGAATCCACATTGCGCTTGTGGAGATCCAAGCGAGCACCTAGAATTCGGCAAAAAGATGAACTCGATGACTTCATCTCCTCCACTACTATAGACATTGAGAACCCCCGACTTTGGTGGATTCAGCACCAAAAGGACTACCCACGACTATCTAGAATGGCGCTTGACATTCTAGCAATTCCGGCAATGAGTTCAGAGGTAGAGCGTGTGTTTAGTAGTACAGGATTGATGGTGACAGACCGGCGAAATAGGTTGAAGGAGGATATTATCGAGGCAGTTGAGTGTATGAAGTCATGGCGTATTGATAGTGGAATTATTGCATTTAAGGAAGCAGAGCAGGTACAAGCCATGTTGGATCAACTAGAGGCAAAAGGTATTCGTGATAAAGATTCCGATCAGTAGTTAGGTAGCTAGGTATTGGTTGTTAAATTGAGCTCTCGATGTTTTCTAGATCCTTGTGTGGAACCGGCTATTCAGGCTATTCAGGCGGCCTGCCTTATTCAGGCGGCCTGGACAGGCTCAGGGCCGGCCTGAATAAGAAGGCCAGGCCCGGCCTGCTTTAGAGTGGTCCAGGCCGGCCCCGGCCTTAGCTTCGGCCGGCCTGGCCTGGCCTGTTGAGAACACTGGAGCCTTCGCATCTCGCGCACACCTCCGAGAACCGACCTCTTTGTTACCTTCACTCCAAGAAATCCTGCCTTGCTTCTAAGACCGATATCAACGAAATGAATCCTTTCTTGAGCAGATACCCTGGGTCTCCAAACTCGTCCCAAGCCCTTCTTCCCTCCATGTTCCTGTCCATCATCCTTCACCATCTTTTATGAACGCCGTCAGGTTTTTCCCTATTAATCAAGCCTGTGCTGCCTCCATTACCATCCGCGGGCTAAGCTCAGGGTATCATAGTGTGACCCGGGAGCCAGTTGTGAATAATAACTCAACATTAAGGGAATCATTCCCACAAATGAAAAGAAAATTTATTAGTTTTTATTCCGAAGGTAATCCAGAATCATTCAAATTTCACTATTATTCCACAATTCCCTGCTAAATTAAGCAAGCCATTGGCCAGTATGATACTACGTTGTTTATAGTCTGGTTGGCACAATCCCCCCGCCAAACGGGGTTAGGCCATTTTAGAAGGAGAAACTGGCAGGTAACTACAATCTACTACTAGTATTACTATTTATGTTTTTCTTTTATGTAAGCGTAAACTGGTGAGACAGCCGCAAATGGTGCATGGACTGGCTCCCCATATACGATGGAGCGAGCAATGGGTGTGAGAGTGCTGGTCCTTGGTTGGGCGTCCATAAGGGTGGATAGGACATCTAAAATAAAATGAGGAAGATAACCTTGGAGTGTAGCTTACTCCTAGTGAAAATCATCATTCACGTTAAACGGATTAACTCAATAACGCATACACACGGCCCGTGTAATGGCTTTGAATGTTCGCACATAGAGAGGAATAGTTGCCTGAAATAAAATTACATTCGTCGACCTACTCCCAAACTATCTACCCAGACCTGAGAAAATAGCTAGTGTGCATTGTTGTATTGCCTATGCCGAGGAATCAGATTATCGATATGACTTCAATCGCTAACAAGTGGACCTGATCCAAAGGTTTCGTCCCATGTATTATTTGAGTTGTCGGTAGTACCAGTGAAGTCAGTCGGTAGGCGTTACTTTTCCGGGAATGGGCCGCAGTTCTTACAGTACCCCATTGGCGTGAGATCGAACCCACAATCTGGACATTCGCTAACTCTTGGGTCAGAGATACCAGCGTCAGTGTTGCAAGATAAGGTTTGTGCAATAGCATCTCTAGTGATGGAAGCTAAGGTTCCCATGTTTGTAAGTAGTGATTCGGGCGGGTCAATGGTTGAATCGTGACTTGACATCGCAGCTGTGGACATCATTGCTGTGGATTTCGTAGCTTTGGATACTATGTAGTAAGCAGTGTAAGTTTGTGTTTAGATTAGCATGATGATTGGATGGTTACCAGAGATTATGGCTGTAGATATTGTAGTTATGGAGAGTGAGCCTTAATCAAGTTGTGATCGGAACAGTAAGATGGTTGAATGGTTGGTTACTGGATATGTGGCTATGGATACTGTGGCTACAGGTGCGAGTCGCTATCGGGTGGAACTTGTGCCCATATTTATAGGCACTGCTGATGTTGTAAAATTCGACCACTAGTGTCACAACCATCCCTCGCCTTTTCCTAGTTGAACACTCGTACCAAAACTACATAGCACGACTCCCGATCTCGGAAGACCTTATCTACGTTCGTATGTTATCGAGCGGCTACTACGTTATCTAGCGGCTACTATGTTATCTAGCGGCTACTGTCGCCCACTAGGGCCTCATGTATATAATCCCCTTACTTTCGCTCCTTTCTTTCGTTCTTCATCCAACTTCTTGTTTATACAATACAGTTCTTGGTTCCCCAAGTCCATGTCCAGGTTCCCCTCCAAATGTGCCTCCCCCATCCTTGCCTCTTCGCCCAAGACTCTGCAGCCCAGATGCTCTCCCCTTTATACCCACAAGTGTAGGACCCCTACGCGAGCGTCAGTTCTGCCAGCCCCCTCTGCCCCCTCGTTCTATCCATATCGGTCCTGCTAGCCGATCCCATCACACACGTAGGATTTCTACGTGTGTGATACCCAGTGCCCAGGCCGTCGTACCCCTTGGTCCCCCTTGTCCCTTGCTGCCTCGTTACAACGAGGGTGCTTTCGATCTGTATATCTCTTTGTATTATATCATGTTCTGAGTTGGAGTGCTTCCCTTGTCTAGGCACTACCAGAGAACAAGCTGTAAAGTAACCTAAGTTCCAATGCTCCCAGTAACACAAAACAGCTCTAGAGCAAGTTATTTCTGTACTATCCAGGGGTGTACCACGGCAGCTCATCACCTCAAACTTTGTCTGACAGCCAACATAGAACCTCTGGAAGAGGACTTCGGGGCATAGTTATCTCATAGGCGGCTCGAGCAGTAAGAACAGGCAACCGTTGCATTCTCTCAGTGCTCCCCGACGGCTCCTTATCACACTTCACAGACGCCATCATCTCCAGCTTCGATAAGGCAAAACCCTATTCAGACATCACTCTGAAGAATTACGTTCTTCGTATGAGAGAGAAGAGTATATTCGTATACTTATGAAAGAGACCGCTTGCTTGAATGATCATACAAAAGTAAGGAAACCTGTCCGTTCTTATACACCCCGCTGATACATCCATCCCGCAGCTCGCATCCTACGCAATTCGCATATTCGCCCTTCGCATGTTCGCCCTTCGCACGTTTCGCTCTATGCCCACGTCATCCTATTACCTCTGTTCCAACACACTCTCTTCAGCTTCGGCCATATTTAAAAAAGCCATCTCCCACAACATCTGGCAACGCCCCCACATAGTAACACGTCAGATCCGGTTTCTGGTAGTAAAGGAAGGGGGGTAACAAGAATAGAGGGAATTCTGAATGATGGATGAGAGTATGCTATACAAACGGCACAGAGCGCTCCGGATCCACACTGTGCCCTGCCATGTTTTCTGAAGACAGACGGAGTAACTCACGGTCCACTTAGCTTAAGGACCACCTATCTAGGGAATATTCCATAGTGGCAGGTACCGAACGACACGCGATTGTCCTAGGCCTCTCAGCATCTACAAGGACTTTGCAATGCTTTCGATATTATGCGGCTCAGCCGCGGCCATCTCGATATGTCCAGATCATGGGCAGCAAGGGCAGTTCGGACAGGAGATAGGTAGTCAGATAAGGGCTTTCACCGATAAGGACAAGTCATGGCTCTATAATAGTGACCCACACCAGCCTAGAACAGCTCTACCAGATGGCAGCAGACCCGAATGAATTATCCTTCGGCGATCGGGATGATACACGAGCCTTCCCAATCATCCATGAGGAAATCTTCGACCCTCAAGCGGAAAAATCCAAGTACTTAGGATTTTGGGCGGCAGAGATAGGGTCCATTCTTGAAGAGGGTTTGGGCGGCAGAGATAGGGTCCATTCTTGAAGAGGGCTGGAGGGTTTGCTACACTGACGGCACAGGAAGAGGAGGAGAGGTTGCAAGCGGGGTCCATAGTGAGGACTGGAAAGAATGAGAGGCCCTTGATTATGGCGGATATCTCGGTGACAAGGCTACAGTTGCAGATGGGGAACTCCATGCGATACACCTAGCCATAGAAAAGGAGGACTCAGGCATGCTCGCAATTTTATCGGACTCACGGGCAGCTATTCAATCCATCCGAAACATGAGTACAGGCTCCCCCCCCACGCTCGGGCATCGAACGAAGCATCAAGTCCTTGCTACTTAGGTATGTGCAGGTTAAGGATTTTAGGTTCTCTTGGGTCAGAGGCCACATCGGCATCGAAGGCAATGAGAAGGCAGACCGCACAGCTAGTTTCGAGTCCCATCTAGGAGCCCACTTGGCCCGCACACAGACAGCAACAGAAGGAGGGCTCCGTGCTTCCTCCAAGGCAGTTCGCAAAGAGGCCAGATGCAAAGCGGGGTACGGAGTTAGGAGGGTGGAATGGGACCGCCATGCCCTGTCCGCTTACACCTGGTTACCGACAAATAGGGGCCCCCAAAGGAGCTGGCTCCATCATATAGGCAAAGCGGAGTCGGCCGAGTGCACATGCGGCCATCCATCAGAAACGGGCGAACATATCACCTTCGACTGCCCACGCTTTGATCGCTCCAGAAGGGCCTTACTGGGAGAAAAGCGCAGTTGGGAGGAACTCGACAAGCCGGAATGGAGAAAAGAAGGGGAGGAGAGTTATGAGGCTACGGAGGCCTTTTTCAATTCACTCTATCACGAGCTAATGTAGTTCACATTGTTTCATCCATCTGTACCACCATATTCACGAGTTTCTTTATTCACAGTCTAGTTCATCTCAGTTCAGTTCCACGAGTCTTCACCTTTTGAGTTCATTTTTAGTTTCACAGGTCATTTAGTTCAGTCGGAGGTCGAGGTTCAGTGTATTTAATTAAGCGTGGGTCTGGCAGATTAACTTGCCTTTTCCTTGAATCTACCCGGGCTTCTGGATGGCTCCTCATGGCCCCCCAAACGGGGCCGTATAGGAGTAACAAGTATTTTAAAAAGAAAAAAAAAAAAAAAAGAAGCCGCGGCCATCTCCACAACTATCAATTTCTGTCAAGGCCACCCACCGAGGAGCGCTATAGAAGCACAGCTCGCAGATCACCTTCTCGAGCAAGAATCCAAACGACACGACACCTCCATTTCCTGGGTGGGTCCACATATCGGCATCCCAGATAGAGGGCCGACAAACTAGCAGCCTATCGTTCAGCTCTAGGCCAAATATCCTTCACCCGCTCAAGTCACTGAAGGAGGCATCAGCTCTTCAATGCTCGCAGGAGAGGCACGTTCTGCACCATGTTTCGGCATCAGGAGCCCAGAGTGGAATCGCCATGCCCTCTCAGCTTCTCCGCTTTGCCTATATGATGGAGCCAGCTCCTTTGGGGGCCCCTATTTGTCGGTAACCAGGTGTAAGTGGACAGGGTCAGCTTACCCCTGGCTGCGTACGGAGTGTAAAGCGAGTGCGAGACTCCAGCTCATCAAGAGCGTCCTAACAGATGAAGCTGCGATTCACCCTGTTGGTAAAATGACTTTCAGCATTTGTGAAATACCGCCAATCTCCAGTTTCTTGGATTTTGTTGACTGGTTCTAGCATATAGGCGATTTCCTTTTGGCACGTAAGATGTGGTAATCAAAGTCTGTTGTAGGAAGCCATCCAGGGTATTGACCCCGATTTGGTTGGCTTGCTCTCGATAATGGCAGTAGATATACGGATACGCAACACTTTCGTTACATGTTCGGTAATCAAATTTTCGATCGCAACTGAACTACAATGAGTATTAGCAAAACGAATTTTATGATGCGGATGTTGTAATAATCACTGCCCATTACAGCATGCGACAGGGTAGTGCAACACGACTGGGATATACAACAAAACAGTTTACTGGGTTTTTGATGGAATTGGACGGCAGGGGGCTCAAAAGCTTGGTACGAGTTCGGAGAATAATTTTTGAATTGCCTAAGAACCTTAGATCATGGATTCCAGGGGGGTATCCTGATATATGGCTAATACATGAATTGCATGATGCGAATATATGACCAGGTATTAAACTGGAATAATATGATTGAGCAGAGCATGGGTACATTTCCTGCCCCTCTCAAATAGTACAAAAACCATGAAGTCAAGTCTACACCTCATGGTATGATGGAAGATACATGAACATGCACCCAAAGTAGGGGGGAGCGGGCGCTGATGACACCCTAGGAGCAAGTCTATCAAAAATAGTCTAGGTTAAGAGTTTACTGTGTCAAACAAATTACCAGACTATGGGCATGAAATCCAGGACTTGGCGCTTGCTTTGAGCTATTATCTATATACTTAGGTCTGGATGTCCACTTTCTCCGCAACAGCACACTAAGAATCTACGGGCATCTAATCTCTCAATTTTTGCCCAACCAAGCAGCAAATTTTCTCAGAAGATTCTCTTTCTCACCCAGATTCACTTAAATGATTAAGTTCTAAGGTCTCCTCAGTATGTGAAGTTGTTCCAACATTTGCCCTAGTTTGGAGAGAGGGGGGGTGCCTGGGTGACCTTATCCAATTTCTCATTTATTGCTGTATGTAAGACTTAGGATTAACAAGAGATATGTGGATATCTTGTTAGGCAGCGGGAGTGGTTCTAGCGAAGCGGCGGAGCGGGGGGTGCGCGAGCACTAGTGCACAGCAGATCTATAGTAATACCGTAGAAATTGTCCGATAAGCCTGCAGTCTTAAACACTGTACATTGGTTTTGCCCTTAGTATCCTCACCATCCTATTCGTGATTACTGTCGTAAATACAGCTACTGTCTTAAATACAGTTACTATCTTATACCACTATGTAACAGGGTCCGGCAATTGAATTGAACCTCTACTAAGAGTCCGGTGCCCGCCAGACTAGAATTTAACGCTCTATCACGCTCAACCATTTTCTTGAACTTCCCCACCTACTGCATCTTCCTCACCAACTGCATCTCCCTCGCCCACTGCATCTTCATCTCTAGAATTGGACCCAAGCTCATACTCATCATCAGAAGCCGAACAGTATCTCGCTTTTGTGAACCCTGGGTGCCAACAGTATATCCCTCCAATCCTCTAATATTAATATCACTATCCTCGCTGTCATCACGTGCAATTGTTATGTCACATTTTCAAAATGACCAAACAATAGAGTCCTTCAAAACATTGGAGAGCAGTTCCCAAGCCTCGCCAACCCATTCAATAATAAGGATACGGCGCTCTGAAGCAGTATATTTAGCTGTATTCCTGTTAGCACAGTATTCTGTTCTCTGGATCAAAGTGCCTTACCTGTTGTCCACTTGTTTAAATTATTCTGATAATTATGATCTGCAATACCTTTGAAACAGTCTTGAAAAGGCTTATTAATACATACGTCTAATAGTTGTAAACCTAACGATACCTTCACCATTTGGAATCGCGAACCTTATACATGCTTATTGGCGGTACGCCTACAATGTCTTTTGCAACGGGGTTCTGCCACCGTCCTATTCGCGATTACTGTCTTAAACAATATTACTCTCTTATCGGATAATTTCTACGATATGCCTACTAGAGCGGACGGTAAAACGCGAAGTGGACAATAGAACTTAAGAGTGCAATAATGCGATAGAGAACGAAGCGAATTGAAGACTTGCTTAATTCAGTGAAAATACAGGTCCGGAGCGATGTCTATATACAATTTCAGGGTAAAGACAAAGCGCAGAGATGTATTATTCAACCAATCAGAAGCGAGAAAATGCAAGGATTGCGGGTAACGGTCGGTGGCAACCACAGTGACGCAACCCGACATACGGAATATACTTGCGTACGTAAGGTGCTTGCATTGTGCGAGTTCAGCTGAATATTGTCGTTGTGGCGATAATAGCTTTGACGGACAACCTGGTTCTAGGCTATTTTGATAATTCTGTTACTACAAATCACACCCCCCCCCCAACAAAAGCATATGTAGGCTCAAGTCATAGGTTCTGTATGCTCTTTTGAGGCTGTAAGTGGGTCCCTTTGCTTCACACTGCGTGGGTAGATAAGGGAATATACAGAGACCCGCCTTATTGTACAGTTCAATGCCCACTCCTAGTAGCTAGATGTGAAAGCATTAGGTAAAATATATATCAGGATAACCCTATTGGCTCCGTAAGCCAGGGCTCTTGGGCAGGTTATAATAGTTCTATGGACTCACGCGTCCGCTTTTGGCCTCCTACTATCCAAATGTGATGAAAACTGCTCGAGCTTGAGCCTCCACCGCTATATCGCACTTCCGCCCCGGACCCCCTACTTTGAGTGCATGCTTCCATCATACCATGGGGTGTAGACTTGACTTCATGGTTTTTGTACTATTCGACAGGGGCAGGAAATGTACTGCTCAATCATATTATTCCAGTTTAATACCTGGTCATATATTCACATCATGCAATTCATGAATTAGCAATATATCAGGATACATCCCTGGACTCCATGATCCAGGTCCCTTAGGCACTTCAAACATTATTATCCGATCTCGTACGCAGCTTTTGAGCTCCTTCCGTCCAAATCCACCGAAAACCCATTGAGTTGTTTTGTTGCATATCCCCGTCGTGTTGCAGTAACCCGTCGCATGCTATACCTTCATAGCGCTTGATATGCATTCCCTAATGTCGTTTGGAGGGGTCCAAGGGAGATATTTGAATCCTTTCCGCTAGTTCAGTGCTAGAATTCTGCGATTCTTGCATTCAAGGGATTCATCAGAACCATATTTTCTGCAACCGCTACCAGTTCATCAGCAGAAATCATCTAACCGAATTTATGTGACTGGAAATTTGGGAAGATAGATTCCTGAGTTAAATAAAAGCCCTGATACAGCTAGGGAATAGGCGTAAATAAAAAAGAACATGAAGTAACCAACGAATTGCTTGACAAGAATGTGCATCTGTTCAAGATGCTCACACTTCCCTACTGAACCCTTAGTTTAGACCTAGGTAGAAAAAGTGCTCCAGTGTAAAGTCTTAATCTTATCCATAGTAGCTATATCTGCGCATTCTCCAACACGCCTCTCCATTTGCGACATATCTTTAATGAACGATTTAAATTCAATAAAAGGTCGCATCCATTGCGGTATACATTGGGGATCAGAAGAAATCCTACCAAAGTACAATGTCGAAGCTCCCCTACAGTACCTATGTCGGAGGGGACAAAAGACTGACGTGCCTTAACCGAAAATTCAAGAAGGCAACATAAATTCGAGAAATGCAGACACAGACTTTGTCCTTTGGTCACTGGACAGGGTGAGTCCCATCCGCATTGTCTCCACATATATATTGGCATAGAATTCACATGGCTATTTTCGCCACTGTAGTCTCTGCGGTGGCTTCCAGACTTTCGGTGATATCGTTTATGATTCAAAGCAACCTCGAACAATTAATACACGAGGTAGGAATATATACAATCTCCGCACATACCTGCTAACACCCGCCCAGATCAGGGCCGTAATCGCCGGATTGTGCTCTATTGCCATATCCGCAGTTTTCACATAGCTGTCGATTGTTTTGACAATCCTTCTCAACCGTTCCCGCCGGGGCCCTTTGCCAATGTCCCCCCCCACATCCCCCACGGTACCGCCGATATCAGCTACCAATTTACATCATGTGTTGCTACAGTAGCGAGAAACGGTAACTCCTTTTCTTTCAGCTTCGTCTGAGTTAGGTCAATCGAACGTTGCCAGATATGTTCCATTGGAAGAGCAGCGGTGATGGTAGGTACATACTGGCATATCAGCAGTCCGATGGCTCCGAAGTGGCGGGGGTCGTCAGCTGGTTCAGGTTCATTGGGTGCTGATCACTTGAGCAGGGCCTGGAAAACGATTGGAAAAAACTGGGTGGTAGTATCTGCGACAGTGTCCATACTAGTTCTGATGTTGGTCTCTTGGTAGTGCTCAAGAGCCATCGGGATATCTAAGTCACACACTTCGGACTATCCCATGTTGCATTGATACGAAGTCTGGTATGCTGTTGTTCGATTGTCGTCAGCAAAGAGACAGCTCAGTTATGCATGTCTGATTTTCCACTTGCGTAGTGAGCTGAAAACTTTGTACCTGGGGGTTGTAAATGTAATTCTCACCGTGTGTTTAGCTGTTGATATTTGAAGACTTTTGTAAAAGGGGCAGTTCGCCGCGGTTTGGTAACTCGTATGTGCCACCACCTAGGGGTAAGAACTTCTCAATCCTAAGTAATTCACGAACCATTATAGGGGCATCCATTCAATTGAAAGATATCGGTGCTGAACCCCGCAAGCAATATATTCGTGAAAGTACTAATACTATTTGTATGTATACACATGCCGCCACATCCATTCAAAATACCCATTACGGCAATCCCCCGTCGACAATTATCTCCCGCACAGAAACCATGCTATCTGAGCCATATTGGCACACCTGCCTAGGGGTCTCCATTATTTTTTGCATAAGTATGCCCCACAGAGTACAAGGGTCTAGTACAATTGTCCAGATCCCGCATCAACACGGGGAATCTATTTCCCATAGACCACGTGTACCCAACCCCCTTAACCTTGCATATGAACCTCAATACCTTTATTCTTACGCCAAGTTGCAAGCATAGCACCACAATTCGAACATTTATGGACGACGTCCTTCCACGTTTCGATCATATATGGTATACACCCGAGGCAAAAACAAAAGCATAAAAGAGCCGCCCATAAACTAATATCCAATGTGGACAAGTTAGCGGAGCTGAAATTCAATGACTTTCAATGGACGCCCATTTGCTAGTACTTACTGTGCTGCTTCTCCGGACTGGTAAGTGATTGCAGTCAGACCAACGACCTGACACGCGGGACAACATACTGGTGCTGGTCCACGGTTTAACGCACCGATAGGGCCAGCACGCAGCTGAGGTCTTCCGACTTGCATTTGCTGCATTTGTTGCATTTGTTGCATTTGCTGCATTTGTACTGCTTGTGGATACATAGCGTGCTGAGGGTGCACATTGACTTGTAGCTGCGGATTTGGATTTACTTGGGGACCTTCTGCTCCACGCTCCGGATTTTGAGGGTATACCGGTGGGGGTGACATTACACCGGGAGTTCCAGGATACGACGCCATGTTCCGTTCTCCGTATATGCGCAAGAAAAAGTTATGTGGAAATCTGGAATTTTGTGTAAACAAAATACACAGTCAGGCAGAACCAAAGCTGGAAGGTAGAAGGTTCGAATAAAAGTTACAGTCCCTGAGAACAGTTATAATGTTAACCGGTGAGTGGAGTCATGTGTTTGCTTTTTTAAAAAAGAAAACAGTTCGGATTAGCACAAAGCTAAGCAGCCGCCAGCCCATATCCATAGCTCTCAAGGTACAACCCTAGAGAACCTTGCATCGAAGTTGTCTCTACTTGGGGTATGTAGAGGTTAATGATAAGAAGCGTAACCTAGCGTGACAAGGGTCTGAACCCATAGCAACCTTGCCAAACTCTTCTTTTTCTCTTTTTCTTCTTTCCGACACTGTTTTCTTTTACCTGCTTACCGAACTTTTGCCAGACTTTTAAAGTCTGGAAAAAGACCAGAAGAGAGGTTACGGTATTCAACTTTTGGTGCGTGAACAAACCTTGTGGTGATTTTGGTTGGTCAAGTGGAGCACTTTCATCACCGAATTTTTTCCTGCAATGATCTGACCTTCGTCGTGTGTGGCGCCTTTTAGTTGTAGCCCATACCCCGCGCATGTGTACAACTCAATGTTTGTCTTAAATATGGGTTGATCACCTGCAACCCAATTTCTCTACCTACGGCTGAACGCACTTCGCACGTGGAAGATCAGGAGGTCCAGCATTGCGGTTATAATTAGCATTCGAACATCGTTAGATAATCTGGTTTCATTAGACAAGCCATTCTACTTGGGTATAAGGTATATCTGACATAGCACTAAACTAGTGTGGATTGGCCTTGGCAAGGGAAAGGGACCAGCTTGTTATGGAATCAATCCATGGGGCATGAAGCCTACGAGGGTGTTGTGCCAACCAGACTAGCATGAAGCTTAAGCCAGCGACGCCATGTCCATCGCCCTTAAATAAATCAAACACACTTATTTTGTCGTTTCCCCTTCCGCCCAGTGGTACCACTTTTGATTGCACTTGTTTGTGCCAACATTGTTTTGTCCTGTAACCTCACAATCTTGAGCTCAAGTAACACCACGCTCAATAATGTGCTGCTATCGTTGTCTTACCACTCCTGTATGTCTCATACTCAGCCGCAGCTGGCGCTGCATCACGATTCATCATGCTGGATGTAAACCACAGCACAGTTATTTGGACGCACGTTCGCAGAATGAAACGAAAAGAGACGTACACTATTCCCCTTGGGGCGAGGAGGACTGTCGAATCTGATCTTCACTGTGGGGGCAGCCCTTGCAAAAATCCTGATGATACCTTGTTGATTAATGTTCTGAACAAGACTCAATCCCATTTAGGCAACACTACAATTGGCATCGCTCATATTCTGTACACAATATATGTATGAACAACCCTTATCAACACACCTCTCGTGCGACGCTCGGCGTCATACTGGCAACATTCACACTTGCGTCAAAATCTTCATAAGTTGACGTAATACACATAATATTACGTATGTGCTATCCAGATGACTATTACTAATATAATCTTGTACGGAGAAGTTTCAAATTTGAATCACCACTGACTAAGCTAAGCGGCATCGCAACCAATCACATGACCAAGGGACACAGCGACCCGGCCTCTCACGTTCAAGAGCCTGGGTTCGAGGCTATATAATCATGGCATTGTCAAAAGCTAACTAGGTCATTTCATGTGTTTCAAATTGTGTAAGTCACAGGCTAGTAGGGGTTGTCACGTCAAAAGTTTGTTCATGTACAAGGTTTTTGGTGCAAGTTATATGCTAACCAAAATAGGCCATTTGACGTGATTACCCCATGGTGAACCACATAAACCAACTTTTGGTTACTGTTATACCATGTGCAACTACCATGTTTGTGATAGCAATGCTGTGGTCTCTGTCATATTCGCCATACTTGTGGTGTTTCAGATGTAGAGAATTGGAACTTGGAATAGGTAGTCGGAACGTTGGAACCATATGATTTTGTAGTCTCGATCAGACCCTCGACGATTTTGCGGTATGAACATAACGAACTTCTAGTTCGCCAAGTGCCAAGGTGTGACACTTGAAGGCCTTGTGCATAACAAACTTTTGACGTGGCAACCATCTTTTCCCGTGCCACAATAAACCCTAGGCACTTATTCATGAACATTTACAGACTGAAAAGTATTACCCTGCTGACCTGTAGTTACCTCTTCAGCCACAAACCCGACCCACCCACTACATATATGTGATAATAGGAAGATATACCGGTATCCCAGAGGGCCAGTCTTTACATTATCAAGTTAGATGTAGTCAATGATCTTTAGTGTGTGGTTGTACAGAAGTATCGGTGGGCTTGTCCTGAGGCTTTTGTTGAGTACTTAGAAGAATATTTACTTACCTACTATCTATAAATAATTCCTAAAATGCATGGAGAATTTATTCCTCATTAAGAAAGGTTCTGTACAAGGACTTCCGCCCGTTTAAGTTTTTAATACACCTCTTGGAAATGGTATAGTAGCTCTCGTTATAGATATGCCTGCAACAAACTCTGTTGCAGACTATATTATTATCTATAGGTATTTGTTTCAAATAATATAATAAAGAATTGCAAAACCATTAGGCATACTAGAATGGTCATCCCTCGCGAAGCATTTACATTTACATATCAAACGCTCGCCGCCACCTTGTCAATTCAAGTTTATGTCATACATCTCCAATTGCAACTTCCTCCGGCTCACGTGGATCCTCACGACACTGCGCACAGCTCGCGATTTGCCCATTGTCCCTCAACCTCTGCCTCTGCAACTCCGCAATCGCCACTGCGGCTTTACGCGCTGAGCCGCAGTGATCACATAAAGGTTTCATCACCATTGAGTTTCCCCGCTTCCACCACACAATCATCTCCGCCGTTGCCCGATGTACACATGGCGGATCTTCAAGTAGCAGAAGGAGATCCTGCGCATCTTTCTGTGGCATACAATACATATCTTTGCAGTCACTGCATAGCGGTAATTCGCAGCTTGTGCAGCTATTACTGTCAGTTCCATCACATATCGGGAAGGGCTTAAGGAGGCGTGCGATCGCGGTCACTAGATAGGTACGCAAGGTGTGACAGGTCCTGGAGAGCCTCACGATAGCTGATCGGTGGCTGTGTTCTAGAACACTTCCCAATATGGGGTATATTGAGAGGATGATACACAGAGTCGGGGTGAAGGCGGGGCCAGGGTTGTAACTGTCCATTGTTAATTGGGCGCCGGCGCCAGTGGGTAAGTATAATTGAGGGGACTAATTGAAAGTGAACCAGGAATTCGATTTAGAGGTAGGCTATTATATTAGTGAAAAGAATAGTGCCAATTTATGAAGTGTAGGGCGATATCTCAAAGATATGTGAGGTTGTGGTTTTCCATAGGGAGAGGATGGCGAGGGTATTTATCTCCCACAATGCCAATTCCACTGGAATGCAGGTCTGAAACACATGGGGATCTGTTAAACAAGCACCAGACCTATATTTTTACATGTCCAAACTCGCTCTATCTTGTTAGCAAAATTTTACCTACCTATGGGTGGTAGGAAAGTAGTGACAACAAGACTAATCGACTATGAGGCCTAGGTTTACGTATGCCAAAACCGTTAAAGTAAGTAAGGAGCATGGAACACGGGGAAGTCATTTGTCTATGATCTTTGTTGACGCTAGGTTCATACAGTAACAAAGCAAGGACAAGGGAAACCTGCGCTACAAACGCCATGGCTAACGCCTAATTGAGCAAAAAATTTAATTAAGGCATATAGATAAGTTCAATGATACTGTGGAAGAGATAGTGATTCAAAACAGCTCATTGGCGGACTCGGACCCTTTGCACAATTTTGATGATACAGATAAGGCAATAAGGGCGATTTACTACCCTTTGAATTACCAACTAGTAGATTGCCCACGGATCAAACTTGGGGCGGGAATAGTGTAAATTGGCTTGCATAGCCCGTGGGGCCACATGGCAGTCTATTGGCCACATGTACTGGTATATACACAGTGTTGTAAACTCGCTTATAAAATCCGTCTATGTACTCATAAAGGCGCCCCTACCTGGGGAGCCGAGAAACTGAATCGATTGTAAGGATACTCTCTTTCAAAGTATCTATAGTATTTGATATGTGGTGCGTGTAAGTGGTCGCTTGACCTTTTTCCGGTGCTCGGTGAGAATCAGTGGCATATTGGTCTATGGAGAACTTATAGATTTGTGGGACAAAGTCACATGATGGTAAGGTGAAAGCAACATCACCCGCTTTCCGGCGCCCGACGATACTTTTTTTTCTTTTTTTTATTAAAAAAATACTCTTTACTCCTATTCGATCCCAGTAAGGGACCATGAGGAGCCACTCGGCTTCCGGGTGGATTCAGGACGCCGACGATACGTAGTTAGCTGAATATTGATCTCATTGTAACTCTAAAATCGCATGGAAATGCCCTTGACGTTCCTGTGCCTCCAGCTGGGCAATGCGCTCGGATTGAGATTTTGATGGCCGTTGAAATTGACGCCGTGGAGTAAAGCCATTCGCTTCCTATTCATGTCAAATAATGTTCCTACGTAGTATGTAAGTTCGGAAGTGATGGTTACATTATGAGTTGCATAGAGGATGGTGACTTGAGGTGGGTAAATTCCAGGAAAGATCCAGCACTGGACAGTTGCTGTATGTGGATTTCCGAAATTGAAACCTTCCCGAAGCCCGTTGTTGGTACAGTATTGAGTTGATCTAGACCCGTCTTCTCATAGTAACTAATTTTGGTATCGAATTATTTTTCTTGTTCCTCTTACCTCCGCCTTTTTTTTTTTTACAACGCCCATAACTCAAGTTGCCTTTATGGTTACCGATAGAAACCCATTTCTTTTCCCCCTTGCCTCCCTACAACCATATCCCGTTTTACAGCGGTTCCCGGCATATTTGATCATATTTGGTCAAAAATTCCCAGACGCCTTTTTTTCTATTGGTACGGGACGAGATCTCCGAATCGTACCACCTAGAATATATACACCGCCACGGGAACCCTAAAATCTTAAATCGACCTCGGCTAAGGCGCCTCACTCCAAAGTCTACCTATCATCAACCTCATCACCTTCTGCCGGTTGTTAAGTGCCTTGCTCCTCCCACCTAACATCCTGATGACAGTTTTTTAGTTTTTTGAACTTGAGCAAAACCCTGCTCATTAGTTTGGAACTGTGTATATCATCTCATGTAACAATACAGTGTCTTCAAGACGCCGCCCTGAGATTTCAACTTGAGGGAAGGAGTTCATTCCTGACCCCTGCGGTGAACCAAGATTGAACTTTCAATGTGGGGTTTGGAGTTGCCGTTTCTTGGAGAGTGGAAGTTGTGGAGCTTGGTGGATGGCATGGAGGGAATGGAAGCTAGAAATACCAGCGTGTGGAGGGTTGGGTTGACGAGTGTAGAGTCTGGGTTTTAGGATGTTGAATGTAACGGGTTGGGCTGCATGGAAGAGGCTTGGGTTGGTGAAGTTGCTTTTAATGCAAGTAGGGTTGCATAGTCTGGCACCGGCTGTTAAATGGAAAGTTGCTGAAAGAACTGACAACAAATGAAGACTTATGAAACGAAACTGAGATGGTTGGCGGGGTACCCAATTAGCTTGGTAATATACATGTCTCTAGACAAGTCTGCAGTTAACATTAGCTGCCATGTTTCATTCCCGAATTGATGGCATTGGGACCTGGTATCCGGGAGGGAGGATCTGTGTATAGTAAAGGACCGTACCTACACACTCAGCACGTTAGGGGTACCTACACTCAGCAAGTTAGGGGTACCGGCCAATGGCACTGGCATGGTTACACGTTATCCATGGCCACCTTATAGCATAAGATCAGCCAACCCTCTGGCTTTCCAGGCCTTATTTCATACCAACTCCAAATTTACATTACCACTTATAGCACGTACGAAGTTATGGAAAAATTTAGGCGAACCTTAGTCTCCATCAGACCCTCATAGAGGTAATCAAGCATCGTGACCTAACCCTGACACCCAATCACGAACTCTAGAAGGGCGGGATCTCCACACGGCTGCAGCCTGGTTGCAGGTAGAGTCTGATAAGATTATACGCTTGGCGTTTACACCTGTGTTGTTTCTCTTAGGGAAAAAGCCCTATACCTTCGCTGCCCCACCAAGTTCTATATTTTCCTTTATAGGGGTAATGGTTTAATCATGTACTTATCCGAGTTATGTAATGGTTAGGTCCACAATGTGATTAGCCACAACAGTACGCGCATCCCGATGCGACAATAACAAATTAATGTCGGGATTTGAGATGCGGTATTCTGTGCTGGTGTGCGTAGGTCGCGATCGCGTTCGCTAGTCTCCTTTCACAATACATATACCGTTACGCGTGGAATTCAGGTCATGACGTGGGATGGTGCATACCTAGAGTAGTGCTTGAGGCTGGGACTTGTTAATACCGAGACGTTGCCCCTAAGCTGTACCGTTATGTAGTTGTTTTCTAGCTAGGTAGTATTTATGCGGGGCTCTATTTATTTAGCTTAGCTTGCAGAAACCTGAATACACCAGGAACCGGTAATGGTTTTTTTTTAAAAAAAGTACATAAATAAAAATATAAAACCTAAGGTCACAACGTGGAAGTCTATGACTACCAAGGCGGACTATGCAAGTTCAATAAGCAATAAGATCAGCTGGTTAGTCTGGTTGGCACAAGCTCGAAAGAGGTTGTGGATGCCATCCACAGCAATTCTAGACCTGGGACCTTCCACTCAGAGAGAGAATCAGATACCGGTAACTCCCATGTGATTCAGTGATTCAGGTAAGTTGAACCAAATCATGCTATGCACATGTGTATGCATAACTTGAAGGTTCGATACAATGTGTGCCTCATACCTAAATGTATAGGAATTCCATTCCTCGCAAAGTACGTGTATACGTTCGTCGGGGAATCATATTCCTTGCCTGGGTGTAACATATATGGACCCTTTCACCCGTTGGAAATGCAAAACTCCAACTATATAGTTAACCCGGTCAAGCTCCGCTAATTTTCAGGCAACCCTCTATAAAAGCATACTCTATGTTGCATAACCTGGCTATTAGCATAGAGGCAGCCGGCCTGAGTTTGGGACATGGCGAAAATAGCATAGAATTTTACTGCTAACAATGCTATCAATTTACCCTGTATACCTACGATAGTGGCATGGGGCGGACCCAACTTATTAAAAATTTGCAGAGTGCGGACATCTATCAGTTCAATTGCTATCGATCCTAGCGTACTAGAAAAACACCAACTAGACCCCAAATCACTCCGCCGTCGACACTTCCAGTTGTTTTCGCATGCACAAGGACAACATAGGCACAGTAGTTTAATGTTAAATTCAAGAAACAAATTACTCAATCCACTGTATCTCGTATGCTTTATTTGTCCAGAAGTGTGAAGTGTACTGTAGTGCTAATATGAGCTTAGGGATTTTAAGAAGATTTCGAGATGAGCCACCACTTCCGGAAGTAGCAGAAATGTTGTTAACAAGCGACACCAAGGGAGTTCGGGAGTTCAATATCCAGAGTGGAACACAGTCCTATATGGCTGGTTTCTACAGTTTGAGAAACAAGTTCCAATGGGTGGTGATCTTATTAAAGAAAAAGCGGCAATTATCTAGCAAGAGTCAAGCTCTACAGAGTATATCCAACGACAATGGGATCCGGGAATGCTCAGTCTTGCATTTGAGGTGGTAAAGGAGACCGCCATAGTGGTACAGCAAGAGCTCCGGCCGCTTGGCTGCTCTAGCAATGCAGCTTCGCAAAACAACAACGGCAAACATCAATCACATTTTATCTTCAACCTAGCGAAGGTAGTCGAGGTGGTGCAGGTGGCGGAGGTAGTGGAAGTAGCGGTGCAGCAGGGGCGGCAGGGGGAGCGGGGGCAACGGGGGCAGCGGGGGCAGTGCAGCGCTGATATGTAGCTAGCTTCATGAATTAGACATTATTACCATCCTCACGTGATAGCACACAAACCCTCTATAAATGCATAATTCCTCTAATAGCATAATAACCCCCGTTCCGACGTATTATGCAGGTCTTCCAGAATTCAGCCTCCATATACATTTTATCACCAACAGCAGGTTAACTCCGCTGCCATTATCACAACAAAATGCCTACAAGCAATTCCTTCATATGCCCTGTCGATGGGTGTTCTTATAGAGAATCATCACGAGGCAGGACTGGTTTCGTTGAGCATATTGAAACGCACACAAAACCCTTTGTTTGCTATCTGTTGAATTGCGGACGCCGATTTTCTAGAGTAAGCACCCTCAACCGTCACAGGCAAACACTACATTCAATTCCCCAAGTGTACGATTTACAGCTCGGCGATGCTCTAATATATGGGGAAGTCCATGATAGGATTAGGAGACACCAAAACCGTGAGGAGTTGATCTCCTTGCTACAGTCTCTTGAGATCAACTGCTCTGATTCATGATCAGGGCCCGTAAATCTCTCAATTATAGTTCTCATTCCAATTTCCTGTCCTGTTTACATCCTGCCATCATTGCTATTAAAAGGTTTTAATATTTTTACCTGGGCTATCTTTATACTTTGGCTTGCCGGTTTGGCACTTTCGCTTATTCGGCGGCTCCTTGTAGCTTTTTTCCTAGTTATAAAATTCTGGTTAGATATATCCTTTGATACTCCGATGGGGTCAAAGTGAAAGATAATCCTCCTCCTGCTGCTAATCTCTAAGACATGGTAGATGTGCCTAGTGATTTTTGTAGGATATAGAACTAGAGGACATCCCCTACTTGAATACACTAATAGAGTCTGGGTTTATGTCGGCTAGTACTACAATTCGCATGAGAATTTAATCCATAGCCTTGAGTTGTGAAGACAGCGTACAGTTTAATCATCACATAAAGTATTCATTGCATTATTAGCAGTTGCTGCCCGTATAAATTCACATTGTCTATATCTGTTTTTGGTAAATCAGTACTGGTGTTGAGGCTATTTATACCTATGACTCACACTGTCCATGCTCAGATATGTACATTCCAGGTTTTAAGTGCTCTTTCACTCGCGTAACTTATTGTCCACCGGGTTTCAGAAACATCTGGGTACTGGTAACTATGGACCGACAACCATTCTGATTAAAGGTAGCCTTGGGGGAACATACCTCTATTTTTGCTCCCCCTAGTTATACAATTGCTGTCTTTTACTTAGGCATAATTCAAGGTTTGATGTTCTAGTAAACGCCAGTTACAACGATACCCAATATGTCCGCAGTAAGCATATGAACACCTTTTTTCTTTTTTTTTTGAACTCAGTATGTACCCGTGTGCGCAATCCTAAGGGTCGCATGACGAGCCACCCGGAAGCCCTGGTGGATTCAAGGCTAAACTATGTACGATATAGATAAGTGACTGCTTACCTAAACTTCAATGTTGTTACAGTAACTCTGCCACCATCAATAGCTAGTCACGGATAAGTATCTTAGATCTTAAGGCTTAAGCTTATGTATTATGGCAGGTAAACTGTCTAGTACTACCAGCACCCCCCTTGAAGAACATGGCCCTAAACTACCAAAAACAATGCACCTTTCTGGTTGTTTGAGCCCCGACCCACGAGAAGTTTCATAGAGGCCTTTCAATGACTTGGGCGCGCCCGGGCTCGAGCCGGCTCGGCTCGTGCCCTGGCCTAGAATGACCATACTGTATTCAATCAACACATGCGGCTAGTCATACAAATTTCCAGTATATGTTCTGGGCCGCTCGGGGCATCGGCCGCCCGCGCCCGCGGCATACCCACTATGCCCCTCGCAGGCAATTCATTTAATTACTGCATTGAGTATATAACGTACTTGAATTAATAAATATATACCCAACTAGAGCTATATTAAATACATATAACTAGGCTATTAGTTGTCCTCCGGTTCGATTGAGTGATCCTCAGATCAATTGGGCTATTATCCAGGAGTCCAACTTGTGTCCGTTCAGCTAGAGCCGAGAGGTTACCGAAGTCATGGTCTGCTAACCCTGTGGTATGGCAAAAGAATGAGCATTTCAAACACATCTATAGAGCATCGGCAGCAACGACTGGTATAGGACACTTTGTATATGTTCTGGCCTACCCGGGAATTTTGCTGATTCGAGAATAGGCCAGCCCAGTCGCGACTGGGCTGGCCTCCCCGGGAAGCCAAACGATTCTTGGGAGGGCTGGCCTACGCACGAATATTGGCCTGCCCGGGAATGCAAAATTGAAATTCCTCCGGAGGCCAGATCATGGGTTGGCCTCCCCGGGAATGTGATTACCAAATGTAGTAAATTAGTGAGGGTACATGCAAGATGAAAATGCATCAGCCATCAGCGCTGAAGAACATGAATTGTCCTCAATAGTAGAATAAAATACATCAATGCTTGCGAACATGAATTGTACTTGGTAATGAAGTATCACCATGATCTTCCACCTCCGCTTCTACTTCCGAGTCAGATTGCGACTGTGCCTCTGGGTCGATAGGAGTGTTAAGGCAGCTATGTGATGGATGGCAGCGGCTGCTACAATGCAAATCGGATTTAATACAGCTGCATTGTCAGGTTTGGCATTTGCCCTTGCACTTGCAGGAATTCTATAATAAATGTAAGTCTAGGTGGAAAATTAATACAGAATGTGGAAGACATACTTCAGGATATAAACTTAGAGCGGTACGGCGAGCGGCCTCACGAAGTGTAACATATTGTTGCGCAATATCAGGCCATACACACTTAGAAGTAGAAATATTAAATCCCTTTAACGTCTGAATATTAGGTGCATCTAATGAATCTGGAACACGTAGTAGCTCTCGAGTTGGATAGTGCCGATCTAATAAGCCATATGTAGTTAATAAAGCATGGCGGTTAGGATGAGGTTTTCGCACAACAAGACAATAGAGCCGTCGGCCATCTGTACCATGTCTATCTTGTCGAGGTATATGTACTCTGACAATATCTCCAATAGCAAAAACCTCAATAATATGTTGTTGTTCATACCGCTTCACCATTTTCTGACGAGCTTTAGTGGTATTTTTTTGAACTCGTTGGAGTAGATTCCCACAGTCAGGAAGTTGTTGAACAGCTTCTTGATTAGACTCTAAGTTAATAGAGTCCGATTAAGATTGTAGAGCTTCAGTATCAGACTCTGACTCTTCATATTCCGAGTCTGATCGAGGTTGTTGAAATTCAGTATCAGACTCTGACTCTTCATATTCCGAGTCTGATCGAGGTTGTTGAAATTCAGTATCAGACTCTGACTCTTCATATTCCGAGTCTGATCGAGGTTGTTGAAATTCAGTACCTATCAGACTTTGAATTCCTATTCCTGGGGAGGCCAGCCCATGCAGGAATAACCATTCGTGGGCAGGCTGACCTACCCGGGAACCTGCCCATTCGCGACTGGGCTGGCCTATTCGCGAATCAGCCGATTCCCGGGTAGGCCAGAACATAACTACATAAGTCATCACTAAAGTTTTTTTTTGTGGGGAATCCCCCTCTTGTTCAAGTTCTTTTGTTTTCTGCTCCTTAAATGGAAGGTGTACTTGGTATAGATAGGGTCAACCAAAGACAATCTCAGAGGGGTTTTGAGTGTTGAAAAGTATTTTGTTCGATTAGTACACTAATGTAATACATGGAAGTGCTGTATCCGACCCACTAGACTTTCAATGTAGTGAGACGAGATTGTATAACTCTATCAAGCCTTTGGACTTGATGTGTGCGAGGTTTTCCATGTTTTATTTTATACTCCAAGCTCATAATAAATGCTCTACTTCCCTTAAATTCTCCAACATTATCAGATCGTAAAATGTTAGGTGAGCTATACCTAAAGGTGAATCCATAATGTCATTTAATTTACCGTTATATCTTCTAATGGAACGGTTGTGCCGGCCGCGGGCAATTAATATAGTTCCTCAATTTGGTAAATCTCAATCGAACAAAACATTCTGCGACACCTATTCCTCACTTATAGAATCCAGGTCAGGTGCATAGCAGTACTTTTTTAATAACAGGTACTGTTTAATATGCAGATTGCTAAGCTACTCCAAGTTCTTGATTTTAAACCAAAATGAAGCAGGTTCTACCTAGAATTATACAACAGGTAGATGGTATTTTACAGCGTTGTGGGAGATCAAATGGCACAATTCTGCAACAAACCTCATACTTTTGCAGTTTGATATTGCTAAACCCAATAACCTTTACCTAATTAACTACTGACCTTACGGGCTTAGAGTTTGATATTCTAGATACTCTAACTGCTCGGTAAACCACAGTTCACCAGGCATCTATAACTACCAGTGTTGTGAAAACTTCTACTCTAATTGTTGTCACTGATACTTTAAGAATAATCTTAAATGCTTAATTTATTAACATATGAAAGTATCAACAGATCATCACTATATTGCTCTAGCTGAACCAAATTGGAATGTTAGAGGGGGGTCTAATCGACTGGGAAATCAATGAATCTTTTGCAGTCGCTGGGAAATTATCAATTCTTTTTTTTTCTAGTAAATCAGTACTTTATCAATACACCAAATTGAGTAATTATTTATAAATTGCCCGCGGCCGGCACAGTGGGTATGCCGCCCGCGGGCGGCCGATGCCCGCGAGCGGCCCAGAACACATACATCACTGGCAACCTGCACGTGGTGGCGTAACGGCGGTTTTGGCAGCATCATTCTGAGGCTTGCGTTTGTGGCACGGGAAACCCATTCAGACGTCTACACTTCAACTTTCGAGCTTCGAAAGTATGTTGTTCGCCATATCTTATTGCCTAATTTGGCTGCTATAGGCCATCTATATACGCACTACTCTTCATAGGTTGACCACGGATACTCAAGACCAGACGGCTCCAATAAAGAGTCCTACATGGCCATCTCTAGTTCCTTCACCGCAAAAGCCGCCGGCTATATATTAAGCCCCTTCTCCCAGAGCATTAGCAACAACATGGCGCAGCACAGAAACATGCGTATCAACGACTACATTTTCGACCTAACTGACTCGGAAGAATATAGCTCGAGTGATGATGAGAGCCAATTTGCAGGGCAATACTATTGCCACAGCGATTCTCCGGATTGGCAAAAGAACCACCAAGACCTCAAATATAAATATGGAAATAAGGAGGAGCAAAAAATTGTGCACCGGAGATTCGTTGCGCCAGCTGCCATTGGGAGACCTTCGGAGTGGGAGTGCCAGAGTAGGGATGTTGACGCTGATCATGAACGCATCCTGCAGGCGGCGTGTACTGATGCAAGATTTGACACAATTCTAGGGCGTCCTGCCATTGCGGATGATCAACCCTGTTGCTGCCAGCAGTGCCAGCCTTTGTCACCGAGGAGTACCGCCTTAGCACCGCATATGCAGGAGGAACAACTGGAACAAAGCGGAATATACACCAACACGGACCGCAGTAGAATGAGCTCAAGATTTTCCTCTTCAAGTCCCGGCCAGGAGGAACAACTGGAACAAAGCGGAGTATACACCAACACGGACGACAGTGGAATAAGCTCAAGATCTTCCTCTTCGAGTTCCCGAACGAGCTCCTTTATTTGTTATAGGAGCGCCTACTCCTCCTGCAGCAGGTACATCTATGGATCGTATGAACCTTCTGGTAGATGTCTGTCCCCGATTGAGAAGGCTATAGACCCACTCGAATGCGAGATTGTAGATGCCTCGTTTTGGGTTTGGAAATGGCCTCCCGACGAGGAAGAGGTAATTATCGGAAAGTAGCACCGGTATGGTTGATGAAGTGAGATCTGAAAAGCCTACCGGCTAACAGGGGAATATCTAGGGAAACACCAAATGGGTCTCAGATCACGAAGGCATTCTGTGGGTCATCCCTGTAGTCATAGGAGACTAGGAACTACTTTCAACCGATGAAGTTTCTTTTAGAAAAACTTGAAAAAAAAGCTCTTAGATTTCAGTGAGACGATGCTATACCGTAACCGCTTTGATAGCTTTGATTCGTGGGCTACATAAAAATTATATCTTTTATATTTAAAGCTGATTAGAAATGCGTTTTCTGTTTTTGGTATTTTACTGGCTTAGTAGAATTTACATTTAGGAATCCTCAAACTTAGTGTATTTCAAGAATCTGACATTTCTGGTTGAGATGACTGACTTGTTCGCGCGATGAATCCAGCTCTGGAAGACACTGGTACCACCTGCTTTTTTCAGCAATCATTCCAGTATTATACCCCATATATTCAAGCTCAAAATATATGGCCTTCGGTGCACAAGAACTTAAAATTAAGCGGAAATCAAAATCAGCTCCTATGTTTATCAGGTAGCGGTAGACACCGTATGGCAATGCCGATTTCATACCTTTCTAATTGATTCTTTTTTTTTTTTTTTTTTTACAAATTACTCCTATTCGACCTTTCTAATTGAGGTTCCAACAACTGTAGGATTGTCACTATTAATGGTGGTTACGAAGGCAAAATCCCACGGTAGAGCGAGGGAGGTAGAAAGACAGGTGGAAAGTTGTTTTCATGGGCTACATATGAAACATTTAAGGCTGAACTCTAAAATAATATTGCCTTCGTCGGACACACATTGATATCTTCGTATATGTTACTTATCCCATCTCGAAGACCAAGAACATCTTTCTCAGGATTGAGATAAAGTTAACTTTCCCATCGTTGCAATTATGCAAGATTCACGGTAGTTATAGAAGGCCCGCCATTCAAGGGCTGTGGTAGGACCCAATATTTAGAAGTCATTTCACCGCACTTTGTAGCAGTCAGCCATGGACCATGGTTAGCCGTATGGATTAGTAGACGCCTAATTCTGTCCAGCTTGCTCCTTTCCTGCTTTCGCCTTTTGGCTCTTGCGTTAATTATATTGTGGTACAATAGGCGCCGGATGTGGCAGGTTTTCCTGAATCCACCCGGGGTTCCGGGTGGCTCCTCATGGTTCCATTACTGGGACCGAATAGGAGTAAATGAGTTATTTTTTTTTTTTAAAAAAAAACAAGCTTATAGCCGAGCGAACATTCATCGCCCTTCTGCAAGATTGAACAAGCATGCAAACATTATAAATCGGGTACGCGGCCGCAACATTATGAGCACAAACACGATACTAGTGTGACATGTACACTTCCAGCAAGGCGAGTACAAATGTGCAACATGCCACTGCATACAATTGCTGTCATATAACACAAGAACATTCATTATAGCTAAGATTCGCCAATCTTTTTCTCATCCGCATCTCCACCATCACTTATGCCCATTCCAAACACCCAAATAGATAAGCCTGCCTTCACCCTGCTGGCACCCGCCATAACCTCTCCTTGCCCACCCCAACCCACCCAGGTAAAACACCCTCAGAAACATCCACAAGCCCTTGACAAGTTACACAGGTCTACTCATACTCCGGTTTATTCACCGCCCCGCAATACTCGCAGAAAATGTTGTCCACTGAATTATCTGGAAACTCGCACGTGCTGCATGACCATGTAGCATGATACTTATCATCGCGTTTGCCAGCGCACTGGGGCGCAGAGGGATTGCAGTGCACGTGCATAAATAGGCAAATAGGGCTTAGTAGTTAGGAGTTGAGGGTAAAAGGAAAAGGAGGTTAAGCAGGCGGTACTCTGGTTCGGTTTGTCGGCGTCTGGGAGGATATCGATGAGTTCAACCCGGGAGGGGGTAGGTATATATACGTGATATGGGAGCCATTAACCCTTCATGGGCTATGAGATGAGAAACGCCACACGATTGGGATATGTAGCATTGACATCACAATAATTAGTAGTCACACGCACGAGCCGAAAATTTGAGTGTAACCTCACTGCAGGAAGCCCCAAATCTAAAGTTATCCATGTAGCCGGAAAACTTTATTAGCTCCTTCTCTAACTTCAAGAATGATCGCAATGCAAGCAGCCCCATTCGAGTACGGGGCATAATTTCAAGCTGCACACTCCTGAACGACAACACACTGATACAGGACTAATCAGAAAGCCAGTTGGACTGCCAGCCCTGGAAGTCTGTAGAAAGTCACATTGTTGAACAAGTATTCTCTGGAGACCTATTCTTCGAGCCAGCTTCCGATATATGTATCTGAATACCTTGGCTATGTCGAGGTCTTTAGGAGCTAGATAATGTCCAATATCCCTACTCATGGTTCAGTTAGCTAACCCATTCGGCAATCAGGGATAGTGATAGTGGGATGGCCGTTCCATGCCCACTGATAGTTCGATGCCTATTCCATTCGTTAATAATAAAAATCTAGCAATTTTACAATGCTGCAACTTACTGCTTTGATTTAATCTCTAGTCCTATAATATATGCACTAGCATTTATATTATTCAGTTGTGATTTAACTGTTATTTCAAGACTAAGTAATTGAATATATAAGGAGATATATTTACTCCATTGATTCGGACCCCTATTTACACTTACCCAAACATTAAGTACCTTGCAACACTAAGCTATACTTTCGGTAAACCTAAATGAACAATATAATTAGTGAATAGAGAATCTAAAGATCTAATCAAATTCCAATTTTATATTAGTTTATTTTCAGTAAAAACGTTCCCTAATCGATATGAATCCTGCAGAAAAGTATGTACGGATACAGTCCAATGTTGTGCAGTACAGTTGCGGGTTTGTATGATTGCCTAATGGAATAGGCATCGGGCACAATTTCCGAATGGAATGGCTACCAATCTCTCTGATTGCCCAATGGGATGGCCATCCTAACTGCCCAGGAATCTAGAGTATAATGTAAAGATTGACCAAGCAAGAAGCAACAAACTGTATGTGAGATTGATATCTTTAATAACAGAAATGAAATATCTGCCTGCTCTTAGAACTAAGCTTTCGCAATGTGTATAAATAGCGCTCTATTGACAAATCGATATGATTGGCATATGGAATAGAACATATCTATTTTAGAGTCTTGCTATTCCAATATATGAATTCAGTATTATCTTGAATTCTAGAACTTGGACTGCTGAACTAAGAGTGCGCTCTTTATTCACCCGATAATCCCACAGACTTTGCCTAAATCTTTTATAAAACTAGGGACTGGAGGTCCATAACCCCCTCCGCCCAAGACCCTTTGATACTAAACTTGATTTAAGGGTAATTGGGCATACAAAACTGACACAGAGATTATAACTCACTCCAGCCCTCTTCATGATCCTTACACATCAGGGAGGTAACGTGAGTCATGGGGTTTCAGATTATCATGGCTTTTCAGATCAGGTGAGACATACTAACCGTTTTAGAGAATCTCGCGATGTGATGCATGCACAGTAAACAGAAGGCTCTCTGTATAAATCAATGCTTTCTTAAACCCCACCCTGAAAATCCTCCTCTAGGAAATCCTCAATACCTCCAGAAAGGTCTCTTGCAGGTCTAGTAGTTCTAATCAGCTCCTAGTAATTCAGGTTCACCTCTTCACTCTTCTAAATTCTACTCTACTCAGGCGTAGCCCGATATTGGATTAGTGCCCTCATGACTATTGGGAGTTGAATTAACAACTATATTGCGTGTTAAAGGCTGAGCTTGGATATTTTAAAGACCGTTCTGGCGGTATTGAGAATGCCTTAGAGGACTGCCATCAGGGTAGGGTCCAGGATAGCATTGTTATGGCGGAGAATGCTGATAAACTAATAGCTCTTGGAATTGTTTATTTTATCAGGTTAGTAGCGTTAGTCAGAACAATCGCTGTCTACTATTGACCCCCCAATACTGCTTTTCATTGAGAGGTTACTGAGCGAAGGTATCGCGGAGGTAAGAACGGAGGAAGCAACGGTGGACTATTAGTGCAATAAAGCAGAGAGTGCGAGTGTGCAAGTGTGCGAGCTGCTTATTGAAAGCATATGTGTGTATTTGTCTAAAGAACTAGATACAGGAGCCCCCCAACAGCTCTTTTCTTTTCTTTCACTTTCTTGTATCTTTGATACAAGAAAGGTACTGCTTCGAAGGGGAAAATGACGGTAAGACATTTTCCTACCTTTTGAACAAAGTTGAAAAGTTTCCTCCTTGAAAGCTCGTGTATATAGATACGAGATCAGGGTTTTTTTTTATTTTTTTAGAGTCTGTACGTCGATTCGACATAATGTCATGCGACAGCCCCGTTCCCTTGCCTTTAAAGACTTGATACACCCACGGAGCAACAGGAAGAAGCTACGTACATCTTTATCTCCCCAACGTAAAGAAACTGTGATAATGACCCAAATTACCAACCCAGATCGGAACCCGAGTCGGAACCTACATCTGTGCCTCTGACCTCCGGCCTCACCCTACCCCTCTCAAAATCATATACATCCACAGGCAGCCAGTGTCCACGTACCTTCATCCTCATCTGACCACCCTGTTCATGAAAAGAGACCGGACTCTTAAGGAAAATAACCACCGAACTGGTGGTCTTGCCCATTCTCCTCTGACCTTCAAGGAGCCACCATGCTCCTATACCCCCCCGCATTCCTGTTTTCCTCACATCCTGTGTTGTGTCTGCCACGGGTCTCTGGCAGGGTATTCCATGCACCACAAATGCCCTAGTGTCAAAGTACTCCTCCTTCTCTTTAACCGGCTTTGATGGCTGCTTGTGTTTGGCAGTTGGAGGTTTCGCTGCCTTGGGTCCCTCTTGACGTTTAGTGGGTTGTTTTTTGGTGATGGAAGGTATCACCGGGGCCTCGTCCAACTTCTTCTCATAAATCCGAAACGTCCTCATGCAGGGCAAACCTTTCTTTATCAATCATCTCTTCATCCTCCTGTATCTGAACATTGTCCTTAGACCCCTCCTTCTCCTTTCCTTTTCCCCTGCTCTGCCTCTGCCTCTTCTTCTTCTTCTCCTCTATCGATATCTCCTGTTGTGATTCGGTCGCAGCATCAACCATAACTGGAGATGCTTGTATACCAACCTCAATTAACTCTACCTTCTTGGCTGGCTTTGATACCTGAATTTCATTCAACAATTGTATTTATCTTGCGTGGTCCTGGCAGATTAACTTGCCTGTACCTTGAACCCACCCGGGCTTCCGGGTGACTCCTCATGGCCCCCTAACGGGGCTGCATAGGGGTATCAAGTATTTAAAAAAAAAAAAAAAGTTGATACCTGAATGAGGGTCCGCTCCTGTTCAAGCTCCCTCTGTACTGCTGCCAGCCTCCCTTTTTTTTCAACTTCTCTGTCTTCCTCTGAGGCTCGGACTTGAGATTCCGGAATTTGCGGTCCTCCTTCGACCTAACTTCCAGTTTCTCCAAGTGGTCCTCAACTGCGCCAATTAGTGTTGCTACTGGCCTTCCTCTTGAACATCGGATAGGGATAGTACCTATCTGCGAGAAAATTCGATAGATTTTTGAATTTTTCCTCTGCTTCCGTGTTCCTTCTCTCTTCCATCAACCCACTGTTTGTAACTGCCAACACATTATTCAACTTCCTCCCTGTCTCCAGCTCCTCCTTTAACTCATCCACCTCGTCCTCTAGGCTTTGTATGGTTTCCATTTTTTCACGAACCTTGTCCAGTTCCAATGAAATCCTACACTTGCCTGACTCCCCTCCATCCTCATCAAACTCTCCTAAGAGCTCATCTAACAAATGGCCTTGTGCTTCTAGATCAACTTCCAGGAAGGCGCCGATATGATGAATAAAAAACTCTCCAAGCTCTTTCCACTGCCACTCCGGTATCGAATCTCTTTTCTCTCTTGCCAGTGCTACTCCAAGCTCCTCCAATTCTCTCTCATCATCTGAATCCAAATATCCGGGTGCATTTCCCTTTTCTACATGTGAATTCTTCCTCCTCCTCACTTTCCTCATCGCTTACCGGGTCCCTCATGATCATCTCGTCATCTGAGTCAACTGTAGGTAGGCGATCCTTCTTCCTATCTCTCAACTCCTCCTTTTCCCTTTCCTTTTCTTCTTCTATCAACCCTAACGTCCTCAGAGGTAACTGTACTGGAGCCTTACGAACTGCTTTTGGGTTGCCGATGGGGTTGCAAGTTGTCTTTGTTCAGGCTCCGGAGTCTTGTGTTTCGGTGGGTCATTCGATAGACCGGGTGTTCCCAGCTGGCGTTGTGATCCGCCTGCCTTCCGGCCTTTGCCCTTCCCCGATTTCGGCATTGTCGCTGCCCTTAGATATGCTACTCTGATAGCTGGCGTTGCAACGTGCCGCTCTATGTAAGTACCCTTCAACTTAGAACCTCAAAAGCAACCAAAAGCGAGAGGCCACGGTTGGTGCTATGAGAAAATCCTTGACGTGGGGGATTTTGTGATTCTCAGGTATTTCTGGCAAAATTCAGATCTTCTTGCTCAGCTTCTCCTTCCCTATCGATTCCTGTAAATTCCGACGTCGGAAACCCGCTGGTTGTTGAGATCGACCAAGTGGGGCTCGTCCTGACGGTGTTGTCTTGCAGTAGGTCATGACGAGATCAGGGTAAAGATAGAGCAAGACCGTCTAAGCTAAATAACCTAACTAAGGGTGATATCGTGTTCATGCGGAAGCAGTTAAACCATATGTGCAAGCATCAACTGGATGCAACGATTATTGGTACCTAGGCTAGTAATCGAAGATAGTTGGGGACATGTGAACACTATGTGTGTACATGTGAAGAGAAGAAATAACATATACATCCGTTTAGCAGGTAGCAAGTGTTCGCAATAGGTATCAGCATGAGTATATAGCGAAGATACTTAACTATATGCATAAGGAAATTGTTATTTACAACAGCTTTAACATAGATATAGAGGCTCCCAGTATCTATAAACTGACCTGCCTGATAATCGGCATATGGCGGAGGCTAGAAGGGGGTGAGGGGTCTTCGAGAAAGAAGCTTGAATTCTCCAAGCTCTTTTAAGTGAGGCTAAACTCATTATAACATGAGTAGGATCCTTTAAGGTCTGGAAACCATGGCTAAGCTAGCCTATGCATGTTCAACCAAGTTAAAGTATGCAGTCATGTAATATGCCATAGTATTACACATGGCATTCTCAATCGCTATTTTTAACACGGGAACTACAGTGGCTTCCACCAAATTTTGCACATCTTGAGTTCGTTCATCTGAACAAGTTATCCCTACACAAGATAAACCGCTTGTCATCAAGAGAGGCTGCATCACGAAGAACCTTTACTCAACCTGAAGCTACCTGCCAACCTAAAGCCACCTGCCAACCTGAAGCTACATGCCAATGTATAGAGATCTCTCGTTACAACATATCAGATATAAGAATATATTGGTTACAAGCATGGCTTCTTCAGTCCCACATAGTAAATAAGCATATTTTTGTTACTAGAATATTCTTATTTTTTTTGCTTAGTCGCCATAGATATGGTTGTAACAAGAGAAGCGCCTGCCAAATTGGGTATGTTTACCCATAATAAATAACCCCGCACGATCTCATGAAGCAACGTGAGTGTTGATCTAACATACTAAGAACAAGCCTTAATATTACTTACCTTACAAGCTTAAATGCCTACTTCTCATGGATCTCCACATGTTCCACAATGACAAGCATGGTCAGAGAGTGAGCGACAAGCCATCCGAACGTATGAGCCCGGGGACTACCTGGTACTATATCAAACGCTGGTGTGAAAAGCGCACCCAACATCACTGAGCTGCAAGATGTCCTTAAGCGAGAGAAAAGACGCATTGGAATTCCGGAGGTTCAAGCGCAGAAGTTATCATGTTCAATGACTTTGTGCCGGGTCCGGTCTCCTCCTGATATCCCTTCCGCTTATTTATCTTTTTTTTTAAATTTAATATATTAGTACTCATACTTGTTATTTGGATGTCCGGTATTTATCATCCCATTTTGTAACCCTTTCCTTGCTCCCTCGGTCTTTATTTCCATTTCTCTAGGTATAAGAATATATTGATTACAAGCATACTTTTAAAGAGAGATCTCTGAAGCCAGGAATGTACTACATGATGTCATCCTACAAATATCAAATGTGTAAACTAGCCTTGTTCCAATCCGTCCTCCTCCTCTGCTCCTTCCCAAGAAGACACAATAATGTAGCAGGCCCTTCTGCTTAGTCGGCCTATCCAATTGGTTCATTGCGAGCCTCACCTCTTTCTATCTACTATATATCTAGACATAACTCAGTTAGGCAATTATGAGCCCCGAGTTCTCCCGGCTTGCCTTAGTTAGCTGCGAGACAATTAACAGCTCTCGCAAAAGGCCCAGTACATCGTGGGTGACCCGGAACACATACAATCTGAATGAAGAATCGGAGATGACCTAGAGAAGAGAGAAGCCTCTCAATAAAACACATCCATATCGTGGGTTCGCGCAGATATCGGCAGTTCAGGCAATAGGCTAGCAGACCTGAGAGCAGTCTCGAATCGGCTTTAGGCCAAATCGGTTTTAGCCCTTTTTTATTTTTATTTTTTTCATTTTTATTTATTATATTACTCATTACTCTTACTCGATTCCCAGGCATGAGGAGCTCTTTTAGCCCAGGCCCCACCACGAAGGCGGGACCGCCAATACCCCAAAAATACAAGAAAAGGAAGCATACATCGAACCACACTTGGCTCCGCTCAGGACCCAATTACCTCCGTATTTAACACCGCCACGCCCTTCTCTAAATTTCGGCAACTGCGACAAGTTCATCCCCGGCAGCCTTATCTCCTGCCTCCTCTACGAACCGTCTGACTAAATTCAGCATTCAAAGGCAGGTGATAGGTGTTTTTATTATTATTTTTTTTTTTTTTGAGTCTGTACGTCTGTGGAGCCTAAGGCTATGAGACGGCTCCGTTCCTCCCCTTTAAAGGTTCGGTACTCTCACGGAACAACGAGTTGCCTACGCCACGCCCTTACCGGCCCTGATAGACCGAGAACAACAAATAACACGTCCAGACGCCACACTCGCAACCGGCCTTAAGTGACTGTCATGGCAAGCTTGGCCCACAAACCCTTGGCTCACAATACGCTCCTTGTTGTGTCCCTAACCTTCATATCCTTTCCCCGTCCCCTCTTCGACAACCTCAACAAACCCCTCTGTTGGTATCTCCTTCCTTGCTACATTCAATACTGGAAGGTAATGTTCCTCGACGGTGGTTCCGGAGAGGGTCTACTAGTAAAGAATAGCAAGGGGAAGACACTAACAGCATCTCACCCGAGGTCCAAAACCTCCCCTTCTCTAGCCCCCCCCTCAGGCAAGCTCTAGTTTCGAAAAGAACATCTCAACTAGATCTATATTATATTCCTCCTCCCCCTCCTTTCCTTTCTCCAACCACTTCTTCCGCTCATCCATCTCCTCCCAGTTGCTCCACCTTCTTCCGATCTCCTCCCCGTGTGGACAGACTAGGGCTACATGCCTCCCTGTTTTCCACACATCCGGCAAATAGGATCAAATGTGTCATCAAGCTTTGCATGCCAGGATTGGAGATTCCCTTTCCCCGTCCTGCAATGAACATAGTTGATCCTAGCCTTCCTTCCCCACCTAATTACTCTGCCCCCCCCCCCTCTTACCTGCCACTTTTCTCTCCGCCTCCCGCATTCTCTTCCATTCATGTCTGAGTCCCCCCTCCGTGATCTGGAGATCTTCAGGAAAGAGATTCTCTGCCCCTCCTTTGCCAAAACGTCTGCTCGTTCATCGCCGGGGATTTCCACATGAGCTTTAACCCAGCCGAGCCTAACCGCCCCTGACCCAAGCTTCTCTTGCCTCTCTTTAATCCCTACTGCCGCCTTTCGCAGATCTGCTGTTCTTGCCTTCCCTCTTCTACCCGCCTCTCTTAATGCTGCGATCGCTGCTGTTGAATCTGTCAAGATAAGAACTTTCCATTCTAGAGGTGTCTTCTCAAGAGCTTGCTTGATGCCAGCGACCTCCCCATCCAACACTGTGCACATTCTTCCCAAGCCAACGCTTCCCTTCTTGGTCTCCCCTTCCGAGTACCAGGCCCCACCGACCCTACCTTCCTCACTCCCACAATTTCCTAATCCACCGATCTGGTTTATCATCCCCGGATAGACCCAGATCTTCTACAGATGAACCTCATTACAAGCATATCGCCGGGGCCAGGTGAGGTATGCTTGTAACGAATATATTCTTATATTAAGGGAAAATAATTACATATGGAAAGAAGGTAGCGCGGGCTTAAGAAGAGGTACGGAAAAAGACTATGAGTACTAGAAAACATGCGAAATAAGACTATGGGTACTAGATACATAGAAATAATAGGAGAGATCAGGAAGAGGATGGAGGTTCCGGATGCAGAATGACCCAGGAAATCAGTAATCCTGCGCTGAGCATGGTGACGCCTGTGTTGAAGATTCAGAAGCTCAATGCGCTTTTCTCATGGTGGAGGCATGTTATAGCTCAGTACTATTGCCTGTAGGTTCAGTTTGAAGTGAGAAGAGGAGCAATCTTTCGATGTGGGCTAGGGCTGCACACGGTGTAGATGGAGGAGGTGTGATTCAAACCAGCGTTTGATATGTCGCCATGTGGACTTTAGGTTTAGAGATACACTCGGTAATCTGTAAGTATTCGCTTGCGTGTGGGACTTGTAATCTATGGAGTTGTGCGTGCTCTGTTGTGCGGGCTTATTTGTTATCGATAAGCATGCCTAATTAAGTAACAAGCATACCTAATTGAGTAACGCGCAACTCTTATTACAAGCATATGTATGGTGACTAAGCCAAAAAAATAAGAATATTCTTGTAATGAAAATATGCTTATTTACTATGGGGGAACACTTGAGGTATGCTTGTAACGAATATATGCTAGTATTAGGTATGCTTGTAATGAGGTTCATCTGTACTAGGACCTCCACCTTCGGACAAATCCCTCCGCAGCTTAGCTTCTCCATTCCTTCTTCCTTAATCCTCCCCGCCATGCTCCGGATCGCTATCATCACTGATGTGAATCTGTCCTTTTCTGGGAAGGCTCTCCAAAATAGTCCCATGCGCTACCGTCCTCAATGTTCCTCTCCAGTCTACCATTACCGCACCATAGATCCCCCACTACTGAGGGGCAGGTGATAGGTGGTATGCTGGATGAAGCATGGCCAGTACTTATGCTACAGTGCAGCTATACCGGGAGGGCAGGGCACACCACATCTGCTTTCATCTTCGAAGATAGGAGCGGCAACCCACCTTCTAAAGGCTATGCGTACTTAGGAGAGAAATCCATGATCTCCGACTCAGAACGACAAGCTATTGTACTAAGCTTCCAATCGCATAGAGACACAAGCATGCTAGCCATTCGACCCGATTCCATTGCAGCCATCTCCAGTGCTATCAACATCTCCAAAAGTATATCCGGCAAAGAGCGGGGTCGAAATCGAGATGGCGGAACTACTCGCGGAGCGACACCTCAAGGAACTCGATACCTCTATTTCATGGGTCTGCTCTCACATCGGTATCATAGGGAATGAAGAAGTTGATAAACTAGCAGCCTTCGCCTCCGCCCTGGGACAAATTTCCCTGACTCCTCCAATGGTAACAGAAGGAGGGATCAGGCAAGCCTTAGGTAAAGGCAGTCAAATGCGAGACACGCACATCCAAGGGTTTCATGTCCGGAGAGCGGAATGGAACCGACATGCCCTCTCAGCCTACACATGGTTACGAACTGACACAGGTCCACAGAAGCGCCCATAAGATCGGGAAATCTGATACAAGGGCATGCCAGCGCGGCCATCACACTCAAGGTTGTCGATACATCACCTTGGACTATCCAAATTTCAATGAGCAAAGAGCCGCCCTTGGTAGCAATAAAGATTGGGATGACCTCGGTAGCCCCATATGGATTTAAGGGGAGGGGGGGGACGAATAGGATGCAGTAGAAGCTTTCTTCAGTTTGCTATAAGGACGGCTCACCGAGCGAGGCTTTGCAATTTGAGGTCATGGTTCGGATCGAGGCGCCGGACCTGGTAGATTAAATTGCCTTGTCCCTGAATCCACCCGGGTTTCCCGGTGGCTCATCATTGTCCCCTTAACGGGACCGCATATGAGTGATGAGTTTTTTGTAAAAAGCTCAGTACAGGGATTTTGTAAAACTCTTTACAATCAGCCCTAAAAATAAAAATAAAAAAAGGTCAAAATTGAGTCTACGGATAATGTCTCGGCTTTGAGAGAACTCATCAAGGAGTAGAAGAAGCCCACGTTCAACTACATTCCCGCTGACACTCTCAAACTCTGGGAGGTATTCAAGCCTTACGATGAAATAACCAACCTCAAAGACCAAGACCTCCTTCCCAGCGAAAACTTACTTCCGATAAAGAGATTGTCTACATTATTCTAGGATCATGTAGTAGGAGAGAATGTTGATATCAACATAAAGGCCCCTGACCCTGCTCCATCCTCAACACTCTTGCCTAATTGGAATTGCTTACGAGGAGTCCCCAAAGCCATCCAGAAGGAGCCAGTTCCAATGTGGGTTTCCAGGTGCGAAGGTGTGAAGGGACTCTCTGCCTACACATGGATACGGACCTGTTGGGGGCCTTAGAAGAGCTGGTTGCACTATATCGGCAAATCAGACTCCAAGGCATGCAGTTGCGGACACCCGTTGGAGGATTCGTGGCACATTAAGTTCGAATGCCCATGGCTCGGACTTGAAAGAGCACTCATCTTGAGTAACACGATCACATGGGAAGACCTGGACAAGCCGGATTGGAGGAAGGAAGGGGAGGAGAGATCTTGGAGGCAACAGAGGCGTTCTTTTTGGATACCTTTATAATGAGTTTACCTAACTTTCACACGCAGTTTTATTTCTATCAATATCTTACGGGTTCCCTTGGTCCCACCTATTACTGTTTACGAGTTACCTTAGTTCCTAGTCCAATCTCCGCGGGGAGTTTTGGACCTTATTTCATGAGTTCGCTTTTAGCTTCATTAGTACCACCCCTTTTTCTCACGAGTTCCCTCAGCTCTTCTTTTACTTTCTGCGAGTCCTTTATTCATCTTCCCGGGTTGGGCTCCAGTCAGGTCCTTTCCAGGCCAACTGGCAAAAGTCGGTTAAGGACAGCCTGGGACCCGACCACACCTGATGTCTATTGTTATTGTTTTTGTATCTAGCGCGGACCTGGCAGATTAGCTTGCCCTGTTCTTGAATCCACCCAGGTTTCCGGGTGGCTCAAAATGGTCACCGCATGAGTAATAAATTTTTTTTTTGAAAATGACTGCCTTGTTATAATTAGCATTACCGATGGTACCATAACTGATTAGGTATATATGAGTTGAATCCGGTTGGATACCTTGAGCGAGTAATGAAACTAAGATTACCAATGGCCTGCATACTACAACTCCTCAAGAGAAAATGGAAGCACACAGGAAAATTGTCCCTTTGCAGGAATTCAGAACTTGCAAAGTCGACGATTATATTATATCGAGCTCACTGGAGGGGACTATTTATGGAGTTCGCTAACAAATATCAAGCAGACTGAATTGACTATACTTCACATTGTCGGGTTATCGTTTGCAGGTTTTGCCCGCCTTACCATGATCTTACGCCTTCTGACAAGCGTTAAGGCTGTTCGTGTGATTCCCAACATGGACACAATGAGGATATAATAGTACTTATTTCGTTTCACTTCCACTTTGTGAATTTGATTTTACTATACTAATATAAATAATGAAGCGTTGGACAATCCACCGGCGGTGTCACTCATTATAAATGGCTTGAAATATGAGTAACGAGTGACCAAAAACAACATTTGTTGTTGTTTGGAATGCTCAGAATCCCAAAGCTCATAATGTCCCAAATCTGGCATATGTACCCTCGCGCGAAAGAATAATCCGGTATAGATGACACGGAGGATGGACCACTTCCTGAGCATGAGGTGTGTATTACATGATACTAAACCTGAGCTTCTACTCACCATGCAATAATTGAACCCATGTGATTGGTTGGGTGAGAAATACTCTTTTAGCCATAGTCCCCTATGCGTACAACTTCTTTAGCAATAAGTACAAATAGTACCTAGGACATATAAAGTCTATGTACCAGGTTTGGTTTTGTGATCAGGACCATGCATTCGGAGGTTGGCAAAACACAAAAATTCTGATCGGAAAACAGCTTCGCACCTGATAGATAACTGAAGAGCATCTTCAATAACATCATGGTTGTGTGGTGTAATGGTAGCACGTATCGTTGTGGAATTCATTATCTGGGGAACAGCAATGGTCCCGATACAATCGCGGTTCGATTCCGTGCACAGCCAAATGTATTTTTTTTGAAACTGCAGCACGGTGGAGCAAGCTGGCAGTTTATTTTTGCCTAGTGACACGTTCTGTTCTGCGAGGGGCAAGTACACTGTCTGTCTCTCCCCGTAGCAATGGAGGTCCGTTAGATCCATATGCATGTCTTTGGTTCAAGTATCCTATAGACGGCTTACGCAGGCCCGGAGTCCTCGCGTATCCCACATCAGCATAGTGCCAACCAGACTATATACTGCTATATTTTCGGTTCCCAATTTGCACAAGCCGGCAGTAAAAGGTGCTCCGACTAATCCATGGGCCAATATTGTAGCTCGAAGATATGCATAAGTATTTCCATTCAATTCGGGTAACTCAACAGTCATTTAGTACACTGGGCTTAGGGGGAGAACTGGAAAGGGATTTGTTCTCGCCAGAGGCCTTCACCACTTGATAATATATGCGACTGGACTTAGGTGACCCCACTAAATTTTTGATCTCTCGCAGTGGAGTGCGGACCTTGTGAATCTCAGTAATCCGCCCTTTTCTAAACCAAAACCTCTTTCCCTCGTCCCATTGGGTGCTGTGTGATACGGGGAATCACTAGTTGTGGGGAACGTTGGAATCTTGAAATATTCTGATCAGTAAGGTAGACGCATGCATATATTGGTATTATCTTCGCTGGATCTCTATATAGCTGCTAGATTGGTGAGGCCTCGGTACAATGCAGTAAGTTGCCCTAGGAGTCGAGGTGAAGTTGATTACATGCTGTCGGAAATACTCGGCCAACTCTAAAGAGAAGTATAAACCCACCACATGTTTGAATACATATGCAATTCATATGTCAACACATGTGGAACCCTTTCAGGTGCAACGGATTGGTTAATGAGAACTCATGTATATAAACCCCTGGGTTAGCCAGTGGTATTAGATGAAGACAAGCAATACAATAAGTTCTATATTCACCTGTTACTATTATCACTATTTGACCTGCGCGCAACGCATACTACGTACTGCATCCCAATGGAAATTCACTGCATGTCCAAGTCACGAGTGTCTCAAACAAGGTGCTGTACGGTAGTGCCCCAGACTCAGCAACGATCCGGCTTACAAATGTATTTTTGTCTCGAAGAACTCTCGATACATCATGTGTCCGGACCGGAGAAAATATGCTTGTAACCAATATATTCTTATATGAAGAGAAAATAAGTGCAGTAATCCCGCGCTAAGCATGCTGACGTTCTGGCGCTCGTACGTCAGAACAACCGCAGATTTAGAAGAAGGCATATTTCTGATCGGGGAGGCCACTTTAGTTGTGCCAACCAGACTGCTTAAGTATAGTAGTATTGTCAGCCAGAGCTACCGATAAGCATATATTTGTGCTTTAGTGCTTCTCTTGATACAAGATGTATGGTGACTAAAGTGAAATAAGGCAACGGTATGATTGTAACTAAGATAAGCTTATATCTGGTACCTTTGTATCGAAAGACCTCTTTACTTAGCACTCAAGCTTTAACCGCTAGGGTGCTGCTACATTACTTTAATTTACTCAATTATATATAGGATCTCCGATAAGGATATAGAGATTTGCACTAACGATAGCGCTCTGGAAGGAGCCTCAAAATGCTGACGATGGTTCAAAATTAAGGGTTTGTCTCACGGATGCAATGCGGTGGTGGCAGGTGGCTACGTATATATATATATTCTGGGCCGTTATGGAATTGAAATCTTGGTCAAAGGTTTTCAATTTCTATAATACCTCAAGGGTTCCACAATACCACAGCGACACTCCAATACCATACGTAGTAAATACCAAATAGAAGTATATCCAGTATTAGAGTTACTTTGTAGCAAGTTACTTAATTCAACAAAGAACAAAGTAATAGAGCGCAAGTAATTAAATAACATGAAGGGGATAAAGCGTAAGTGATTTAACATCAAATAAAGAGACAAATAGAATTTAGTTATCGGCATGTGCATAAGTAGGTATTGTGGAATACCGGTATGCCACCGGAGCTAATGCTGGTAGGTAGCAAGCAGTTGAACGAGTTTAGAGGTGCAATACATGTATGTTGAAGATTTAATACACTGATTCTGATGCTGTCATCGAACTGTTTATCTGCTCGAAGTCACATGTATTTTCTTTCTCCTTAAATGTGACTCGAGCGGTATCCCCTTAGCTGTCACTGTCAATTGGGAATTTTTCACATGTTGACCAACTCAATGTTGTCTTTTAATCATCGAATGACATATAACTGCCCTAATTCTGGTATAGTTAAGGGGTTTTGTAAGCCGGCCGTATTGTGATCTCGCACCATTGGGTCTGGTAAAGTTCAACAGTGTTGGGTTATTACTCGAGTCCTTTTGCTACCTCTATATCGCCGTGCTCTATCTCACTTGCGCTTAATTCCCTTCATGATGTTTAATTGTGCTCTAACCTTTATACTTTGCTTAATTAAGTATCCCGCTATAAAATAATTCCAATATTGGATATGTATACCTCTATTTGGTATTTATTATATGCGGTATGGGAGTGTTGCTGTGGTATTGTAGAACTGTTGTTGAAGTGTGCATATATACCGGTACGCCATTCCGGAAAGCCCTGCAATTCCGCCAACTGCCATGGCTCTCAAGACTTTCTTCTCAAGGGTGCTTTTATAAAAGGGCCTCACGAATTTGTAGTCCTCTAGACCCAGTCCCCAAATTGTCAAGCTGTACCCTGGTTCAATCGCATATTGTAACGCAGGCGGAGTCCTGGGTAGCACACGCCCTGTTCCGGGAACAAGCGACACTTACCTTTTACACACACAACATTGTCTGATTGAAACCATTCCTGAACGAAGAAGCGTGAGATGATTGGATCGATCTGGAAAGAAGTGTGTGTCGTCATTCCTGGAAATTAATTTTCTTTTTTTGTGACTCGTAATGTGATTGATCATACATCGGCAACTCCTGAGGCGACAGTGCAGGAACAAATCAGATAAAACAAGTACAGTGGGCGGGGCCTGAGCGCTTAGTGGTCTAGGAAAGAATCAGATAAATTTCCCCTGATCCAAAATCCCCCCGGAAAAAGTACGAAGAGGTCGTGATGAACAGGCTTGGTACCGGGAAAACTGGTGAATAAGACTCCTTGTCGTATCCGAATCGTCAAGAACGCTAATCTGCCCACAGCTAGTAACGCCCCTACCACAAAAAGCAAAGAGCAAAGATACAGACAAGGAGTCTTATTCGCCAGTTTTCCCGATATATCCTTTGTTGTAATGTTACAAATGTACATATCTCGTCACCTAGTTGGAATTATCACCCGTTTTATCTTTTTCCACCTATTTGCGTTGCATATTCTATTAATAACTCAAATGTCCCAGAGCTAATCGCACTACCTCATAACCCTTAACTAAGTATTTCAAGATTGACAAAGCTGGATCGCAATAGAAAAGTCCCGAAGACAACGCTCTATTTTTACTGAGACCAAGGGCCTATTCTGGGTTATGTTAGGTCCAGCTAATACCTACATCCAAGACCCAGGAATGTCGCATCGGTCCCACACCAAGATAAAATATTAATCAGTGAGCTGAATTGAGGATCCTATAACCAAGCTATATACCGCATACTTGTTGCAGCATTAGGAAGGTAGGTCATACGGTTAGGTGTGGTGAGAGAAAGAGAGGTACCGTACATGGCACTTTATATTGGGAATGAATAGCAACGGGAGGTAATTGGTTATCTTGACGAGATTTGGACAACGGGCTTCCTTTCTGCATCACAAGCGCAAAGCGCCCCCACGCATGACTCATACTGAAAGTTTATCTGAAACTAGTTAGGTACTTACCTAGTCTGGTTTTACTTACCGTAACTCGCAACCTGTCTTATCTGATTCTTTCCTGCACCTGTCACCTCAGGACATGCAAGGAGTCCTCTTAGTGTAATTCCACAAAAAAGCAAATTCCCAACAAGGATAACGTATGACCTGAGCATGGGCATGACATCCAAACGATTCTCTCCACGAGTCAGGATCAATTCGCCATAGTGACTGCAATAAGAAGCTGTGGGTTTCTTTCGGCATGAGACCTTCAAGTCCCTTAGTAGGTTTTATATGGTACCGGCCACCGACCAAGAGAAACCCGCCTGCCCGCGATTTTACCGCATTACTAAGGTTTAATTCCACAAAAATTGAACACGACTCCCCACAAATACGAGTTTTTATAGCTTCCCCTCAGACTTGACCATCCTCTTCTCTCCACTCTTTAGGGTCTATTAACTATTTCGCACAGAGCCCACAGCGGGTGACGATTGTCTGGGCGCAAGAGACCTCCTGGTTGTCGTCGCTTGACAAATTTAGAGAAGAGATTACTCAGATGGTTCGAATTTTGTGGAATTATCACGGTCAGGTAAGTATGTAGTGCAGGTAAAGGTTGTTTTTTGAATGCAAATGGACTTGCAGGACCATAAGAATTAATATTCGAAATATAGAGAAGATATATATATTGTCTTGGTTTTGAGATATTGTGGCCACTTCAGAAAGATTGGATTATTTTCTGCTAGTGTCTTAAGCCATACTGGAGCCCCATAAATACGCCTATATGCAAAGCATTCGAGGTGTTTTACTGAAGTGTATATCATGGGAGATTTCTGAGAGGAGGATTATTTACCTCATGCTTGGCTCTCCCATCGTGATCGGCAACAACACTCTAGCTTGCTGTGAAATTCAGTTGATCTGCAGCACAATGTTCAAGGCAAATCGTATGATGGTATATGAAGGCGAGATTGGAACCCGTAGGTCATAGTGTACGTCTTTAATTTTCATACGAAAAAGGCTTTTGTGATGTGGAAATATTCTTCTTAGCTCAGAAGAACGTGGAAGAGTCAATGAAAATCAATGTCTCTGTAGGCTCAGTGGTAGATGTAGATCTCCAGGTCAGGTCCGATCCGCCTCAGGGATTTGCCACACATACCTTTTATACTTTAGAAATTGTTCAGGCTAATTTACTTCCAGTAGGACTGAGAAATTTTTATGTTGGAGGCCTTCAATGCTGATAATTTTTAGAACAGTCCCTATCCAGATTAGGTTACCCCCAAATAAACCTCAACTCCCAGACATCAGGATATGAACCTGTGAACAGTAGTCTCAGGCAAATAAAAAACTGCAGTGTTTTATACTTCCAAGGTTTCTGGTTGCTCGATCTCACTTCATCAGACTAGGCCACCAGTGATACAGTAGAGGAAGTGGAGGAAGTTTGTACTGTATAGCCGCAGGATACGTCAAGCACATGCTTTCAACGCACCTTTGTCGCCGCTGGGAGATATCAGGATATGCCAGTCTTCTTCCGGGTGAACTGATAATGTAAACACCAAGCTTGGTACGTGACATGATTCGATACGGATCTTTGGATTAAGGAAAAGTGGAAGAAAATTGGATCGGTGGAATGAGCATGGTGTTGAAGCGCATATATTACTCTAGCGACTGGCTTTCAAAGCTTTTCAATGATGATAATGTATATTTGACCATTTGTGATAATCCGCTGACGATGGTTATTAAAATCTGCTAATGGTAATATAGATTGTTAGATCTTATCTGATTCTTCCATGTACCTTTGGCGCCCTGGCACAGAGATTCCGACTTGCTGATCCATGCTAAAGTTGTTTTCTCATCTACGATATGTGAAAGAATCAGATAAGATCGAAAACCTCCCACCTCGTGTTTCTGGTAAATGAGCGTACAATGCAATGATAGCTATTTAACCAGACTACTATTATGCATTGCCATACAGAAGATATGCTAGCTACGTTCCCGACTGATTTGGTACAGAGTACTCAGTGCAGACAGGGGATTCTTGGCTCTTTACCATATTCATGAGCTCGCCGAGTAGGTAGTGTAGACTCCGAGTCGGATGGGGATGTACCCGCACGTCGGTAGTACGCCAAGAAGTCATCGTTGCCTAATAAATTCAGGTGTATGGAGTGCCATGCAGACTTTCTTTCAAAAAAGTCTGACCTACTAAGGTCCCGAAGCCTCCCCTTTCGGGACAAGAAGCGAGTCCAGCCTCCCAAGCCTAAGAATGCAGGCTAATTAGACTACAGTAATAAACATTAACGAGATGCAGTCTCTGCATAGAATGGGATTCGAACCACGGCGCAATTCCGATTCCTGGAACCACAACGCAAGTCATTTCGCCAGACTACGCCTTTGTCATTATCTGAGTGAAAAATATGGACGATGGTATATATACTCTGACCAGTATTTCTAGTGGTTTCTATTTCAACGATATTCAAGGCTCAAAGCCACAATTCTTACGATTAATCCTACATCAGCGAAGTTCTTGTATTGTTGTTTTCTGTTGGAATTACTCTCGGCCCATGATCACTAGCTAGAATAGGACAGTTTGAATTCTGCGGTAGAAACAAGGGTAAGAGCAGGGATCCCAAAGAGGCCGGTCTCAATTAGGGAAAGAAGAATATAAGAGCTGGAAATGTAGAAGGAGGAATTTCTTTAGAGTACTAGGACCGTAGCAATAAGACTATAGCGATACCTAAGATAACTCTGCTATTTTGAATATACACACGCAATTCTCTTCACGATTCCTCAGGTACATAACCTCGTAATCTTACATTTTCCCCTCTCGTTGAGATATATGTTTAGAATCTTGTACGAGATTTTATCACACGTACCTCACTGGAAAATTGGGCTTGCATAGTCTTATCACTGTCTGTAGACGTGCATTGCACAAGTCTACAGCTGAAGGTGATTACTGAACAAGGTTCCTGTGCCAATAAAATCCTACCAGCATTCTGTGCAAGTTTCAGTCTTAGTGGGGTCAGCTTCATTTAGACACGAGACTACGAGGGATTCCGGATAAGGCCCTTTGCCTCGCGTAATTATCGCTGTCGTGAAACAATTACATCACCGGGGTCATTACCCGCATATCAGCCGACGGCAGGGGACCGCAGACAACCCTGGGCATCCGCTCTTGGCTGCAGCTGGTTAACCCATACCCAAATAAACAGGGTATTAATGCCTTTGCGTGCTAGTCTGGTTGGCACATTGCGTGCACCTTCCACATTTTGCTTCGCATTGCTGAATAACCGCACTGAGGTTATTAAAACGTTCCGTTGGGTACCTAGTTCAAGCGATGTTCCTGTAATGCCAAAGACAGTCTCCACATTCAACTGGGTTAACATATACTCCAAACAGTATCATGTTTCAAATAACATTCTGCAGGGATGTGGAGGGGAAGATCCATGCTTGCACGTGGTGAGTGTAACCCAGTCGCAAAGTGATTCGCACGTGGGATGTTGTGGGGAATATAGTGGGGAATCAGCACACGCTGCTGCGCATCGAGACATGAACAAAAGTTTAGGAGAACATCCATCACACTGTGGAACAGCGGGGTATTGCCATTACTTAGGACCAGGATTGGTAGGAACCAGTCAAAAGTAATGTGACATCCATCACAATCCATATATTTATACACTTCTAAACAAACAAAGATAGTAGTAGTTCACAGCATCATAATCCGCCGTTTCATCGTACATGTAGAAAATAAGGAAATCGTCCAAAAATAACCACAACATACATCCATATAGTCAAACCATATCCAAACTAATATTCCTCACAATATCCCTAGAAAATTCAATATTTCGGCAGGCATGTAGTTATTACATGTAACCCCCATGTTATCGGGCTTGAAGGCCCCTCTCAACCTGCAAAAGAGGACTCCGTGCGTTGAATTGACATTGGAAACCGAGAACAACAAAGTACACTAACGAATCATCCTATGTTTATTTGCACTCCCCATTTCGTCGTTTATGGGAGGCACTGGCTGTAGTATGGGTTGCTGACCTGGCAAGTTCCTGAAGCGCAAGTGGTTGGGCCAGTCCAGCCGATACCACCGCACTGTCCGTAGAGAACAGAGCCAGTGCCAGCGCCATTGGAAGCTGGGGCAGTTGGAATGCACTGTCCGTAGGGATCAGTGCTAGTGGGAGCTGGGGCAGCGGTGGTGCTGGTAGAGGCAGTAGGGGTATTGGTGCTGGAGCCACTAGCAGGGCTGCCAGAGTAGGTGGAGCCGATGGTACCGAACTTGATGTTAGAGAAAGTGACGGAAGCGCCTGGGGAGTTGGCAATGAGGTCACGTGGAACACCACCATCACGGCTACACTCACCGCGCGAGGCACCAGGGTCGGTCACAGCGGCGTCAAGTGGGTAAGCAGAGTCCAGCCACACCATGTTAGCGGCATGGTCACCCCAGAGAGACATGACCAAGGCCATACCGCGTGATTGAGCAGCACCAATACCAGCCATGCCGCCGAGGGTCTGGAAGGAGTTAGTGTCTTTGAAGAGGGTCTTCTGGGCAGAACAGGAAGCGTCGGTGAGGGAGTTGGCAGCGGGGAGTCCAGAAATGTTGGACATGGAGTTCTTGATGACCTTGCCATTCTGGACATAGAGACGGCGGATCTCTCGGAGGGTGCCGGTGTCGGTGCCATCAGCGGTGATGAATTGGGTGACAACGGTCATCTTCTGGGTGGTGTTGATGGTCTTGCCGGAACCATAGAAGGTAGTGTTACCCATGCGGTAGGAGTTGAAGTCACACCCGTCCTTGTCACAATAACCGGAGTACCTGTCAGTACCGTCACCGCAGGCGGTACCCGAGCAACGGGTCTGGCCCTTGACGGAGCAAGTGTGAGGAGTGTAGGCACTGGACATGGAGTTTGCTTCCCAGATATCCATCTCAGCGCAGCAAGTACCATAGTTTCCGCTACCGGCGTTGGGGTCGGTGGCAGATGGGGTCCATCCAACAACGTTTGCCTAGTAAAAAGAAACTTCAGCTTATGAATTCTTCAATGTAACAAGAATAAGTGAGCTTGATATTGGCTTACCTCGCCGTTGATGAACTTGATGTCATGTGGGCACTGAGCATCACAGTAACCAGTACCATACTTAGCACCAGCCTTGTTGGTGGGATACTTGGAGAGACCACCATCGGAAGGCATCTCAGCGAAGTACAAAGCACCGTTCAGACCACAAGGAAGGTTGGAAACATCGACATCGAAAGTGAACTCCTTGTTGTTTGGCTTGAACATCTCATACCCGGAGTCGGAGGTGTCCATGAGGTAGACACGGGAACCAATATTGGTGGAGTATGGTCCTACAGTGACGTACTTGAGGGTGAGGGCGTTGCTCGAGGTGGTGATCCCATAAGTTCCAGAGTAGTCAGCACCATCCAAAGCGCAGTTTTGAGCGCAAGTCGCTCCATCGGGGCAAATAGTGGTATCCCATTTGTTACCGGTATAGCAGTTGGTGCTGCCAGAGGTGGTGTGGAGCCAACGCCAGTTCGAGTCGAGCACAATGGAAGCAGCTTGGGTAGTGCAAGAAGCACTGGTACCAGTACCGGTACACTTAGACCAGCTCAACTTGGGGTGAACTTCCGCAGTGAGGGTACCAGCCTGCTGGGCAGCGACAACGGTGGCGAGAAGGACGAAGGACAACAAAGACTTGCAGTTGAACATTGTGAATATCGAATTCGAATAAGACCGTTGGACTGATACCGTTGGATGGATGTGTTGGAAAGAATGAATGTGTTGAAGGAATGAAAGGGTTGGAAGGAATGAATGTGTTGGAAGAAATAAGTGTGTTGGAAGGAATGGATGTGAATGGATGCGGATTGAAGACAGGAGGACCACGACCCTTTATAAACTCGAAATCCTGCCTGGGTACTCCATAAATTGGAGGAATTGATGCTCTAATGAACTGGAGCTCCAAGTTCCCACCATAGTGTGGTTGACTCCACGGCGAGGCGAACCTTCATAGGTATCGTGAGGTCCGATTTTCTGCGCAGGGTTCAGGCCCGTCTCATGCGTTATTACCACTGCTTTAGCCACGCTCATCTCCAGCCGATGCTGTCGGAAAAAAAGAGGAAACGTTCCTGTCCTGTTTTCATCTCGAGGAGGTCTAAATTTGAGACCTCAGCACTAATCCTGATGAAGGAAAAGCAACTGTCCCTGACAATTTCCGAGGAGTACGCAGGCACGTTTTGCTTTTCTTGATGGAACCGGTTTAGCGAGATTGATTTGTCCCAGGATAATCAGGCAGAAATGCGAGGGATTAGGCGCATGAACTCCACAAAGCCATCCGATATTGTTCCTTTTCAGTGACTCCCCACAGTTTTCTAAAACAACAAAGGCCTGTACTAAATCCCCATTTCTCACGTGCGGTCCTGGTCCATGTATGTACTCTAGGTTCCTGCACAACATTGCCAGCCTAACCCTGTCGAATGTTCTAAAATCTCCGTGAGGAGCTAACAGCAGGGAAATCCCTGTGAAGCTTATGGGGGTTGTTTTTGTGGTTTGCACTGGCTATGACTGCGGGCTGAGAACATTCTCATATCTCGACAAGGAAGTTTATCCTTATACTTTGATCTCCCAATTTGTGATAGTAGAGAAAATTGATCCGGGAAACTCGCAGCGGGGTCGAAAGGCTGGTGTTTTCTGGAACAATGTTAACATGCCAGTGTCGCATGCCTTACAAGGAGAGGTAGGTGAAAATCTTCCTTACCAGTAGGCGTGGTAATGGTTAGGTCATGGCTAACGTTGGATTATGGATGTTGACTTTCGCGTGGCCCCACTGGTCAAAATTGATAGTCCTCGCGGGTACATTACGCAACTTGTGTGGTTACTGGCGTCACTCTTCCTACCCTACTAATTTGAAAATCCTGCCCGATATACTGAATCAACATTTTCTTGCCGTATCCCATATCCCTATTTTATCTTACTTGTGCCCCTAATACCTATTTTCGAGGGCAGTATAAATATCAAGCTGAAGTTCTCTACCCCTAAGCTCGACGGGATATCAATTTGTGCTATATCCCGGAAATCAACATCATAGCCGAGGACTTGGAACTGAGTCACTTGATTCGAGTATTCAGCGCACCCATGTAAGCGGCGCATTTGGTCAAGAAAATAGTTGAGGGAGATGGTCAGAGGGCCACGAAGGAGGGGCACTGGAAGAAGAGAGATATTTGGGGGTGGGTAACTATGCACATGTGGTCCAAGCTTCATCGTGGAAGTAGTCATCTTGCATCACCCGAACGTCAAAAACAACTTTCAAATGGAGAACCGATATTACATACCGTGATGTGACGATTTCAGGTACTGCGACTTAATTCACCCGATCCGGACTCAACCCTATACAACTGTCACCCGGTTGTTTTTTTCTCGATGTTCGACGTCCATCAGCTCCCTCTCGTTCACATCAGCAGTCCAAAATAAATGAGCTATCCCGGAGATAGATGAATTTTACAGACGCCAAAAACCAGACAAGATTACCCAATTCACGGTGACCCTTGCATGCGAGTGCTTGCTATCAACCAAAGAGTGCTCGGAAAAGAGATGCTTCAGGGTGCATGTTGGAGGGACTCAGTATCAAATCGTAAATTATGCAAAGCGCAATAATTCTGATATTGAGTATAAGTCGCAGGATCTATGGAAGCTTTCCTCCAGGAGAGCATAACACATTTACGGGCTATAGGCAATGACTGAAACAACTCTACCGCTCCCCTTCAAAATGGTAGGAGTTACCTCCACCTCCAAGGGCTTGGTCGCAATATTACGGCCTGGTTGGGAATGACCGAACGGATATTCGGGATTGTCTGGCGATGGGAATCGTCGTAGTAACAACGACTCTTTCAAGCTGAATTCATGGAGTAGGTATTGGTCCAAAATCTGCATGTACGGAAACCGAATAAGTGGCCTACAGGAGGGTGTGGGGCGCTTATGCCCACATGGATAGTGGTGGGGCAATGGACCTATTGTTGAAGTATGGGCATGGGGATCCCACTGACAGCTCTTTACGCAGTGGACGTGAGAACTGCGTTCGGAAGTAAGGCCTTCAACTCTTGTGGAGGTCTATCCATTCGATGATTGAGTCTTCCGGTAGAGGGAATGAAAATTCAAGATGATGTTATTTTCTTACCCATAGTTCACCTGTGTTGCCACATAAGTATATTCGATATCTGGAATTAAAATCACCATAAATCCTTGAATGATGATTGCCACCTGTCCCACCTCTTTCAGTTAGTCTCGAACCCGACCACTCCTTCTTTCAGTCACAGTTCCATTTTTGAAACTTCATAGTTCAATCCATGGTGAAGTCAGGGAATTATTGCTATCAGCCATATCGCTCAATTCAAGGGGGATCAATATGGTGACTACTGCGCTTGAGGAGGCCTACTTGTCTTGTTAGGTGGCGTTGGTGGACTCAATGGCCTAGGGATTATCAGAACTGATGTAAAGGTTTGTTAAACACCCTCTGAGCGTAAGCACACGATTGGGGACTTCTTATCAGATTCAAGAAATAAACGATTTCGATCCGGCCTGGGGACCTTTGTGTCTAGTATAAATTGAGCAATTTGCAGTACCTAGCCGAACTACTGTCGGTTGCAGTACCTTGCTAAGCCAGACTGCATAAATCCCTACTAGGATCCCGTCCGGTTTAGACTAGCGTCCGGTATAACAAATTTTGCGAGCAACAAGAGAACCTCAACACGAGCAGATCAAAGGAAAGAAGCATGTTGGAAGGCATAATTCTATAGTTAATAATAAGTAAGATCTATAACGTTCTGACAGTATTAGGAGGTCGCTAATACTATTATAGCATGGGTGTAAAGCGGGCTTTCTCTCTGAGTAAGAAATATGAGATCTGTCAACCGCTTTTTCCAAAGCATGTCTGTTTCTGCTCTTGCTTCTCCGCATACTCCAATTCAACTCTCCATTCAACACTTGGTTGATACTATTGGTCAGGCACAAGAGGGACTTAAATTTTATCAGCAGAATCATAAGGTTCAAAGATCACTTAAGGACTTCTGGGTTCCACTTCCTCTCCTCAAATACCCCGTCCGGTTCTGCTGATTAATTTTCTATGTATATTTTTTTTTATTCTCGAGATTCCTCGTCCGGTCCGGTTTACTATTCGTCCGGTATAACCAATAAAGTTTTGCGCTGTAGTTCCAAAATCGCCAAAGCTCGTTCCGGTTGACTGGAGACGCAAATTCTTTGCATAGTCTAAGTAGAATTAGTTCTGTACATAAGTAAGTATATAGCTCTTGGCTAAGGTCTTGTTTCTGAGTTCTTGCCTTGGAGGGATCAAATAAGCAGGATCTTGCACTAAGGTACATCAAAATTATATTAGTTCATCTATATCAGGAGACAGATCAGAATTCTTCACTTAAAGGTTTTGAGTATTGTATAGGCAATTCAAAGCTTAGAGTATATTGCAGATTGTAATATGAGTAGAAGTTGTGAACAAGATAGTAAGTTATAAGTTTCAGGTATAGAATTGAGTAGACTAATAAACTAAAATACAGTTTGAAAATAGAGTACTATTAACTAATTATTTATTGCACAATTGTTTATACTTATATAGTAAAATCTCAGTTTTTAAACAATAATGCTATCCTTTCTTTCTGTTTTCTTTAAGAACAATTTCTATATTAATATTGGGTTTGAATACTAAAGGTGGATGCTAAGAATATAATATAAACAATACTGCAGGCTGGAGAAATATATTTAGACAAGTTTAACTCAACCAAAACTGTAATAAATGGTACTAGACAGTATTCATTCGGTACCATTTATACAATCTATATCCGTAGGTACGGACGTTTATGTATTTCGGTTCTGCTGAGGTAAGACCTCAGAAGGGTAGGGAGATTACTATGTGGGACATTCCCGAAGGGAACAGTAATTAACTGGTGTAATCTATCTTATATGATTTGTGCTATCTAAGCTATATGATCTTGATCTGATCGGAATATAGGCTTGCTTGCTCTGTATGCTTGCTTGGTTGCTTCTTCTCTTTCTGTGGATTCCAGAGGGAATCCAGCGGCCTATTTATACTCCTCTGAGATCTGATGACTAAGGAAATAAATACAATAAAGAGTGGCACACCAGAAGGTGATGCGCTATACAAAAGGGGTCATGTAGCCATAGTAATGAGTCACACGCCATAAACGATGGTCATGTGGCCATAGTAATGAGTCACACACCTTAAACAGAGGTCACGCGGCCATAATGAGGGTGTCTTCATATGGCAAGTGCCATGGAACTTCCGATGGCAGATTCCGCGTGCTATGGACGCTTATAAAGTAATAGGAGGTGGTAAAAGGCTAGTCCTTCAACCAAGAGGCTTAGTTACATAACATAGTAGTAATATAGGAAATACAAAAGTATATAATCAATTATATAAGCAATGAAATAACGTTCTCCATTACACTTCCCCACATAGAAGGATTTCCTATCCTTACTTCTTTCGCTCTACCATATTGGTTTCCATACGTCCTAAGATTTGATGCATTGTTAATACATTAGCATTAATATGAATATCTTTAGTGTTTCCTTGACTCATGATTCTATCTCGTTCTTGTTGGATGAGAGCTCGGGTCTCATCTCTGGTTCGTAGTCCTTGTTTTCCTTTAGTCTTTCGACGTCTCTTGAATGTATCTTCCATACTTTCGGTCGTCCAGAAATCTTAGAGAATTTCAGTGGTGATATCCTTAGCGTTTACCCAGGAATCATATTTAGGAGTGTATCCTAGCCATTTGACCTTATATTGTTTTTCTCCAGTTCGAGGAGCTGTTCTGAATTCTAATACCTTTTCAACTTCATAATGATCGTCTTGAATTGGTCTTAGTTCCTGAGATTGTCTGTGAGGGAACTGGGTAGGATCGTTTTTATAGTAAGGTTTGAGTTTGCTGATATGAAAAGTATTATATATGAGGTGGAGGTCAGGTTGACTGGATAGGTCTAGGCTATAGTTATTGCGTTTCCGATTACTGGAAATAATGGAAATGGGCCTAGCCATTTTGGTTTGAGTTTGGGTGAGATGTTCGATAGGTTGATATTTTCTGAGGAAAGCATAACTTGTTGTCCGACTGAAAATTTGGCTGTATTGGGTAGTCGTTTATTTGCTTGAGATGCTTGAGTCTTCTTGGCGTCATATAGGTTTTTAGACGTTACCTCATGATGTTCATTTGCGGGTACATATACATTAATGGGGTATGGAAGTATCGATACGCCAAGATATGCATTAAATCCAAATAGTGTGGAAAAGGGACTATTCTGTCTAGCGGCATTATACCTAGAGTTGAGTTTCAACTGTATCTCTGGTAGTTTCTGTAGCCAATCAAATCCTTCGATTTTACAGGCTCTTGCTACTTGTAGAATTTCTTTGATTACAATTTCCGATTGTCCGTCTGCACGTGGATGATATGCGGTGGACGGTTCCAACTTGATTCCTTTATTCCTAGCCCAATCTTGAAAGTGCGTTGACATAAAAAGAGTGTCGCAGTCAAAAACAATACAGAAAGGGTATCCCATAGTCGGGACTACATGAGTATCAAAGGTAGCAGTACATTGTTCTGCTGTGAAATTATCTGAGATAGGAATAAGAAACTTGAATCCTGATTGTCTATCGACAATTGTCCAAAGTTGTGAAATACAAACTACATGATCTTCTTCAACAGGAATATTCGGGTACAAAATTAAACACTTAGTAAACACAGGTGCTACTTTAAGAAAATCCATTGATATGTCAGTCCATGGCCTGCTTGGTACATGTAATGGGGTTACGAGTCCAAGTGGCGCCTTATTGGAATACTTTGTCCATTGACAAGTATCACAACTTCTGATATAGTCCTTAGTTGGTTCTGCAAAGGACTGGCAATCATATCGGTCAGTAAGATATTTCATCGTTTTTTCAATGCCACCATGAGCGGTTGCTTCATGTGCGTCTTTAATAACTAATTCGAGATAGTTCATACCTTCAATTTAAAGGTAGAGGGCAAGACTAGTCTCCATTGTTCTTGTCGGTTCTTGACATACAAAAATCCGTCTTTTCTTCTATGATTCTTACGATTCACAAAGGTATTATAATAGTTCTTCCAGATAGGACATACTCTCATGCATGATTGATATGCGGCTTTTATACCTGTTCCTTGATCAAGCCAGTATGTGATGAAGTAGTCCTTGTCGTCTTCCCATCCATTGCTGATGTGCTTCTCTTCAATGAGCTTGTTGAGGGTCGGTTCGATCCTTGTGTTGAAGTTATTGATAGTGGGTTTCTTCTCCTTGCATGTAGAAGCATTATGTCCTGAGAACTTACAGAAATCACAACGCTGTCTGGAGGTCTTGGTGTCTTGAATGAAAGAGGGTAGATCTTCGTCAATGGCTACTCGCGTTTTAGAACGAGTGGTGACGGCAGCAGTGTTGATTGGAATTGCGTTACTGCTGCTAGCAGTTGCAGCTGGTTGTTGAGGTGCATTCCATAGTTGTTGTGGGGTAACAGGAGTATTCATGATCTCCTGTTCCATTTGTCGGTTGGTCATTTGTTCGGTAGGGTTACTGAACTGAATGCTGGGTTGGAGAGTGGGTTGTGTCGGCTTGTTAGCAATCCATCTTTTTGCCCATTCTCCGATTACCTGGATAGCTTCTTCACAGCTGAGAGCTGGTGGAGGTGGATAAGCTGGCGTTTGTTGTACTGGTGCTAGTTCCTTTTGAGGCTCATTTGCGGATAAGATATGCGCAATACGAGTCGTAAGGAATTCCTTCTCCTTCTTAAGAACTGAGGCTGTCAGGTCACAGTTCAAACTGCCATATCCGTGGTGGTTGCAGATTGCACATGTTTCGACGGTGAACATGCGGTTGTTCATGGCGTGGGAGCTGCCATGAACTGGACAGTAAAAATTGCGGCAAAAGGACCAGTGCATCCTTTTATGTTGTTGCCAATTGCTATGAGCCAAGTCTATAGCAATTTCTTTCGCTTCTTCAGGAGCGAAGGTATTTTGTTGTGTGCTTTCAGAAGATGGAGGCCCGCTGAAAACTTCTTCTGGTATAGTAGATAGAGTCTCGTTGTCTGAAGACTCTTCTTCCTTCATCATATCATATTCGCTTTCTTCATCCTGTATACCTTCGAAGTATGGACAGAAGATATGGTGTCCAAGTTCTTCGGCTCTTCCACGACATTTGTTGAAGTCGCAGTCGACATGCTTGAAATTGATAGCTCCGCGAGAAACCATATTGTTCTGAGTAGGGGTTTCTGGTGAGTGGAAAGTTCTTAAAGCGTTGGTAGAGATGTTGTGGTTGTAGGTATGGTTAGGAGGATCGATGCTGTTGGAAATATAATCGTTCTCGGTGGTGGGAGTGTCCAAGTATTTATGCTTTCTTGATAGAGCGTCTGCTAGCAAATTTTCCTTTCCTGCGGTATGCTGTATGTCTGTATCAAATTCCATTAGGTAATCTTGCCATCGCCTCAATTTTTGACTTGCAGGCGTTTGAGTATGGAAAGTTACTAACGGTTTGTGGTCAGTAAGGATAGTGAACTTGTGACCTCTTAATTGTGCTTCAAAAAATTTTAATGAGTCAATAATCGCTAATAATTCTTTTTGAAAGGTAGGATAATTGAGTTGTGCTGGATTAAATTTTCTAGAGTGGAAGCATGATGGTCTGATGTGCGTCAACGGTCCTTGACCTATCCAAGATCCTAGTCCTACATCACTAGCATCACAGACTAAATATTTGGGTTCAGTAGATTCATTATTCCAGGGTTTTAAAACATGTAGAGAATTCACGAGTTCCTTGAGTTTTTCAAACACTGCATTATGAGTATCTGTCCATTCCCATTTCTTTGTTTCTCCTTGCAGTTCTGACAGCGTGCTTGGATACGATGCCAAGTCAGGAATAAATCTGCTAAGATAATTAACGATTCCAAGGAATCCTCTAAGATCCTTTTTTCTTATAGGAGTTGGAAAAGTTAATATAGTAGTTCTCTTCTTCGAGTCTACATGTAATCCATCTGATGTCAAAACGTGTCCTAAGATTTCCAATCTTGGAGTAAAGAACTGGCATTTGCTTTCTTTGAGATAAAATTTCTCGTCCTGTAGACGTTAAAGTACTTTCTTCAATAATTCTACATGTTCTTCATACGTTTTTGAGAATATAATAATATTATCAATATAGATGATTAAATTTTTATAGACTTTATCCTTAAAAATTTCATGCATAACGCGAACCATGGTAGCAGGTGCGTTACGATCCCCTTGTTGCATGACTCTACTTCTGAAATATCCCATGTGACATAAAAATGTAGAGTGTTGCTCAGATTCTTCATCGTTCCTGATATTAAAAAATCCGTCGGCTAAGTCGACCTTAGTCCAAATGGGATTCTCCGCTACTAGTTCAATAGCTTCGTTGATATCTGGCAATGGGGTGTGGTCCGGTTCGACGGCTAAATTGCGGTCTCGACAGTCATTGACATATCGGGCTTCTTCCGGTTTATCTCGTTTAGGGATAGTGAACATGACTACAGCATTTGTATCATTTTCTACTCTATATATGCGACCTGATGCTTCTTCTTCGACTAATTTGTCATGGATTTGTTGTCTAAATCGATGTCTGAGGGTCGGCATTTTGGTATCCAAGTAGCTCCTGCTTTTGGTTTGATAGAGTGATTAATTTTTCTTAATGGAGGTAATTCCCATAGAATTGTTTGGGAAATAATAAGGGAAACTCCGTTACAGGGTTGAATTGTTTCTGTACCGTAGAAACAGCTGTCACGAGTTCTCTTTCTGAATCGGTTTCGTCTGTATACTAATATTTTCCCAATTATCCGGTTCACTGTAATCTGTGACTGATTCACAGCTGACCTGTGTATACGCTGATCTTATACCATTCGCCATGATTCTAGATCCCTTCCATACACTTAGCTGGAATCGTGGAATATTTTCCGGTTGGATAGTAACTAGTTCCTGATGGGCAGGAATTATTGCTCGCACTTTGTGAGAGCAGGTTCTCCTAGTATCATGTCCCATCCGGTCAAATGAGCTACATAGAACGTTCGTTCTTCTACATAACCTATCCAATAAGTTTGATAGTACAAGCTTTGTCTATCGTTCCCTTTGAGTCTTTAATTGCAGTACTTAATGATTTCTTCTCGATACTTTTAGTCAGTATTTTGTACAGGTGTATAAATTGAGAATTGATTAAGTCTCCTCCCTTCGTTTGGAGATCAATTAAAGCTAGTGCGGGGTGTTCGTTAGCTCTAACGAATACCTTGCTAAAATCTGGTACCTGTCTTGACAAGGGTGTTCCTTGATTTTATCCTTGTTGTTTTTATCCTTGTTGGCTATCGGCATAGCTAAATCTTGTGCGGCTGTACGCATGGGTACCTTATTTTTTCGTTTCCTATAGTCCTTGTAGGAGTGTCCAGGGTTCCAATACCATAGACATTTCTTGTCTTTAATTAATTGCATCTTCATCTTCTGATCCAATTTTTTTGTGATGGTGTCCCAATCTGAGTCCTTCCGATTTTCTGTGTTGGGTTTGGTGTTGGGATTGCTGCTAGGATTAAATCCTGTTTTTTTGTCGTTGATTCTGGTCCCTGCGTGGACCGTGACTTCGATTTTCATTCCGAGTGTGTTGTCGTCGGGATGTATTTGTTGTAGATAGTGGGGCAATATCCTTTTTGGAAGCTTCATATGAATCTGCTTGATGTACGAGCTGATCATATGACCATTCTTCTTTGATTAAAGGAATTAATATAGCTGACATGTATGGCGGCAGGTGATTAAGAAACTTTCTTCTTTTTACTTCCTGCGGTATTGATTGTTTGCTATCCTTGTCAATCAATTTGATTTGCATTTCAGTAAGCCAGTTGGCAAACTGTTTGATTCCCATGTGACGTCCGTCCTTGTATGGTGTGGCTGTCTCCCATCGTTTCCACAAAATGTCCTTACTAGTAGAGGGTATCAGAAAATCCCTTAGCGCTAGTATGAAACCAAAGAATGTCGCATTCTTTCCTTTTTCTCTTAGGAATTGGTTATAAGTAGTAAGTGCGCTTCCTTCCATTCTGAATCCAACAATTTCCAAAGCTGAAGCGCCTTCCAAATCTATTCTTTTGAGAACAAACCAACGTTGCATTGCTGTGGCCCAAGAGTCAAAATATTGTGAGTCTTGCCATTTTTTGTCTTCTCCTCTTAATTTTTCTGGCATATCAATCTTTATTCCTTTTAAAGCATTCATTGCTTTATGGTTACCCGTTGTAACTATTCCTGTTGTAGATTCCCATTGCTAGTGTTCAACTGATTTTCTTCGTTTGGGTTTTCTTTTAAGAGTTTGACTTGCAACTGACGATACCTTATCAGAGTCCGAGCTATCATCTCCGCTATCATCGGGGTCTCGTCCTTCTCCTTATGTTTTCTGCTTCTGTTGGTCTAGTCCTGTATCTAGATCATCATCGTCTTCTGGTAATTCTATATCTTCTGGTGGTTGGTCTTTGTCGTCTGGTTCTTTGGCTGACCCAGTCCTCCTTTCTGGTGTCTCAGGTGCTCGACCTTTGCCTTTCGATTGATCTTTCGGTGTTCTCAGGAACACTCCTGGAAGTTCTTTGCTAGGATTAAAAAATCCTCCGCGGTATGTGCTGATTCTTCTAGATGAGTACCGCTCATCATGAATGACATTATTTCTTCCCAGTTATTTATTACCCAATTCGGTTTCCTTAAAAGTGGTACAACAGGTTTCCTTAATTCTTTACATAAAAATGCGTTCATTTCTAAGTCTTCTTCTTTGAATGGGTAAGGTGTTAGCCATAAGTAGTGTTTTGCTATGGCTTCCATTAAGAGTCGAGTATCATCAGGATGATACTGTTGGGCATGTCCCATTGAGCGAGTATATTTCAAAATCTCCTCAATTGTTAGAACATGTCTATCCCAAAATTCTTCTGGTGCGAGAGGTAGAGCCATACTAAAATATAGTTTAGTTCCTGCTCCACCTGGTTCTCCTATTTCTATATCGATAGGCAGATTTATTTCCCCTTCTGTGTTAGGAACTATAAATCTGGTCTTTCTGGGAGTTTCTTCTACTAATTTCTTAATATCTTTGGGTAACATAGTTAACCGTCTCGACCTCTTAGTCTTCTTACTAAGTTTAGACGCCATTATGTCTGATTTCGTTGTCTGTCCGCAACCAAACACAGCTGGTTATGCGATACGATCGTCGAGTTACTTTTCTTCTTTGGCACCTTTCTGTGCTGATGGTGTGGTGGCTGATGATCCTTATGATCTCCGTTCGACTGACGGTTCTGTTGGCTCGGTAGCTCACGAGGCTGGTGAGGCTGGATGTCAGGATCCTGATGTTTCTTATGGTCCTGGTTTTTCTTCGTCTACTAGTCTAGAATCTAGTTCTAGTTCTTCCGGCAAGAGTGTCACGTTTTCTGATTGGTGTTTTGAGGTAGACGTTGGGGGCGCAGAGGTATTGGTAGAGATGTCTGGGCCTAAGGAAGGTTCTGATGGAGATAATTCTTTTCTGGAGGAAATGGCTGCAGTGGAGGCAGCGAGATTTGAGCCTTGGGATTGTGACGCTTGGTTGTTTAGACCAATTATTCCTGGGACCTGGGGGGCCGGTTTTTCAATGGTGTACTGGATTTTACAGGTACAGATGTAATAGCGGTTGCCAGGAGTGCAAGATGAGTTGTCAATCTTATTGGGAAAAGTGTTGTGAACGAGGGTGGGATTGTTTAATATGGGATACCACTGCCTGTTAGAGCTCTGCTTAGCTTGCTTCTAAGTCTTTTGTTGATGTACTGCAGTTGAGAGTCTGATGTCTCGTTTGTTGGATTTTTTGTTGGCTAGCTAGTTGAATAACGATATCGATTTTATATGTGCACTTGGGTGTCGAATTGTATACACTTGCGTGAGTGTAATAAAGGTATCCGAAGGTTGATCAGGCCTTGGATTTAAGAGTAAAGATTAGGTAAGTGAGTTAAAAAAAATGTAATGAATGATACTAGACAGTATTCATTCGGTACCGTTTATACAATCTATATCCGTAGGCACGGACGTTTGTGTATTTCGGTTCTGCTGAGGTAAGACCTCAGAAGGGTAGGGAGATTACTATGTGGGACGTTCCCGAAGGGAACAGTAATTAACTGGTATAATCTATCTTATATGATTTGTGCTATCTAAGCTATATGATCTTGATCTGATTGGAATATAGGCTTGCTTGCTCTGTATGCTTGCTTGGTTGCTTCTTCTCTTTCTGTGGATTCCAGAGGGAATCCAGCGGCCTATTTATACTCCTCTGAGATCTAATGACTAAGGAAATAAATACAATAAAGGGTGGCACACCAGAAGGTGGTGTGCTGTACAAAAAGGGTCATGTGGCCATAGTAATGAGTTACACGCCATAAACGATGGTCATGTGGCCATAGTAATGAGTCACACGCCTTAAACAGAGGTCACGCGGCCATAATGAGGGTGTCTTTATATGGCAAGTGCCATGGAACTTCCTATGGCAGATTCCGCGTGCTATGGATGCTTATAAAGTAATAGGAGGTGGTAGAAGGCTAGTCCTTCAACCGAGAGGCTTAGTTACATAATATAGTAGTAATATAGGAAATACAAAAGTATATAATCAATTATATAAGCAATGAAATAACGTTCTCCATTACAAAAACTAAGTAGGTAAAAGCACTTTATAAATTAAGAACCTAATTGCTTTTAGCTAGTAGAAGTTCTTAAATAGATCTTTGGCAAAACTTATTAACTAATGAACAAACAATAATAGGAGGCTGGTAAGGAAGAATATAATAATTTGACCAATACTTATTAGATTGTTCCATATTTGACTCCTTTCTAACTCCAATGACTTTTTCTTAGGTTAGCAATAATTAGAAATATAAAATTAAATACAGATGCTAATCAAGAGCTCTGTAACATACCAGCATTATAAAGAAAATAGCCCTCATAGACACTTATGTAATTATACTTATATTGTAAATTTGATTAGTAGTTCTAATATATTTTAGAGTTATTAAAAACATAAAGTCTATAGTCTTATCTTTATGATCTTATGAGGTCATATGCTAGTTAGCTTAGTAATAGGTCCTCTTAAACAATATAGTTACTATTATGTAGGTAGTAGAATATACACACCTGTAATGAGAGCTTAGGGGACAAGGCAACCAAGAGGTATACTAAGGCAAGAGCAAGGCTAGAGTAATACACACATAGGAATGCTACGTATATGACTAGGGGAAAAGGCTAGGATGGGGGCAAAGGCAAGAGTGAGAGAGGCACATAGGAGTAGTAGGAGGCAGCAGGGCTGCAAAGCTGTTCATAAGACAAAAAGGTACACAAGGGAGGTACACAAGTACTAGAAGAAGTAAGGTCCTATATTAGGTATACAAGACATTGGATAGGGATCCAATGATAGTACAAGGAACAGGGGCTATATATACATAATTCTAAGCCAAGACAATAGAAGGAATAAACTTCCCAAGATCTCTATCTTGGAAGCTAAGCAAGGTAATGATAATAAGAACTCATCACCTGCAATCATAGGTGATGGTGAGGACAACTGAGCACATAGTTGTTACACTATCTCCCCCTTTAGGCTGGAGCTCCAGCGACTAGGAGGCCTGGGCACAACAACCGGCAAAATCAATAGAGAAAATAATAATAAGGATAGAAATAAGAACCCCAACTCCAAACAACAACAAGAATGCAAAAGGTCTGATATTATTCAACTAGGCGAGGCTTCCTCGAGTATCATTAGTAGAACAGAGTGACTAAGTCCTGTGTATTTTCTAAGTTTTTCTTAGGTTGTTAGGTAGTTTCCTCATCCCCTAACTACTTGACTTTGTATTACAGATGACCATACCTGTTACAGACGGGCTGTAACTATAGATATACAAGTCGGCGGAAAGGTAACAAGGGGTTATTTGGTGATAAGTGCAAGTATAAACGCAGTAACAACTCAGGTGTATTACGGACTCGATAAGAGTAAAGCTATATGAAACTTAAAACACCGCTTGGGTCTTATTGTATTAACTATGTAAAAGCGGTGAGTTATATAGAAGCTTAGATCTGATAACGAATAATCAGATCTGGACAGTACTTCCTATAATAGCTTAGTAGCATTGATGTCAGGTCGTTGCCTAACTAGGAAACCACTTACTATTTGTAATGAATGGTACTAGACAGTATTCATTCGGTACCGTTTATACAATCTATATCCGTAGGCATGGACGTTTGTGTATTTCGGTTCTGCTGAGGTAAGACCTCAGAAGGGTAGGGAGATTACTATGTGGGACGTTCCCAAAGGGAACAGTAATTAACTGGTATAATCTATCTTATATGATTTGTGCTATCTAAGCTATATGATCTTGATCTGATCGGAATATAGGCTTGCTTGCTCTGTATGCTTGCTTGGTTGCTTCTTCTCTTTCTGTGGATTCCAGAGGGAATCCAGCGGCCTATTTATACTCCTCTGAGATCTGATGACTAAGGAAATAAATACAATAAAGGGTGGCACACCAGAAGGTGGTGCGCTATACAAAAGGGGTCATGTGGCCATAGTAATGAGTCATACGCTATAAACGATGGTCATGTGGCCATAGTAATGAGTCACACGCCTTAAACAGAGGTCACGCGGCCATAATGAGGGTGTCTTCATATGGCAAGTGCCATGGAACTTCCCATGGCAGATTCCGCATGCTATGGACGCTTATAAAGTAATAGGAGGTGGTAGAAGGCTAGTCCTTCAACCGAGAGGCTTAGTTACATAACATAGTAGTAATATAGGAAATACAAAAGTATATAATCAATTATATAAGCAATGAAACAACGTTCTCCATTACACTTCCCCATATAGAAGGATTTCCTATCCTTACTTCTTTCGCTCTGCCATATTGGTTTCTATACGTCCTAAGATTTGATGCATTGTTAATACATTAGCATTAACATGAATATCCTTAGTGTTTCCTTGACTCATGATTCTATCTCGTTCTTGTTGGATGAGAGCTCGGGTCTCATCTCTGGTTCGTGGTCCTTGTTTTCCTTTAGTCCTTCGACATCTCTTGAATGTATCTTCCATACTTCCGGTCGTCCAGAAGTCTTGGAGAATTTTGGTGGTGATATCCTTAGTGTTTACCCAGGAATCATATTTAGGAGTGTATCCTAGCCATCTGACCTTATATTGTCTTTCTCCAGTTCGAGGAGCTGTTCTGAATTCTAATACCTTTTCAACTTCATAATGATCATCTTGAATTGGTCCTGGTTCCTGAGATTGTCTGTGAGGGAACTGGGTAGGATCATTTTTATAGTAAGGTTTGAGTTTGCTGATATGAAAAGTATTATATATGAGGTGGAGGTCAGGTTGACTGGATAGGTCTAGGCCTAGTTATTGCGTTTCCGATTACTGGAAATAATGGGAAATGGGCCTAGCCATTTTGGTTTGAGTTTGGGTGAGATGTTCGATAGGTTATATTTTCTGAGGAAAGCATAACTTGTTGTCCGACTGAAAATTTGACTGTATTGGGTAGTCGTTTGTTTGCTTGAGATGCTTGAGTCTTCTTGGTGTCATATAGGTTTTTAGACGTTACCTCATGATGTTTATTTGCGGGTACATATGCATTAATGGGGTATGGAAGTATCGATACGCCAAGATATGCATTAAATCCAAATAGTATGGAAAAGGGACTATTCTGTCTAGGGCATTATACCTAGAGTTGAGTTTCAACTGTATCTCTGGTAGTTTCTGTAGCCAATCAAATCCTTCGATTTTACAGGCTCTTGCTACTTTAGAATTTCTTTGTTCACAATTTCTGATTGTTGTCTGCACGTGGATGATATGCGGTGGACGGTTCCAACTTGATTCCTTTATTCCTAGCCCAATCTTGAAAGTGCGTTGACATAAAAAGAGTGTCGCGGTCAAAAACAATACAGAAAGGGTATCCCATAGTCGGGACTATATGAGTATCAAAGGTAGCAGTACATTGTTCTGCTGTGAAATTATCTGAGACAGGAATAAGGAACTTGAATCCTGATTGTCTATCGACAATCGTCCAAAGTCATGAAATACAAACTACATGATCTTCTTCAACAGGAATATTCGGGTACAAAATTGAACACTTAGTAAACACAGGTGCTACTTTAAGAAAATCCATCGATATGTCAGTCCATGGCCTGCTTGGTACATGTAATGGGGTTACGAGTCCAAGTGGCGCCTTGTTGGAATACTTTGTCCGTTGACAAGTATCACAACTTCTGATATGTCGTTAGTTGGTTCTGCAAAGGACTGGCAATCATATCGGTCAGTAAGATATTTCATTGTTTTTTCAATGCCACTATAAGTGTTGCTTCATGTGTGTCTTTAATAACCAATTCGAGATAGTTCTTACCTTCGATGTTAAAGGTAGAGGGCAAGACTAGTCTCCATTTCCTTGTCGGTTCTTGACATACAAAAATCCGTCTTTTCTTCTATGATCCTTACGATTCACAAAGGTATCATAATAGTTCTTTCAGATAGGATATACTTTCATACATGATTGATATGCGGCTTTCATACCTGTTCCTTGATCAAGCCAGTGTGTGATGAAGTAGTCCTTGTCGTCTTCCCATCCGTTGCTGATGTGCTTCTCTTCAATGAGCTTGTTGAGGGTCGGTTCGATCCTTGTGTTGAAGTCATTGATGGTGGGTTTCTTCTCCTTGCATGTAGAAGCATTATGTCCTGAGAACTTACAGAAATCACAACGCTATCTGGAGGTCTTGGTGTCTTGAATGAAAGAGGGTAGATCTTCGTCAATGGCTACTCGCTTTTTAGAACGAGTGGTGACGGCGGCGGTGTTGATTGGAATTGCGTTACTGCTACTAGCAGTTGCCGCTGGTTGTTGAGGTGCATTCCATGGTTGTTGTGGGGCAACAGGAGTATTCATGATCTCCTGTTCCATTTGTCGGTTGGTCATCTGTTCGGTAGAGTTACTGAACTGAATGCTGGGTTGGAGAGTAGGTTGTGTCGGCTTGTTGGCAATCCATCTTTTTGCCCATTCTCCGATTTCCTGGATAGCTTCTTCACGGCTGAGAGCTGGTGGAGGTGAATAAGCTGGCATTTGTTGTACTGGTGCTAGTTCCTTTTGAGGCTCATTTGCGGATAAGATATGCGCAATACGAGTCGGAAGGAATTCCTTCTCCTTCTTAAGAACTGAGGCTGTCAGGTACAGTTCAAACTGCCATGTCCGTGGTGGTTGCAGATTGCACATGTTTCGACGGTGAACATGCGGTTGTTCATGGCGTGGGAGCTGCCATGAACTGGACAGTAAAAATCGCGGCAAAAGGACCAGTGCATCCTTTTATGTTGTTGCCAATTGCTATGAGCCAAGTCTATAGCAATTTCTTTCGCTTCTTCAGGAGCAAGGGTATTTTGTTGTGTGCTTTCAGAAGATGGAGGCCTATATCTTAGTCCAAGAACTGTTAAGGGTTTGTTCTTATTTATATTGGGTACATGATCATACCCGCTGAAAACTTCTTCTGGTATAGTAGATAGAGTCTTGTCATCTAAAGACTCTTCTTCCTTCATCATGTCATATTCACTTTCTTCATCCTGTATGCCCTCGAAGTATGGACAGAAGATATAGTGTCCAAGTTCTTCGGCTCTTCTACGACATTTGTTGAAGTCGCAGTCGACATACTTAAAATTGATAGCTCCGTGAGAAACCATATTGTTCTGAGTAGGGGTTTCTGGTGAGTGGAAAGTTCTTAAAGCGTTGGTAGAGATGTTGCGTGTAATGAATGGTACTAGACAGTATTCATTCGGTACCGTTTATACAATCTATATCCGTAGGCACGGAAGTTTGTGTATTTCGGTTCTGCTGAGGTAAGACCTTAGAAGGGTAGGAGATTACTATGTGGGACGTTCCCGAAGGGAACAGTAATTAACTGGTGTAATCTATCTTATATGATTTGTGCTATCTAAGCTATATGATCTTGATCTGATCGGAATATAGGCTTGCTTGCTCTGAAGGCTTGCTTGGTTGCTTCTTGTCTTTCTGTGGATTCCAGAGGGAATCCAGCGGCCTATTTATACTCCTCTGAGATCTGATGACTAAGGAAATAAATACAATAAAGGGTGGCACACCAGAAGGTGGTGCGCTGTACAAAAGGGGTCATGTGGCCATAGTAATGAGTCACACGCCATAAACGATGGTCATGTGGCCATAGTAATGAGTCACACGCCTTAAACAGAGGTCACGCGCCATAATGAGGGTGTCTTCATATGGCAAGTGCCATGGAACTTCCCATGGCAGATTCCGCGTGCTATGGACGCTTATAAAGCAATAGGAGGTGGTAGAAGGCTAGTCCTTCAACCGAGAGGCTTAGTTACATAACATAGTAGTAATATAGGAAATACAAAAGTATATAATCAATTATATAAGCAATGAATAACGTTCTCCATTACACTTCCCCACATAGAAGGATTTCCTATCCTTACTTCCTTCGCTCTGCCATATTGGTTTCCATACGTCCTAAGATTTGATGCATTGTTAATACATTAGCATTAACGTGAATATCCTTAGTGTTTCCTTGACTCATGATTCTATCTCGTTCTTGTTGGATGAGAGCTCGGGTCTCATCTCTGGTTCGTGGTCCTTGTTTTCCTTTAGTCCTTCGACGTCTCTTGAATGTATCTTCCATACTTCCGGTCGTCCAGAAGTCTTGAAGAATTTCGGTGGTGATATCCTTGGCGTTTACCCAGGAATCATATTTAGGAGTGTATCCTAGCCATCTGACCTTATATTGTCTTTCTCCAGTTCGAGGAGCTGTTCTGAATTCTAATACCTTTTCAACTTCATAACGATCTTCTTGAATTGGTCCTGGTTCCTGAGATTGTCTGTGAGGGAACTGGGTGGGATCGTTTTTGTAGTATGGTTTGAGTTTGCTAATATGAAAAGTATTATATATGAGGTGGAGGTCAGGTTGACTGGATAGGTCTAGGCTATAGTTATTGCGTTTCCGATTACTAGAAATAATGGGAAATGGGCCTAGCCATTTTGGTTTGAGTTTGGGTGAGACGTTCGATAGGTTGAGTTTTCTGAGGAAAGCATAACTTGTTGTCCGACTGAAAATTTGGCTGTATTGGGTAGTCGTTTGTTCGCTTGAGATGCTTGAGTCTTCTTGGCGTCATATAGGTTTTTAGACGTTACCTCATGACGTTCATTTGCTGGTACATATGCATTAATGGGGTATGGAAGTATCGATACGCCAAGATGTGCATTAAATCCAAATAGTGTGGAAAAGGGACTATTCTGTCTAGCGGCATTATATCTAGAGTTAAGTTTCAACTGTATCTCTGGTAGTTTCTGTAGCCAATCAAATCCTTCGATTTTACAGGCTCTTGCTACTTGTAGAATTTCTTTGTTCACAATTTCCGATTGTCCGTCTGCACGTGGATGATATGCGGTGGACGGTTCCAACTTGATTCCTTTATTCCTAGCCCAATCTTGAAAGTGCGTTGACATAAAAAGAGTGTCGCGGTCAAAAACAATACAGAAAGGGTATCCCATAGTCGGGACTACATGAGTATCAAAGGTAGCAGTACATTGTTCTGCTGTGAAATTATCTGAGACAGGAATAAGAAACTTGAATCCTGATTGTCTATCAACAATCGTCCAAAGTCGTGAAATACAAACTACATGATCTTCTTCAACAGGAATATTCGGGTACAAAATTGAACACTTAGTAAACACAGGTGCTACTTTAAGAAAATCCATCGATATGTCAGTCCATGGCCTGCTTGGTACATGTAATGGGGTTACGAGTCCAAGTGGCGCCTTGTTGGAATACTTTGTCCGTTGACAAGTATCACAACTTCTGATATAGTCCTTAGTTGGTTCTGCAAAGGACTGGCAATCATATCGGTCAGTAAGATATTTCATCGTTTTTTCAATGCCACCATGAGCGGTTGCTTCATGTGCATCTTTAATAACCAATTCGAGATAGTTCTTACCTTCGATGTTAAAGGTAGAGGGCAAGACTAGTCTCCATTGTCCTTGTCGGTTCTTGACATACAAAAATCCATCTTTTTTCTATGATCCTTACGGTTCACAAAGGTATCATAGTAGTTCTTCCAGATAGGACATACTCTCATGCATGATTGATATGCGGCTTTCATACCTGTTCCTTGGTCAAGCCAGTGTGTGATGAAGTAGTCCTTGTCGTCTTCCCATCCGTCGCTGATGTGCTTCTCTTCAATGAGCTTGTTGAGGGTCGGTTCGATCCTTGTGTTGAAGTCATTGATGGTGGGTTTCTTCTCCTTGCATGTGAAGCATTATGTCCTGAAAACTTACAGAAATCACAACGCTGTCTGGAGGTCTTGGTATCTTGAATGAAAGAGGGTAAATCTTCGTCAATGCTACTCGCTTTTTAGAACGAGTGGTGACGGCGGTGGTGTTGATTGGAATTGCGTTACTGCTGCTAGCGGTTGCAGCTGGTTGTTGAGGTGCATTCCATGGTTGTTGTGGGGCAACAGGAGTATTCATGATCTCCTGTTCCATTTGTCGGTTGGTCATCTGTTCGGTAGGGTTACTGAACTGAATGCTGGGTTGGAGAGTGGGTTGTGTCGGCTTGTTGGCAATCCATCTTTTTGCCCATTCTCCGATTTCCTGGATAGCTTCTTCACGGCTGAGAGCTGGTGGAGGTGGATAAGCTGGCGTTTGTTGTACTGGTGCTAGTTCCTTTTGAGGCTCATTTGCGGCTAGGATATGCGCAATACGAGTCGTAAGGAATTCCTTCTCCTTCTTAAGAACTGAGGCTGTCAGGTCACAGTTCAAACTGCCATGTCCGTGGTGGTTGCAGATTGCACATGTTTCGACGGTGAACATGCGGTTGTTCATGGCGTGGGAGCTGCCATGAACTGGACAGTAAAAATCACGGCAAAAGGACCAGTGCATCCTTTTGTGTTGTTGCCAATTGCTATGAGCCAGGTCGATAGCAATTTCTTTCGCTTCTTCAGGAGCGAGGGTATTTTGTTGTGCGTTTTCAGAAGATGGAGGCCTATATCTTAGTCCAAGAACTGTTAAGGGTTTGTTCTTGTTTATATTGGGTACACGATCATACCCGCTGAAAACTTCTTCTGGTATAGTAGATAGAGTCTCGTCGTCTGAGGACTCTTCTTCCTTCATCATGTCATATTCGCTTTCTTCATCCTGGATGCCCTCGAAGTATGGACAGAAGATATGGTGTCCAAGTTCTTCGGCTCTTCCACACATTTGTTGAAGTGCAGTCGACATGCTTGAAATTATAGCTCCGCGAGAAACCATATTGTTCTGAGTAGAGGTTTCTGGTGAGTGGAAAGTTCTTAAAGCGTTGGTAGAGATGTTGCGGTTGTAGGTATGGTTAGGAGGATCGATGCTGTTGGAGATATAATCGTCCTCGGTGGTGGGAGTGTCCAAGTATTTATGCTTTCTTGATAGAGCGTCTGCTATCAAATTTTCCTTTCCTGCAGTATGCTGTATGTCTGTATCAAATTCCATTAGGTAATCTTGCCATCGCCTCAATTTTTGACTTGCAGGCGTTTGAGTATGGAAGGTTACTAACGGTTTGTGGTCGGTAAGGATAGTGAACTTGTGACCTCTCAATTGTGCTTCAAAAAATTTTAATGAGTCAATAATCGCTAATAATTCCTTTTGAAAGGTAGGATAATTGAGTTGTGCTGGATTAAATTTTCTAGAGTGGAAGCATGATGGTCTGATGTGCGTCAACGGTCCTTGACCTATCCAAGATCCTAGTCCTACATCACTAGCATCACAGACTAAATATTTGGGTTCAGTAGATTCATTATTCCAGGGTTTTAAAACATGTGGGGAATTCACGAGTTCCTTGAGTTTTTCAAACGCTGCGTTATGAGTATCTGTCCATTCCCATTTCTTTGTTTCTCCTTGCAGTTCTGACAGGGTGCTTGCATACGATGCCAAGTCAGGAATAAATCTGCTGAGATAATTAACTATTCCAAGGAATCCTCTAAGATCCTTTTTTCTTGTAGGAGTCGGAAATGTTAATATAGTAGTCCTCTTCTTCGGGTCTACATGTAATCCATCTGATGTCAAAACGTGTCCTAAGATTTCCAATCTTGAAGTAAAGAACTGGCATTTGCTTTCTTTGAGATAGAATTTCTCATCCTGTAGACGTTGAAGTACTTTCTTCAATAATTCTACATGTTCTTCATACATTTTAGAGAATATAATAATATCATCAATATAGATGATTAAATTTTTATAGACCATGTCCTTAAAAATTTCATGCATAACGCAACCATGGTAGCTGGTGCGTTACGATCCCCTTGTTGCATAACTCTACTTCTGAAATATCCCATGTGACATAAAAAGGTAGAGTATTGCTCAGATTCTTCATCATTCCTGATATTAAAAAATCCGTCGGCTAAGTCGACCTTAGTCCAAATGGGATTCTCCGCTACTAGTTCAATTGCTTCATTAATATCTGGCAATGGGGTGTGGTCTGGTTCTACGGCTAAATTGCGGTCTCGACAGTCATTGACATGTCGGCTTCTTCCGGTTTATCTCGTTTAGGATAGTGAACATGACTACAGCATTTGTGTCATTTTCTACTCTATATATGCGACCTGATGCTTCTTCTTCGACTAATTTGTCATGGATTTGTTGTCTAAATCGATGTCCTGAGGGTCGCCATTTTGGTATCCAAGTAGCTCCTGCTTTTGGTTTGATAGAGTGATTAATTTTTCTTAGTAGTGGTAATTCCCGTGGAATTGTCTTGGGAAATAATAAGGGAAACTCCGTTACAGGGTTGAATTGTTTCTGTACCGTAGAAACAGCTATCACGAGTTCTCTTTCTGAATCAGTTTCTTCTGCGTCACTAATATTTTCCCAATTATCCGGTTCACTATAATCTGTGACTGATTCGCAGCTGATCTGTGTATACGCTATCTTATACCATTCGCTATGGTTCTAGATCCCTTCCATACACTTAGCTGGAATCGTGGAATGTTTTCCGGCTGGATAGTAACTGGTTCCTGATGGGCAGGAATTATTGCTCGCACTTTACTGAGAGCAGGTTCTCCTAGTATCATTCCCATCCAGTCAAATGAGCTACATAGAACGTTCGTTCTTCTACATAACCTATCCAATCAAGTTTGATAGTACAAGCTTTGTCTATCGTTCCTTTTGAGCCTTTAATTGCAGTACTTAATGATATCTTCTCGATACTTCTAGTTGGTATTTTGTATAGGTGTACAAATTGAGAATTGATTAAGTCTCCTCCCTTCATTTGGAGATCAATTAAAGCTAGTGCGGGGTGTTCGTTAGCTTTAACGAATACCTTGCTAAAATCTGGTACCTGTCTTGACAAGGGTCGTTCCTTGATTTTATCCTTGTTGTTTTTATCCTTGGTAGCTATCGGCATAGCTAAATCTTGTGCGGCTGTACGCATGGGTACCTTATTTTTTCGTTTCCTACAGTCCTTATAGGAGTGTCCAGGGTTCCAATACCATAGACATTTCTTGTCTTTAATTAATTGCATCTTCGTCTTCTGATCCAATTTTTTTGTGATGGTGTCCCAATCTGAGTCCTTCCGATTTTCTGTGTTGGGTTTGGTGTTGGGATTGCTGCTAGGATTAAATCCTGTTTTTTGTCGTTGATTCTGGTCCCTGCGTGGACCATGACTTCTGTTTTCATTCCAGGGTGTTGTCGTCGGGATGTATTTGTTGTGGTGGTGGGGCAATATCCTTTTTGGAAGCTTCATATGACTCCGCTTGATGTACGAGCTGATCATATGACCATTCTTCTTTGATTAAAGGAATTAATGTAGCTGACATATATGGTGGCAGGTGATTAAGAAACTTTCTTCTTTTTACTTCCTGCGATATTGATTGTTTGCCATCCTTGTCAATCAATTTGATTTGCATTTCAGTAAGCCAGTTGGCAAACTGTTTGATTCCCATGTGACGTCCGTCCTTGTATGGTGTGGCTGTCTCCCATCGTTTCCACAAAATGTTCTTACTAGTAGATGGTATCAGAAAATCCCTTAGCGCTAGTATGAATCCAAAGAATGTCACATTCTTTCCTTTTTCCCTTAGGAATTGATTATAAGTAGTGAGCGTGCTTCCTTCCATTCTGAATCCAACAATTTCCAGAGCTGAAGCACCTTCTAAATCTATTCTTTTGAAAACAAACCAATGTTGCATTGCTGTGGCCCAAGAGTCAAAATATTGTGAGTCTTGCCATTTTTTGTCTTCTCCTCTTAATTTTTCTGGCATATCAATCTTTATTCCTTTTAAAGCATTCGTTGCTTCATGGTTACCCGTTGTAACCATTCCTGTTGTAGATTCCTATTGCTGGTGTTCAACTGATTTTCCTCGTTTGGGTTTTCTTTTAAGAGTTTGACTTGCAACTGACGATACCTTATCAGAGTCCGAGCTATCATCTCCGCTATCATTGGGGTCTCATCCTCCTCCTTGTGTTTTCTGCTGCTGTTGGTCTAGTCCTGTATCTAGATCATCATCGTCTTCTGGTAATTCTATATCTTCTGGTGGTTGGTCTTTGTCGTCTGGTTCTTTGGCTGACCCAGTCCTCCTTTCTGGTGTCTCAGGTGCTCGACCTTTGCCTTTCGATTGATCTTTTGGTGTTCTCAGGAACGCTCCTGGAAGTTCTTTGCTAGGATTGAAAAAATCCTCCGCGGTATATGCTGATTCTTCTAGATGAGTGCCGCTCATCATAAATGCCATTATTTCTTCCCAGTTATTTATTACCCAATTCGGTTTCCTTAAAAGTGGAACAACAGGTTTCCTTAATTCTTTACTTAAAAATGCATTCATTTCTAAGTCTTCTTCTTTGAATGGGTAAGGTATTAGCCATAAGTAGTGTTTTGCTATGGCTTCCATTAAGAGTCGAGTATCATCAGGATGATACTGTTGGGCATGTCCCATTGAGCGAGTATATTTCAAAATCTCCTCAATTGTTGGAAGATGTCTGTTCCAAAATTCTTCTGGTGCGAGAGGTAAAGCCATACTAAAATATAGTTTGGTTCCTGCTCCACCTGGTTCTCCTATTTCTATATCGATGGGCAGATTTATTTCCCCTTCTGTGTTAGGAATTATAAATCTGGTCTTTCTGGGAGTTTCTTCTACTAATTTCTTAATATCTTCGGGTAACATAGTTAACCGTCTTGACCTCTTAGTCTTCTTCCTAAGTTCAGACGCCATTATGTCTGATTTCGTTGTCTGTCCGCAACCAAATGCAGCTGGTTATGCGATACGATTGTCGAGTTACTTTTCTTCTTTGGCACCTTTCTGTGCTGATGGTGTGGTGGCTGATGATCCTTATGATCTCCGTTCGACTGACGGTTCTGTTGGCTCGGTGGCTCACGAGGCTGGTGAGGCTGGATGTCAGGATCCTGATGTTTCTTATGGTCCTGGTTTTTCTTCATCTACTGGTCTAGAATCTAGTTCTAGTTCTTCCGGCAAGAGTGTTACGTTTTCTGATTGGTGTGTTGAGGTAGACGTTGGGGGCGCAGAGGTATTGGTAGAGATGTCTGGGCCTAAGGAAGGTTCTGATGGAGGTAATTCTTTTCTGGAGGAAATGGCTGCAGTGGAGGCAGCGAGATTTGAGCCTTGGGATTGTGACGCTTGGTTGTTTAGACCAATTATTCCTGGGACCTGGGGGGCCGGTTTTTCAATGGTGTACTGGATTTACAGGTACAGATATAATGGCGGTTGCTAGGAGTGCAAGATGAGTTGTCGATCTTATTGGGAAAAGTGTTGTGAACGAGGGTGGGATTGTTTAATGTGGGATACCACTGGCCGTTAGAGCTCTGCTTAGCTTGCTTCTAAGTCTTTTGTTGATGTACTGCAGTTAAGAGTCTGATGTCTCGTTTGTTGGATATTTTGTTAGCTAGCTAGTTGAATAATGATATCGATTTTATATGTGCACTTGGGTGTCGAATTGTATACACTTGCGTGAGTGTAATAAAGGTATCCGAAGGTTGATCAGGCCTTGGATTTAAGAGTAAAGATTAGGTAAGTGAGTTAAAAAAAATGTAATGAATGGTACTAGACAGTATTCATTCGGTACCTTTTATACAATCTATATCCGTAGGCACAGACGTTTGTGTATTTCGGTTCTGCTGAGGTAAGACCTCAGAAGGGTAGGGAGATTACTATGTGGGACGTTCCCGAAGGGAACAGTAATTAACTGGTGTAATCTATCTTATATAATTTGTGCTATCTAAGCTATATGATCTTGATCTGATCGGAATATAGGCTTGCTTGCTCTGAAGGCTTGCTTGGTTGCTTCTTGTCTTTCTGTGGATTCCAGAGGGAATCCAGTGGCCTATTTATACTCCTCTGAGATCTGATGACTAAGGAAATAAATACAATAAAGGGTGGCACACCAGAAGGTGGTGCGCTGTACAAAAGGGGTCATGTGGCCATAGTAATGAGTCACACGCCATAAACGATGGTCATGTGGCCATAGTAATGAGTCACACGCCTTAAACAGAGGTCACACAGCCATAATGAGGGTGTCTTCATATGGCAAGTGCCATGGAACTTCCCATGGCAGATTTCGCGTGCTATGGACGCTTATAAAACAGTATGGGGTGGTAGAAGGCTAGTCCTTCAACCGAGAGGCTTAGTTACATAACATAGTAGTAATATAGGAAATACAGAAGTATATAATCAATTATGTAACGTGGGCTCTGGGGACAAGGCGACCAAGAGGTACGCCGGGGGGAAGGCTGGGACGGGGGGCAAGGGCAAGAGGCAAGAGGGGCAGAGGGCAAGGGACACGAGACACGCAGAAGCAGTTGCCGCGTGTGTCAAGGGAGGCAGCTGGGCTGCAAACACAAGGCGAGGCAAGGCAAGGACAGGAGGTTCGCGGGGTGGGCAGCAGGACTGCAGAGTCGAGGCGAGACAAGGAGGTGCACAAGGGAGATGCACCAGCTTGGAGAGAAGCAAGGCCCTGTATTGGATATACAAGATGTTGGATAGGGATCTAACGAGAGGGCGGAGAGAGCAAGCTATATATACAGGCTTCCTTCCTGGCCAAGGCCATCGGAAGGAATAAGGTTCCCGAGACCCCCTATCTCGGGAGCCGAGATAACAACAACGAGGTCAGACTAGGCTGGGAAGGGACGGTTGTGACACTATCCCCCCTTTAGGCTCGGAGCCCCAGCGACGAAAGGCAAGGTGAAAAAACAAACAAACAAACAAAAGGGGCGAACAAAACCAATAACCCATAACACAACCCCAACGCCGGAAGTACGTACCAACAATAACCACGACATCAATGACAATAACATCAACGGCAATAGCAACAACGACAATAACAACCCTGCTAACTAATTCCCGGACGACAAGAACATCACTGGGCGGGGCGAGGCTTCTGGGGGTAACGCTGGTGGAACAGTGTGACCAAGTCCTGTGCGTTTTCCAGGTCCTCCGCTGGTTGCCAGGTCGTCTCCTCATCTCCTAGCCATTTGACCTTGTACTGCAGATGCCCATACCTCTTCCGCGAGTCCAATACTTCCTCCACCTCCCATTCTTCTTCACCTTCGATAACCACGGGGGAAGGTGGTGGGTGTTTTTGTCCTGGAAGAGGGTCCTCTGCGGCAGGCTCGATCTCAGAAACATGAACGACCGGGTGGCGTTTGATGTCCTTGGGGAACCTCAATCGATAGGCATGAGTACCCACAGCGGCCAACACCTCGAATGGACCCAAGAACTTGTGGTCGAGCTTGCGAGATGGCCGCCCTGTCCGGAAGTGCCGGCTGGAGAGCCACACCTTGTCCCCTGGCTGGTATCTGGGGGCTGGCAGCCGTGATCCATTGGCATACTCAGCTTGCCTGGCTTGCGCATATCCCAGCTCGGCTTTCAGGGTACGGTGGAGTTCAGCGATCTCAACCGCGAACTCCTTAGCTGGGGGGTGGGCTTTTTGCAAGGGTGCCAGAGCATCCACGAACCGGGGGTGCCAACCGTAATTAGCTAGGAAAGGAGAGGTTTTGGAGGATTCCGAGAACTGGTTGTTCGCGGCGAATTCGCAGGTGGCCAGCAACGAAACCCAGTTATCCTGCTGGTAGTTGACGAAGGCCCACAGATACTGCTCCATGATGGCATTCATTCTCTCCGATTGGCCATCCGTCTGGGGGTAATATGCCGTTGACAAGCGCACTTTAATCCCCAGAAGCTCGCAGAAGGCTCTCCAAAAGTCCGAGGTGAACTGAGGGCCACGGTCAGACACGATCGATTCAGGGAGGCCGTGATACCGGAATACATTATTGAGGTAGAGGTTGGCTAACTCTGGGGCAGAGCAGGTATCCCGGCAAGGTATAACATGCCTCATCTTTGTCAACCAATCTACTACCATCAGGATGGCGTTGAACCCCGAGTCTTCCGGCAATCCCGTCACGAAATCCATGGTAAGGTGCAGCCAGGGCCGATTCGGAATCTCCAGAGGTTTCAGGGTCCTGTACGGGGCATGGCGGACAGGCTTAGCACGCTTGCAAACATGGCAGTTCCGTATGTATTGCTCCACTTCCTTCCGCTGGTCAATCCAGGTGTATTCCCTGGCCAGAAGCTCTAACGTCTTGGCCACTCCAGGGTGACCCGCCACCAGGGTATCGTGGTGTTCCTCGATCAGCCTCAGGCGTAACCCTCCTCCTTCTGGTATATAGAGCTGTTCCCGGTGGTATAGGAGGCCTTCCTGGACGGTGCACTCGGCCAGGGAGATTTTGGGGTGGCGGCGCGGGCTGGAATCCACTGTGGCGATAATTTCCTTGGCCACGGGGTCATCCTCGTATGCCTGTCTCACCAGTTGTCGGAGGTCAGCTCTCGCCTCAGCCTCCGCTTCAGCATTAGCCTCAGCTTCAGCATTAACCTCAGCTTCAGCATTAGCCTCAGCTTCAGCATTAGCCTCAGCTTCAGCATTAGCCTCAGCTTCAGCTTCCGCATCAGCCCCAGCCTCAGCTTCAGCAAGGACATTGGCTGCTAGATCAAGGTTTTCGGGCTTTAATACCACCTGATTTTGGTATTTTAGCCTTTCATCCCACCCTTTAGGGAGATCTCCTGATCTCCTGGTTAGTGCATCCGACTTACCGCCCGCCTTTCCAGGCCGATACTTGATCTTGAAGTTGAATCGAGATAAGAACTCCGACCACCTAGCCTGCCATCGGTTCAGCAGCTTAGTGGTGGTGAAGTACTCAAGATTTTTATGATCCGATAGCACCTCGATGATCCCCTTAGCTGATTCCAGATGAGGCCTCCATTCCTCAAAAGCTCGGACAATGGCCATTAATTCCTTATCATAGATCTCGTAATTACACTCTGCAGGGGAGTGTTTTTTGAAGAAATAGGCCACTGGGTGGAGGGCTCCATTGACATACTGGGACAGGATTCCGGCGGAGACATAGTCGGAGGCATCTGTTTCCACAATACACTCGCTATCGGGATCAAAGTGGGCTAGGATCGGGGCTGAGCAGAAGGCTTCCTTGAGCTTCTCGAAGGCCGACTGGGCTTCTGGATTCCACTGGAAGCGCTGGCCTCTTTCCATGCCCTTGGTCTTGGTTAATGCTGTCAGTGGTGCCACGATTCTCGAATATCCCAGGATGAACCGGCGGTAGAAATTGGCAAAGCCCAAGAAGGCCTGTACATCCTTGAGGTTGGCAGGGGTTTCCCAATCCTGGATTGCAGTAACCTTGGCAGGGTCCATTCTGATACCGTCCGTGGTTATTATCAGGCCCAGGTACTTCACCTCTTGGACGTGGAATTCGCATTTCTCGGGTTTAAGGTATAACCCAGCTTGTTCCAGCTTCTCTAGCACCTGCCGGATGTGGATTTTGTGTTCCGCTAGGGTATCCGAGTAGATGAGGATATCGTCTAGGTAGGCGGTGCAGAATACGTCCAGAAAGTCCCGCAGAGTGTCATTGATAAAGTGCTGAAAAGAGGCGGGGGCGTTGGTTAAGCCGAAAGGCATCACATTGTACTCAAAATGGCCATATCGCGTCCGGAAGGCAGTTTTCCACTCCTCCCCCTCAGCAATTCGTACCAAGTTGTATGCCCCTCTCAGATCCAATTTGGTGAACCATTTTGCCTTGGAAAGCCTGGCTAATGTCTCCTGGATCAGGGGCAAGGGGTATCTGTTCTTGACCGTTATCTCGTTCAGGCCACGATAATCAACACCCAACCGAAGAGAGCCGTCCGACTTCTTCACGAACAGCACCGGGGCACCCGCTGGAGAGGAGCTGTGGCGAATGAAGCTCTTGTTGAGGTTTTCCTCCAGATACTTTTTCAGAGCTTCCAGTTCCATCCAGGACATCCCATAGAGAGGTCCATAAGGGGGGGTCTTACCTTCTACCAGCGGGATTGTGTGGTCGTATGGTCGATGGGGGGCAAGCTTCTCCGCGGCTTTTTCCGAGAACAGGTCAATAAATTCATGGTATTCCCCCGGAACCATGGATTTCCACTCCTCCTTGGATCTCATCTTGTTAATCTCTAGGTTCACTTCATGTATGGACAGGGCATGAGCCTTCAGCTTGTGCCTTCTAGTAAGGTAAGCGAAAGCCCCTGCCCCGATAAAGCTAACATTCAGAGGTTTTTGGGGGCCAGAGGGCATCGGGGGCACAGGGGGAATCGGGGGTGGCAAGGCACACAGCCCAGTAACGGTGGCCTTCGGATTCTCGCAGTGTTTTTTGCAATACTGGCTGTTGAACTGCAGGGTATAGGAGCCGAAGTTGACCGATACATTGTGCATTTTAAGCCAGGGGATTCCGAGGACAATCGGATACTTGAGCTTTGTCACAAACATCGGGAGGGCTTCGGAGTGATTCCCGACCTGGGCAGGCATGCACGCAATATCGGTGATATCCCCGGAGGAAATAGGTCGACCGTCGATGACATCCAGGACACGAGGGGTTTTAAGCTTGGACGTGGGTATAGAGAATTTACTGACAAAGGCCTGGTCAACGAATGCAATTCCTGAAGCTCTGCAATCTATAAGGGCTGACGTGGTGATTGTTCTATCATTGATTTTGAGAGAGATAGATACAACAAAATGCTCGCCGAACAAGCGAGACTCGTCAAAACAGAAGCGGAAGACACAGAAAATGCAGACAGAGATAAGTGGCCTGGGGCAGGTCCCTTGCTAGTGTCAGTAACTAGGCAAGGGACAGGGCTTTTCCCGACTCATCAACCTCCTCGATCCTGGACTCGGAGATGGCGTAGGCGGCCATCGAGCGGTTTTTGCGGAGGGGACATGCCGCGATGAAGTGGTCCCCTTTCCCACATGCAATGCACAACCCATTGTTACGGCGACGTTCCCTCTCTTCTTCTGTCAGGCGGGGCCTTCCTGATGATAAATCCATGGGGTGGTGCCGCCCGCCACCAGAGATGGGTGGGCTGGCTTATTGGCTGTAGTTTGGGTCTAAGGGCTAGGGTTCTGGGGTCGAGTTTGTTGCTGGGGGTGCTGGGTTTTAACAGGAGGCCGATAGGTACTGGGGGCGCTGACCTAGACTCTCAACCTAGCCATCTTTTGCTCCATCTTGGATGCCTGATCAATGAATTCATCCAAGGTTTTAACATCTGGAGATTGGAGGAGGGCCTGTTTGAGCTCAATATTGAGGCCTTCCTCGAACTGTTCCAGCTTCACCCGATCGTTCCACTCCACCTCTGCTGCCAGCCTTGAGAATTCTGCCACGTATGTTGAGAGGTCATGGCCCTTCTGTTTTAGTGCTCGGAGAGCGCGAGTTGCCGTACCCACGGGGTCTGGGTCTCCGAAGGCACGGTTGAGGATTGTGAGCAGAGCAGCAACATCAGGGAGGTTGAAGCGGTCAACGAGCACATAGGGTTGGACCTGGTCCAAAGCTCTGCCCTCCAATAGGCCATATACATAAGCTAATCGGTGCTGAATGGTAGGGAATTTTGCAGCATCCCCAGTTAGTTTGATTTTGATGGAATTTTTCCAGGCTTTCAGGCGAGTCCTGTCGCCATTGAACTTTGGCGGGGTAGGGAGATCTTGGGTTTTAGGTGTCTGGGATGCTTGGGGTGCTGGGGCTGTTTGGAATCCGATCGTGTCCAGGGCCCTATTCAGGGTCTGAATGGTTCTTCTTTCGTTGACTAAGTCGTTCGGGGCAGTCACGAGGTTGTTTTGGCAGGAGGCGAGGTCGGCCTGGCATGAGAGGAGGTCTTCGGTGAGTATTGTGACTTCGTCATTGGCCCTGGTCAGTTTTTGTTGTCCTTCATGTATGGCTAATTCCAGTCGTTGGCCTAAGGCATCCGCCGCCAGGTATATATCGATAATGGTCTGACGATAGCTGCCGAAATCGTCCTGGTTCATGGGAATGGGTAGAGCTTGCCAGGCTCGAAATCTGGCTGCGAGCGCGGGGGTGGTGTCTTGGGCAGCCATTGAGCGTACCGGTTGATCAGAGTGATCCAATGTAGTGTAACGTGGGCTCTGGGGACAAGGCGACCAAGGGGTACGCCGGGGGGAAGGCTGGGACGGGGGGCAAGGGCAAGAGGCAAGAGGGGCAGAGGGCAAGGGACACGAGACACGCGGAAGCAGTTGCCGCGTGTGTCAAGGGAGGCAGCTGGGCTGCAAACACAAGGCGAGGCAAGGCAAGGACAGGAGGTTCACGGGGTGGGCAGCAGGACTGCAGAGTCAAGGCGAGACAAGGAGGTGCACAAGGGAGATGCACCAGCGTGGAGAGAAGCAAGGCCCTGTATTGGATATACAAGACGTTGGATAGGGATCCAACGAGAGGGCGGAGAGAGCAAGCTATATATACAGGCTTCCTTCCTGGTCAAGGCCATCGGAAGGAATAAGGTTCCCGAGACCCCCTATCTCGGGAGCCGAGATAACAACAACGAGGTCAGACTAGGCTGGGAAGGGACGGTTGTGACAAATTATATAAGCAATGAGATAACGTTCTCCATTACATTGCGGTTGTAGGTATGGTTAGGAGGATCGATGCTGTTGGAAATATAATCGTCCTCGGTGGTGGGAGTGTCCAAGTATTTATGCTTTCTTGATAGAGCGTCTGCTATCAAATTTTCCTTTCCTGCGGTATGCTGTATGTCTGTATCAAATTCCATTAGATAATCTTGCCATCACCTCAATTTTTGACTTGCAGGCATTTGAGTATGGAAGGTTACTAATGGTTTGTGGTCGGTAAGGATAGTGAACTTGTGACCTCACAATTGTGCTTCAAAAAATTTTAATGAGTCAATAATCGCTAATAATTCCTTTTGAAAGGTAGGATAATTGAGTTTTGCTAGATTAAATTTTCTAGAGTGGAAGCATGATGGTCTGATGTACGTCAACGGTCCTTGACCTATCCAAGATCCTAGTCCTACATCACTAGCATCATAGACTAAATATTTAGATTCAGTAGATTCATTATTCCAGGGTTTTAAAACATATGAGGAATTCACGAGTTCCTTGAGTTTTTTAAACGCTGTGTTATGAGTATCTGTCCATTCCTATTTCTTTGTTTCTCCTTGCAGTTCTGACAGCGTGCTTGCATACGATGCCAAGTCAGGAATAAATCTGCTGAGATAATTAACAATTCCAAGGAATCCTCTAAGATCCTTTTTTCTTGTAGGAGTTGGAAATGTTAATATAGTAGTTCTCTTCTTCGGGTCTACATGTAATCCATCTGATGTCAAAACGTATCCTAAGATTTCCAATCTTGGAGTAAAGAACTGGCATTTGCTTTCTTTGAGATAAAATTTCTCGTCCTGTAGACGTTGAAGTACTTTCTTCAACAATTCTACATGTTCTTCATATGTTTTAGAGAATATAATAATATCAACAATATAGATGATTAAATTTTTATAGACCATGTCCTTAAAAATTTCATGCATAACGCGAACCATGGTAGTAGGTGCGTTACGATCCCCTTGTTGCATGACTCTACTTCTGAAATATCCCATGTGACATAAAAAGGTAGAGTATTGCTCAGATTCTTCATCATTCCTGATATTAAAAAATCCGTCGGCTAAGTCGACCTTAGTCCAAATGGGATTCTCTGCTACTAGTTTAATAGCTTCATTGATATCTGGCAATGGGGTGTGGTCCGGTTCGACGGCTAAATTGCGGTCTCAACATTCATTGACATGTCTAGCTTCTTCCGGTTTATCTCGTTTAGGGATAGTGAACATGACTACAGCATTTGTGTTATTTTCTACTCTATATATACGACCTGATGCTTCTTCTTCGACTAATTTGTCATGGATTTGTTGTCTAAATCGATGTCCTGAGGGTCGCCATTTTGGTATCCAAGTAGCTCCTGCTTTTGGTTTAATAGAGTGATTAATTTTTCTTAGTGGAGGTAATTCCCATAGAATTGTCTTGGGAAATAATAAGGGAAACTCCGTTACAGGGTTGAATTGTTTCTGTACCATAGAAACAGCTGTCACGAGTTCTCTTTCTGAATCGGTTTCGTCTGCATCACTAATATTTTCCCAATTATCCGGTTCACTATAATCTGTGACTGATTCACAGCTGACCTGTGTATACGCTGATCTTATACCATTCGCCATGGTTTTAGATCCCTTCCATACACTTAGCTGGAATCGTGGAATATTTTCCGGTTGGATAGTAACTGGTTCCTGATGGGCAGGAATTATTGCTCGCACTTTGCTGAGAGCAGGTTCTCTAGTATCATGTCCCATCCGGTCAAATGAGCTACATAGAACGTTCGTTCTTCTACATAACCTATCCAATCAAGTTTGATAGTACAAGCTTTGTCTATCATTCCTTTGAGCCTTTAATTGCAGTACTTAATGATTTCTTCTCGATACTTCTAGTCGGTATTTTGTACAGGTGTACGAATTGAGAATTGATTAAGTCTCCTCCCTTCGTTTGGAGATCAATTAAAGCTAGTGCGGGGTGTTCGTTAGCTTTAACGAATACCTTGCTAAAATCTGGTACCTGTCTTGACAAGGGTCGTTCCTTGATTTTATCCTTGTTGTTTTTATCCTTGGTGGCTATCGCATAGCTAAATCTTGTGCGGCTGTACGCATGGGTACCTTATTTTTTCGTTTCCTACAGTCCTTGTAGGAGTGTCCAGGGTTCCAACACCATAGACATTTCTTGTCTTTAATTAATTGCATCTTCGTCTTCTGATCCAATTTTTTTGTGATGGTGTCCCAATCTGAGTCCTTCCGATTTTCTGTGTTGGGTTTGGTGTTGGGATTGCTGCTAGGATTAAATCCTGTTTTTTGTCATTGATTCTGGTCCCTGCGTGGACCGTGACTTCGATTTTCATTCCGAGGTGTTGTCATCGGGATGTATTTGTTGTGGATGGTGGGGCAATATCCTTCTTGGAAGCTTCATATGACTCCGCTTGATGTACGAGCTGATCATATGACCATTCTTCTTTGATTAAAGGAATTAATGTAGCTGACATGTATGGCGGCAGGTGATTAAGAAACTTTCTTCTTTTTACTTCCTGCGATATTGATTGTTTGCCATCCTTGTCAATCAATTTGATTTGCATTTCAGTAAGCCAGTTGGCAAACTGTTTGATTCCCATGTGACGTCCATCCTTGTATGGTGTGGCTGTCTCCCATCGTTTCCACAAAATGTCCTTACTAGTAGAGGGTATCAGAAAATCCCTTAGCGCTAGTATGAAACCAAAGAATGTCGCATTCTTTCCTTTTTCTCTTAGGAATTGATTATAAGTAGTAAGTGCGCTTCCTTCCATTCTGAATCCAACAATTTCCAGAGCTGAAGCGCCTTCCAAATCTATTCTTTTGAGAACAAACCAACGTTGCATTGCTGTGGCCCAAGAGTCAAAATATTGTGAGTCTTGCCATTTTTTGTCTTCTCCTCTTAATTTTTCTGGCATATCAATCTTTATTCCTTTTAAAGCATTCGTTGCTTTATGGTTACCCGTTGTAACCATTCCTGTTGTAGATTCCCATTGCTGGTGTTCAACTGATTTTCCTCGTTTGGGTTTTCTTTTAAGAGTTTGACTTGCAACTGACGATGCCTTATCAGAGTCCGAGCTATCATCTCCGCTATCATCGGGGTCTCGTCCTCCTCCTTGTGTTTTCTGCTTCTGTTGGTCTAGTCCTGTATCTAGATCATCATCGTCTTCTGGTAATTCTATATCTTCTGGTGGTTGGTCTTTGTCGTCTGGTTCTTTGGCTGACCCAGTCCTCCTTTCTGGTGTCTCAGGTGCTCGACCTTTGCCTTTCGATTGATCTTTTGGTGTTCTCAGGAACGCTCCTGGAAGTTCTTTGCTAGGATTGAAAAAATCCTCCGGTATGTGCTGATTCTTCTAGATGAGTGCCGCTCATCATGAATGCCATTATTTCTTCCCAGTTATTTATTACCCAATTCGGTTTCCTTAAAGTGGAACAACAGGTTTCCTTAATTCTTTACTTAAAAATGCGTTCATTTCTAAGTCTTCTTCTTTGAATAGGTAAGGTGTTAGCCATAAGTAGTGTTTGCTACGGCTTCCATTAAGAGTCGAGTATCATCAGGATGATACTGTTGGGCATGTCCCATTGAGCGAGTATATTTCAAAATCTCCTCAATTGTTGGAAGATGTCTGTTCCAAAATTCTTCTGGTGCGAGAGGTAAAGCCATACTAAAATATAGTTTGGTTCCTGCTCCACCTGGTTCTCCTATTTCTATATCGATGGGCAGATTTATTTCCCCTTCTGTATTAGGAATTATAAATCTGGTCTTTCTGGGAGTTTCTTCTACTAATTTCTTAATATCTTCGGGTAACATAGTTAACCGTCTCGACCTCTTAGTCTTCTTACTAAGTTCAGACGCCATTATGTCTGATTTCGTCGTCTGTCCGCAACCAAATGCAGCTGGTTATGCGATACGATCGTCGAGTTACTTTTCTTCTTTGGCACCTTTCTGTGCTGATGGTGTGGTGGCTGATGATCCTTATGATCTCCGTTCGACTGACGGTTCTGTTGGCTCGGTGGCTCACGAGGCTGGTGAGGCTGGATGTCAGGATCCTGATGTTTCTTATGGTCCTGGTTTTTCTTCGTCTACTGGTCTAGAATCTAGTTCTAGTTCTTCCGGCAAGAGTGTCACGTTTTCTGATTGGTGTGTTGAGGTAGACGTTGGGGGCGCAGAGGTATTGGTAGAGATGTCTGGGCCTAAGGAAGGTTCTGATGGAGGTAATTCTTTTCTGGAGGAAATGGCTGCAGTGGAGGCAGCGAGATTTGAGCCTTGGGATTGTGATGCTTGGTTGTTTAGACCAATTATTCCTGGGACCTGGGGGGCCGGTTTTTCAATGGTGTACTGGATTTATAGGTACAGATGTAATGGCGGTTGCCAGGAGTGCAAGATGAGTTGTCGATCTTATTGGGAAAAGTGTTGTGAACGAGGGTGGGATTGTTTAATGTGGGATACCACTGCCCGTTAGAGCTCTGCTTAGCTTGCTTCTAAGTCTTTTGTTGATGTACTGCAGTTGAGAGTCTGATGTCTCGTTTGTTGGATATTTTGTTGGCTAGCTAGTTGAATAACGATATCGATTTTATATGTGCACTTGGGTGTCGAATTGTATACACTTGCGTGAGTGTAATAAAGGTATCCGAAGGTTGATCAGGCCTTGGATTTAAGAGTAAAGATTAGGTAAGTAAGTTAAAAAAAATGTAATGAATGGTACTAGACAGTATTCATTCAGTACCGTTTATACAATCTATATCCGTAGGCACGGACGTTTGTGTATTTCGGTTCTGCTGAGGTAAGACCTCAGAAGGGTAGGGAGATTACTATGTGGGACATTCCCAAGGGAACAGTAATTAACTGGTGTAATCTATCTTATATGATTTGTGCTATCTAAGCTATATGATCTTGATCTGATCGGAATATAGGCTTGCTTGCTCTGATGGCTTGCTTGGTTGCTTCTTTCTTTCTGTGGATTCCAGAGGGAATCCAGCGGCCTATTTATACTCCTCTGAGATCTGATGACTAAGGAAATAAATACAATAAAGGGTGGCACACCAGAAGGTGGTGCGCTGTACAAAAGGGGTCATGTGGCCATAGTAATGAGTCACACGCCATAAACGATGGTCATGTGGCCATAGTAATGAGTCACACGCCTTAAACAGAGGTCACGCAGCCATAATGAGGGTGTCTTCATATGGCAAGTGCCATGGAACTTCCCATGGCAGATTCCGCATACTATGGACGCTTATAAGCAATAGGAGGTGGTAGAAGGCTAGTCCTTCAACCGAGAGGCTTAGTTACATAACATAGTAGTAATATAGGAAATACAAAAGTATATAATCAATTATATAAGCAATGAAACAACGTTCTCCATTACACTATTAAGGAATGCTGCAGTCTGACATACATTGATTAAGTAGCCTGAACTTCAATGCATTGCAGTCAGGCTGATATACAGGATCTAAATTCGAGTATAACCAATAATGATATCTAAATAACAAGCATAAGAATATAATGGAAACATATCGAAGAGAATACATGTATGAGAGCCAACCTCAGAGACACACACTTCAATAGCCAATCCCTTTAACGCTTTATTCTCAAGCGTGCTACCCGCATCTGTATGGGTGATCAGTCCATCACAGTTAGCAGCTATAGTAGTGTATTGGTTCCACAAGGGTGTAGGTCCCTTACCTGAGCTATAATATTACTCCCATTTCAAGGCAGCTGCCCTCAGCTAAATACAAGTACTTCCGACCCTGGATAAGACAAGTATTAGTAACAACTCAGGTAACTTCCTGGTGGTAGGCACTAACCAACTAGCTAGATACCTTCACTCCTATTTAAGGGTACCACAAGACCGGTGTATCTATATATACATGCCATAGCCATTAAAAACCAAACCTCTCGCCAAAAAACCCACAGGGAAAAGGTGACGAGTAGGAGAGTAAAAGGTACCATGTCTTCATCCATTGGAATTTCCTGATGTAGAGCCAGCCTCATACATCTCTTTCATCTCGTGGCTTATTGGGGAACTTCTCTCGATACTCTCTGAGCTTCTCCGGACAGTTATCCAACTTGTCAAAGGTCTCCCAAGTGTCTTCAAACTCCGTATATCCTTGACAACGCACCCTATACTTGACTATTCCTCTATTTTTGCGAGAGTCCACAATGGATTCGACTTCGAAGATATCTGGTTCATCTTCATCTATATCTTGTGGTTCATCTCGTCATTTGAATGGTTTTAGGAAGGTTACATGAACAACATTGTGCCATCGTGTGCCTTGTAGAACTTCGAGCCTATATGCGTGTATACCAATAGCTTCAATGACCTTGTAGGGCCCTATCCACTTGCTGGTAAGGGAACAGTTGTTCCCAGCTCATATCTGTAGATTCCAGCGGTTAACTAATACCCAGTCATCAATAGCAAACCTGCGTGCTTTTTCAAGGTGTATAGCACTTCTCTTGTGGTTGATTTGCTTGAGGGTATCGTGAATTTGGTTATGCACTGTTGTCATTCGGTCTAGCCATTCTTCTGCAGCGGGAGAGGAGAATTCATAGTTATCTGAAAGGTGAATGGTGCGAGAGTCGAAGCCGTACAAACTTCAGTACGGGGAGTACTTATGGGTAGAGTGGGCGGCAGTATTATAGGCAAACTCGGCTAAGGGTAGCCATCGTTTCCAACGAGTTTACCTATGGTGACAGTAGATACGGAGGTACTGCTTAAGTGTTTGGACTGCTCGTTCAGCAAGTCCATCGGTCTGAGGGTAATAGGCAGTGGAGAGGCGGAGGGATATATTGAGCTTCTAGTTAAGTTCTTTATGGAATCTAGAGGCGAATTGTGGACCACGGTCAGAGGTGATATGTCGGGGAAGGCCATAAAGTCTCCATATCTTATTAATGTAAGTATCAGCAACATCGGATGCAGTCCATGTAGTTTTTGCCGGAATGTAGTGTTGTACTTTCGTAAACCGGTCTGTAATAATAAGTATTGCATTAAAGCCTTCTGACTCTAGTAGCTCACTAACAAAGTCCATAGCTATTTCCTCAAATGGTCATTCTCCAGTTGGCATCGGTATCAACTTCATTTGCCTGCTACTAGTATGCCTATCTGCCTTTGCTTTTTGACACTTAGTACATCCTCCCACATAATTTGCAATATCTTCTTGCCACTTATCCTATGTAAAATTCCTTGACACTAGCTCTTGAGTACAATGTCTTCCCCTATGTCCTGCCACTTGACTGTTATGGTGTTGCTTTAACACTTCCAACTTAAACTCGGGGGTACTACTCATAGTCCATCCTTCTTCTGCCATCCGGCCATATCAATTCCTTCCACTTCAACATCTTCGGCTTCCTCTTCATCCTCTTCCTCTAGTACCATTAGTTGTCCATCTTCGAAAAATCTTGCATTCATGCCTGATTTCTCTTCCCCTGAACGTCTAGACAAGCCATCAGGCTTACCTATCTTGGAACCGGGTCTGTAGTGAATATTGTATCTGAACTCAGTCATGTGGAGGTACCAGGTAGCTTGACGGGAGTTGAGCTTCTGTTTGGTGTTGAAATATTGTAGCCCTTGATGGTCTGTATAGACATTCACTGGAACGCTAACCAACTAATCTTGCTACTTCCAGAAGCAATCCACGATTACAAACAACTCTTTATCGTGGATAGGCTAGTTGCGTTGAGCTGCGGAGAGGGTTTTTGCATAGTATTCAACAGGGTGAAGCTGCTTTCCTCCATTGACAACATGGTATTGAGAGAGGATACCAGCAATAGCTTGATTACTAGCATCAGTCTCTATAATTGTCTCGAGTTTCTGTCAAACTGTGTGAGGATGGGAGCAGTGAGGAATCGTTCTCGGTGGTCATCAAAGGCTTGCTGTTGCTCATGTCCCCAACTGAAAGGAACATCTTTCGTTAAGTCGATTAAGGGGCGTGCTTTTGTACTATAGTTGGCAATAAATCGACAGTAGTAATTAGCGAAGTCTAGGAATACTTGAACCTCTTTCTTCTTGGTAGGAATAGGCCACTTGGACATAGTTTCGAGCTTGGAGGGGTCCATTTGGACATGTTGACCATTGATAATATGACCAGGAATAAGGTCTCCTGGACATGGAACTCGGACTTCATGAGGTTAACGGCTAACTCATGTTGGATACATTGCTGAAGAACTTTTTCGACTATTTGTTGATGTTCTTCCTCTGTCTCACCTCCGTAGATAAGTATGTCGTCCAAGTACCAGATATATCCTTCTATATCCTTAAAGATCGTATCCATCATTTCTTGAAATGTAGTGGAGGCATTGGTCAACCCAAATGGCATCACGGTATACTCGAATAGTCTCTTTTTCGTCCTGAATGCTGTCTTCCATTCATCTCCAGGTGTAATCCTAATGAGGTTGTACCCATTTTTGAGGTCCAATCGTGTAAACCATTTACCTCCACAAGTTCTATCGAGTAACTTTGAGATAAAGGGAGTGGGTATTTGTTTGGTATAGTAAGATGGTTAAGGGCTCGGTAATCGACACATAGCCTTAAGGATCCGTCTTTCTTTCGAACAAATAGGATAGGAGTGCCAGCGGAGGAGCGTGAACGTCAGACTTTAGTAGTGAGAAGGTTCTCATCAAGGTACTTCTAGAGTGGTTCATCTTCCTCCCATGTAGTCTTGTAGATAGCCCCGAATGGTATCTTTGCAGTTGGGTCTTGGAGAGGGATTTCGTAGTCCCATGGCTTGTGTTCAGGGAGTCTAGCTGCCTGTTCTATGGTAAAGCAATGTGTGTAATGAGAGTATCGTTCACTTGCATCAATAATAAGCACAATCTTGCCATCCTCAAGTAGCTCTTCACCTTCAAGAACAGAAATAGTAGGAATCCATCTAACAGAATATGGAATAATCAAACCTGTAGAGACCTGTCTCAGGTACCTGTCCTGAGTATCCACTAAAAATTCATTTTCTGTCAACCAAGACAAACCCAAAATAACATCCTTCTTTCCAATATCCAATACTTCGGCATCTATCTTAAACTTACCCAAAAAACGAGAAGAGGAATCCAATATATCAAACCTAGTATTAACAATATATTTTCCTCCAGAAATTCGAGATCCATCTCCCTGCCTAACCTTAACTTCCCTAGCTCTTTTCCAAATTCCCAACTTAATTGCTAACCTTTTTCCAATGACTAGAGCACTAGCTCTACAGTCTACTACTGCTTCTATCTTTCCCCAGCAATAAAAATTCGGACTATCAGAAGGGGAGAGTGTCTAGGAGTACGTCCGACGGTAGGTGATGTACTCCTTATTCTTTTCCCGATTCTTCTTCTTCAGAACCTAACTCAATGATTTTGAGGTGTCCTTTATCAGTCTGAATTTTCTTGTTAGTATGCTCTTGGTTTCGGTTATTAGCGCTAGCATTTGTAGGAGGAGGAGTCTTCAATTGTTTGCCCTCCCTACAGTCTTTAGATAGATGACTACTTCTTCCACACCATACATATCGCCTTTCTTTTGCTCGTTTGTTGATGGTTTGTGAAGGGATGCGGATTGATCCATCTGGCATAGTTGTCGATTCATGACGAGTATTTGCAGTTGTAGCATTCCCTCCTCGAAGTTGTACTCACTCTTCAAAGGTTCTTTTCTTTGATACCGATTGCATTGGAGGGGCATGATGGTTACGGCTTTGAAACTCAGTAGAAATGATATCCATTTCGATAAGCTTTTGTCTCCATTGGTGAGGGAAAGTGCAAAGGTTTTCGTAGTAGGTCATTGATTTACGGAGATCATGGGGAAGGTTGGAGATTATAATATTGATGACCTGTATCTCGGATAGTTTGGCATAATTGTTAAGCCTATCTACCTCCGTTAGATAATCTAAGATAGAACTAGTCTTTTTTAATGCTGCTAGGTCATGATATGCTCGATCTGCCTGGTAGTGGTCCCCATAATACAGTTCCATGGCTTCCTTAACCTCCTTCCAAGTATGATACTTAACTCGGTTAGCCTTCTACCAATCCAATGCTTTTCCATCCATTGATAACCCAACATATGCTAGCTTCTGGTCTTCATTTCAGGTGAGAGTGATGAGAAAGTAATTGTCTATTTGAAGGATCCAGCCTTCAAGGTGTGTTCGGTCCCCTTTGAATTTATTTGGGGGTGGTGCTTTACCTGCTATCTACTTATCTTCGAAGATCCCAAGTCCTACTGGAGGAGGTAGTAGAGGAGTGGGGTCTCTGGGTCGTCTTTGTTCGACTGGTGGTGGAGGAGGTGGTGGTATACCTCCTGCTACTTGCTCGAGTCTTTGTGCTATATTTGCTGGAGGATGCATAGGCTAAGGAGCCTGTACTCATCGTTCTACCCTTTCAAGTCGATCTTGAAAGCTAGTAAATTGTCCTCTCATACTAGTGAATTGTTCTTTCATTCCAGCAAATTGTCCTTCAATACTAGTAAACCTTTACTGATATTGGTCATGGTAGAAGTCAGCTTGTCCTTTAAGATATCGAAGGTTGTGGTGAATTGTCTGAAACTCCTTTGTTTGGTTCTCTTGTCCAGAAATAATAAGGTTCTGGATCTGTAACAGGGCGCTTTGTATATCATTTGATAATTATGCATATTTGTTGGCAGCAGCATTAGCTGTGTTCTGGATATCTGCTGCACTTCGCTGAATGAATTCGGTATGTGCTGTCTGTGTCTGTTGTAGCTGTTGTACCTGTACAAGTACAGCTTGCTTTTCTGCCTCTAAACACTGAACTTGTGCCTTCATGGCAGCGTATCCAGGATCAACAGGAGTTTGGTGGCGAGCTGCTGGTCGCTTGCCCTTAGTGGAGGGTCCTGGATTGGTAGATGGAGCTACTGATGGAGCGACTGATCGTATGATAGGTTCTGGAGAGGGGGGATATAGATCCGAGTCCTATTTGTTGACAGGGGGTGCTCCAGCGTTCCTGAAACTGTGGAATCTAGGATGAGGGAGCATAGTATTGCTCGATAAATTGTTTAGCTCGTTGTTATGCCTGGACAACGCTATCATTATTAGTGTCAGCCATAGGCTCATCAGAGGCTTTACCAAGTAATCCTCTCAACATCGACATGGTTGTAGGGGATTGTGAGATGTTGATATCTATAGAAGTATATAGACAAGCGGTGTAATGTTATAGGCGGGCTGTAACTACGGATATACAAGTCGGCGGAAAGGTAACAAGGAGTTATTTGGTGATAAGTGCAAGTATAAACGCAGTAACAACTCGGGTGTATTGCGGACTCGATAAGAGTAAAGCTATTGAGACTTAGAACACCACTTGGGTCTTATTGTATTAACTATGTAAAAGCGGTGAGTTATATAGAAGCTTAGATCTGATAACGAATAATCAGATCTGGACAGTACTTCCTATAATAGCTTAGTAGCATTGACGTCAGGTCGTTGCCTAACTAGAAAACCACTTCCTATTTAGGAATGCTGCAGTCTGACATACATTGATTAAGCAGCCTGAACTTCAACGTATTGCAGTCAGGCTGATATACAGGATCTAAATTCGAGTATAACCAATAATGATATCTAAATAACAAGCATAAGAATATAATGGAAACATATCGAAGAGAATACATGTATGAGAGCCAACCTCAAAGACACACACTTTAATAGCCAATCCCTTTAACGCTTTATTCCCAAGCATGCTACCCGCATCTGTATGGGTGATCAGTCCATCACAGTTAGCAGCTATAGCAGGGTATTGGTTCCACCAGGGGTGTAGGTCCCTTACCTGAGCCATAACAATACCTCTTCCTCGAGTCTAATACCTCTTTGACCTCCCACTCTTCTTCACCCTTGATTACCACAGGAGGGGGAGGGGGTTGTTTCTACCTTGAAAGGGGATCATCAGCCACTGGCTCAATTTCCGATACATATACAACCAGGTGGCATTTGATGTCTTTGGGGAACCTCAATTGATAGGTATGAGTACCCACAGTGGCTACCACCTCTAATGGACCCAGAAACTTATGGTTGAGCTTACGAGATGGCTGTTCCATCTTGAAGTACCTGCTAGAGAGCCATACCTTATCTTCTAGCTGATACTTGGGGACTGGCAACCATGATCTGTTGGTATATTTGGCTTACCTGGCTTGTGCATATTCCAGCTCAGCTTTCAGAGTAGAGTAGAGCTCCACAATTCCAGCTACGAACTCTTTGGCCGGGGGGTGGATTCTCTGCAAGGGTGCTAAGGCATCTATGAATCAAGGGTGCTAACTGTAATTGGCTAGGAAGGGGGAGGTTTTTGAGGACTCTGAAAACTGGTTGTTGGTGGCGAATTTGTAGGTTGCCAGTAACGAAACCCAGTTGTCCTGCTGCTAATTAATGAAAGCCCTCAAATACTACTCTATGATAGTATTCATCCTCTTCGATTAGCCATCCGTCTAGAGGTAGTAAACTATTGACAGGCAAACTTTGATCCCCAGAAGTTTACAGAAGGCTTGCCAGAATTCTGAGATAAACTGGGGGCCACGGTCGGACACAATCGATTCAGGGAGGCCATAGTACTGGAATACATTATTGAAGTAGAGGTTGGCTAACTCCAGAGCAGAGCAGGTATCTCAACAAGGTATAACATACCTCATCTTTATTAATCAGTCTACTACCATCAGGATGGTGTTAAACCTTATGTCTTCTGGCAATCCCATTATAAAGTCTATAGTTAGGTGCAGCCAGAGTCGATCTGGGATGTCCAGAGGTTTCAGGGTCCTATATGGGGTGTGGCAGACAGGCTTAGTACGTTTGCAAATATGGCAGTTCTGTACATACCATTCTATGTCCTTCTATTGATTGATCGATGTGTATTCCCTAACCAGCAGCTCCAATGTTTTAGCCACTTCTGGATGGCTTGCCGCTAGGGCATCATGGTGTTCCTTGATCAATCATAGGCACAGCTCTCCTTCTAGCACATAGAGCCATTCGAAGTAATAAAGAAGGCCCTTCTAGATGGTACATTCGGTCAGAGAGATCTTTGGATAGTGGCACTGGCCAGAATCTATTGTGGTAATGATTTCTCTGGCTAGAGGGTCTCCTTCGTACGCCTGTTTCAACAGTTGTTGGAGGTTGGTCTCGGCATTAGCCTCAGCATCGGCCTCTGCACCAGCCTCAGCCCCAGCTTTAGCCAGGACATTGGCTGCTAGATCAAGGTTCTTGGGCTTCAATACTACTTGATTTTGGTATTTTAGCCTTTCATCCCCTACTTTAGGGAGATCTCCTGATCTCCTAGTTAGTGCATCTAGCTTACTACCCACTTTTCTAGGCCGATACTTAATCTTGAGGTTGAATCGAGATAAGAACTCCAACCACCTAGCCTGTCATCGGTTCAGTAGCTTAATGGTAGTAAAGTACACAAGATTCTTATGATCGAATAGCACCTCAATGATCCCCTTTACTGATTCCAGATGAGGCCTCCATTCCTCAAAAGCTCAGACAATAGCCATTAATTCCTTATCTTAGATCTTGTAATTACACTCCACCGGAGAGTGCTTTTTAGAGAAATAGGCCACCAGGTAGAGGACTCCATTGACATACTAGGACAGGATTCCAGCGGAGATATAGTCGGAGGCATCCATTTCCATGATACACTCACTATCGAGATCAAAGTGGGCTAGGATCGAGGCTAAGTAGAAGGCTTCCTTAAGCTTCTCGAAGGCTAACTGGGCTTCTGGATTTCACTGGAAGCGCTGGCCTTTTTCCATGCCCTTGGTCTTGGTTAATGCTGTCAGTAGTGCTTCGATCTTCGAATATCCCAGAATGAACCAGTAATAGAAGTTGGCAAATCCCAAGAAGGCCTATATATCCTTGAGGTTGGCTGGAGTTTTCTACTCCTAGATCACAGCGACCTTTGCAGGGTCCATCTGAATGCCCTCCGTAGTGATAATTAGCTACAGATACTTGACCTTCTATATATGGAACTTGCACTTTTCTGGCTTCAAATATAGCCTGACTCCCTCCAGTTTCTCCAGCACTTGTCAGACGTAGATTTTGTGTTCAGCTAAGGAATCTGAGTAAATGAGGATATTGTCAAAGTAAGTAATACAGAATATGTCTAAGAAGTCCTGCAGGGCATTGTTTATAAAGTGCTGGAAAGAGGCCGGTGCATTAGTTAGGCCAAAAGGCATCATATTATACTTAAAATGGCCATATCGTATCTGGAAGGCTATTTTCTATTCCTCTCCCATCAGCAAAAATAATATTTGCGTCCTGTGCGTCAGACGCATGTAACGCACGGGACGATAACTCAAAATCAGGACGCGAACGCTTGTTGCGCTACCGTCCTGATGCACTGGGACGTTGCTCACACGCCTGGGATGGAACACCAATTCTTGGCAGTTGCGCTCGCGTCTAGGACGTACTGTGACATTGCTCACACGCTTGAGACGCAACACCAATGCTGGGCAGTTGCTCTCGCATCTGGGACGCACTGGCAGGTTGCCCCCTCGCCTGGGACGCAACACCAATGCTGGGCAGTTGCTCTCGCATCTGGGACGCACTGGTAGGTTGCCCCCTCGCCTGGGACGCAACACCAATGCTGGGCAGTTGCTCTCGCATCTGGGATGCACTGGGATGTTGCCCCCGTGCCTGGGACGCAAGCATACATGCAACCTTTGTCCCGACACACTTGGAAACACAACCCGCTTACAGCTTGCATCTGCTACGTTCTTACACCAGCCAGCTATGTAGCCGGGTTTGCAACCTTTGAATATGCATGCAGCAGAAATATTCATTGTATTCGCCAATTATTATATACACAGAGAGGTATTTAGCAATAGATATGTACACGGAACATTTGTGCAGCAACACTCGCTCTAACCCTTGGCCTAACCTTCGCTCTAACTCTCGTTGTATCCATCGCTCTAACTCTCGCTCTAATGCTCGCTCTAATTCTCGCTCTAATGCTCTCTCTAATACTCGCTGTAATATGCTGGGAATAATGAGCAAAGGGAAAAAGCGAGGGGAAGGGAAGTATATATACAGGAAAACTATAGTTGCCAAGGCCGACTGCTAAGGCCGACAATTTAGACTTTCCGAAGACAATGAGATAAGGGATAATAAGAGAAGTGGCACGACAGTGATCAACGGTGCTCAGCCCCCCTTTCGCACGCGGGTGCCATACTACACAATGCCTAGCGTGGTAATAGTCATATTGGGAAATCGTAGTCGTAGTACTGCGGAGTTCACGCTTTGTGATATATCCCGTAGGAATTCATGCATGCGCGGGCTTATATAAGTATGTATATGCGAGAAACCCATGTGCTCGCTGCGTATATATATATATGCGAGAAATTCATGCATTCGCGGGCTTATATTATATATATATGCGAGAAATCTATGCATTCGCGCGCTTATATATATATATATGCGAGAAACTCGTGCTTTTGGAGACATATATATATATGTGCGAGAAACTCGTGCTTTCGGAGACATATATATATATGTGCGAGAAACTCGTGCTTTTGGAGACTTATATATATATATGCGAGAAACTCGTGCTTTTGGAGACATATATATATATGTGCGAGAAACTCGTGCTTTCGGAAACATATATATATATATGTGCGAGAAACTCGTGCTTTTGGAAACATATATATATATGTGCGAGAAACTCGTGCTTTCAGATACTTATATATATATGTGCGGGAAACTCGTGCTTTTGGAGACATATATATATATATGCGAGAAATCCATGCATTCGGAGACTTATATATATATATGCAAGAAACTCGTGCTTTTGGAGATATATATATATATGTGCGAGAAACTCGTGCTTTCGGATACTTATATATATATGCCCGTGAATGCATGAATTCCTACGGGATTTATCACAAAGCGTAAACTCTGCACATATCGCAGTACTTGTCTCGTTCGCAGTACCACGACTACGATTTCCCAATATGACTATTACCACGCCAGGCATTGAGTAGTACGGCACCCGCGTGCGAAAGGGGGGCTGAGCGCCGTTAATCACTATCGTGCCACTTCTCTTATTATCCTTTATCTCATTGTCTTTGGAAAGTCTAAATTGTCGGCCTTAGCAGTCAGCCTTGGCAACTATGGTTTTCCTGTATATATACTTCCCTTCGCCACGCTTTTACCCTTTGCTCATTATTCCCAGCATATTACAGCGAGTATTAGAGAGAGGAATTAGAGCGAGCATTAGAGCGAGAGTTAGAGCGATGGATACAACGAGAGTTAGAGCGAAGCTTAGCCCAAGGGTTAGAGCGAAGCTTAGCCCAAGGGTTAGAGTGAGTGTTGCTGTACAAATGTTCCGTGTACATATCTATTGCTAAATACCTCTCTGAGTATATAATAATTGGCGAATACAATGAATATTTCTGCTGCATGCATATTCAAAGGTTGCAAACCCGGCTACATAGCTGGCTGGTGTAAGAACGTAGCAGATGCAAGCTGTAAGCGGGTTGTGTTTCCAAGTGCGTTGGGACAAAGGTTGCACGTATGCTTGCGTCCCAGGCATGGGGCCAACATCCCAGTGCATTCCAGATGCAAGATCAACTGCCCAGCATTGGTGTTGCGTCCCAGGTGAGGGGGCAACGTTCCAGTACGTCCAGATGCGAGAGCAACTGCCCAGCATTGGTGTTGCGTTACAGGCGAGGGGGCAACGTTCTAGTGTGTCCAGACGCACAGGACGCACAGGACGCAAACTCGCGTCCGGACGCTTGGTGGTACGTCCTGACGCACATTTTTTTTTGCTGATGCCCTTAACAATCCATATCAGGTTGTATGCCCCTCTTAAATCCAATTTGGTGAACCATTTTGCCTTGGAAAGCCTGGCTAATATTTCCTGGATTAGTAGTAGGAGGTACCTATTCTTTACCATTATCTCATTCAGGCCATGATAATCAATACACAACTGAAGAAAGCCATCCGATTTCTTCATAAACAGTACCAGAGCACCCACTGGTGAGGAGCTATAGCGAATAAAGCTCTTGTTAAGGTTTTCTTCTAAGTACTTCTTTAAGGCTTCCAGCTCCACATGGGACATTCCATAGAGGGGCCTATAGGGGGGGTTTTTACCTTCTATCAGTGGGATAGTATGGTTGTATAGTTGGTGGGGTGCGAGCTTCTCCATAGTCTTTTCCGAGAACAGGTCAATGAACTCATGGTATTTATCTAGAACTATAGATTTTTACTCCCCCTTAGACCCTGTCTTGTTGATTTCCAGGTTTATATCATATATAAAGAGGGCATGCGCCTTCAGCTTGTGTCTCCTAGTGAGGTAGGTGAAAGCCCCAGCTCCAATGAATTTGATATTGAGGGGTTTTGGTAAGGGGGTTTCAGCAACTATCTGGCTAGGGTCTTTTACCGGAGGTGGTAGAGTACACAGCCCTTTAATGGCAGTCCTTGGGGTACAACAGTGCTTCTTATAATACTCACTATTGAAATTTAAGGTATAAGAGCCAAAGTTAATGGAGACATCATACATTCAAAGCTACGAGATTTCCAGAACAATAGGGTATTTGAGCTTGGTCACAAACATCGGGAGACTTTCTGAGTGGTCTCCAATAGTACTAGGCAAGTATATAAGGTCGGTGATAGCCTCGAAAGAGATAGGGTAGCTATTAATGACATCAAGAAGGCAGTGGGTCTTTAACTTAGAGGTTGGTATGGAATTTTTACTAACGAAGGCCTAATCAATAAATACAATTCCCGAAGCACTACAATCTATGAGAGCTGATATTACTACTGTTTTACTATTGAATTTAATAGTTATTAGTACTACAAAATACTCGCCAAACAAGTGAGATTTATCAATAGACAAAGGTGTGGGTAAAGAAAATACAGACAAAGATAAATAGCTCTGGGCAGGTCCCTTGCTAGTGTTAGTAACTAGGTAAGGGACTCCCCTTTTTCCGACTCTTTAACTTCCTCGATTCGTGACTCAGATATTATATAGGCACCTAGAGAGCGGTTCTTGTAGAGGAGACATGCCACGATGAAGTAATCCCCTTTCCTATAGGCAATATACAACCCATTGTTGCAGCGATGTTCCCTCTCTTCTTGTGTTAGGTGGGGCCTTCCTGATGATAAATCCATGGGGGTGGTGCCGCCTGCTACTAGAGATGGGTGGGCTGGCTTATTAGCTGTAGCTTGGGTCTGAGGGCTAGGGTTCTGGAGTTGAGTTTGTTGCTGGGGATACTGAACTTTAACAGGAGGCTGCTAGGTACTAGGGGCACTGGCCTAGACTCTCAACCTAGCCATCTTTTGCTCCATTTTGGATGCCTGATCAATAAATTTATCCAGGGTTTTAACATCTGGAGATTGGAGGAGGGCTTGTTTGAGCTTAATATTGAGGTCTTCTTTGAACTGTTCCAGCTTCACCCGATCATTCCACTCTACCTCCGCTGCCAACCTTAAGAATTCTGCCACGTATGTTGAAAGGTTGTAGCCCTTCTGTTTTAGTGCTCAGGAAGTGTGAGTGGCCATACCTATAGGGTCTGGGTCTCCGAAGACATGGTTGAGGATCGTAAGCAGAGTAGTGACATTAGGGAGGTTGAAGCAGTTATCGAGCATATAGGGTTGGACCTGGTCCAAAGCTCTGCCCTCCAATTGGCCATATATATAAGCTAATCGGTGCTGAATTGTAGAGAATTTTATAGCATCTCTAGTTAGCTTGATTTTGATGGAATTTTTCCAGGCTTTTAGGCAAGTCCTGTCACTATTAAACTTTGGTAGAGTAGGGAGATTCTAGGTCTTGGGTGCCTATGATACTTGGGGTGCTGGGGCTACTTGGATCGTGTCCAGGGCTCTATTCAGGCTCTAGATAGTCCTTCTTTTATTGATCAAGTCGTTCTAAGCAGTTGTGAGGTCAGCCTTGTAGGAGAGAAGGTTTTCGGTAAGTATCATGACCTCGTCATTAGTTATTGTCTGTTTTTGTTGTCCTTCATATATAGCTGATTCCAGCTATTGACCTAATGTATCTGCAGCAAGGTAGATATCGATAATAGTCTGGCGATAGCTACCGAAGTTGGCCTAGTTCATAGGGATGGGTAGGGCTTACCAGGCCCAAAATCTGACTGTGAGTGTGGGAGTGGTGTCTTGGTTAGACATTAAGCATACTGGTTGATCAGAGTGATCCAACGTAGTGTAATGAGGGCTTAGGGGATAAGGTAATGAAGGGGTATGCCAAAGCAAGGGTAAGGCTAGGGTAATACATATGTAGGAATGCTACATATGTGACTAGGGGAAAAGGCTAGGACAGGGGTAAGGGCAAGGGCAAGAGAGGTACATAGGTGTAGTAGGAGGTAGCAGAGCTGCAGAGCTGTTCACAAGATAAGGAGGTGCACAAGAGAGGTGCACAAGCGCTAGGAGAAGCAAGGTCCTGTATTAGGGATACAAGATGTTGGATAGGGATCCAATGACAGTACGTGGGACAGGGGCTATTGTAACGACGGCTCTGCGGGCAAGGCGACCAAGGGGTACGCCGGGGCAAGGGCAAGGCAAGGATAACACACACGTAGGAACGCTACGTGTATGACCAGGAGGAGGCTGAGACGGGAGGCAAGGGCAAGAGGTAAGAGGGCAGAGGGCAGGGGACACGAGACACGTGGGAGCAGTTGCCGCGTGTGTCAAGGGAGGCAGCAGGCTGAAGAGTTGAGGCAAGACAAGGAGGTGCACAAGGGAGATGCACCAACGTGGAGAGAAGCAAGCCCTGTATTGGATATACAAGACGTTGGATGGGGATCCAACAAGAGGGTGGAGAGAGCAAGCTATATATACAAGATTCCTTCCTGGCTGGCCAAGGCCACTGGAAGGAATAAGGTTCCCGAGACCCCTTATCTCGGGAACAGAGATAACAACAATATCAATCAACAATAACGAGAGTCGGACGGAATCCTGTCTGACTCTCAAACCCAGCTAGGAAAGGACGGTTGTGACACTATCCCCCCTTTAGGCTCGGAGCCCCAGCGATGAAAGACAAGGCGAAAGGCAAGACAAAAACAAACAAACAAAACAGGCGACTAAAACCAATAACCCATAACACAACCCCAACGCCAGAAGTACGTACCAATAATAATCCCAATAACAACGACAATAATAACAGTGACAAAACAACCCTAATAACCAATTCCAGGACGACAAGAACATTATTGGGCGGGGCGAGGCTTCCGGAGGTAATGCTGGTGGAACAGGGTGACCAAGTCCGGTGCGTTTTCCAGGTCCTCCGCTAGTTGCCAGGTCGTCTCCTCATCTCCCAGCCATTTGACCTTATATTGCAGGTGCCCATACCTTCTTCGGGAGTCCAGCACTTCCTCTACCTCCCATTCCTCCTCACCTTCGATAACTACAGGGGAGGTGGAGGGTGTTTCTGGCCGGGGAGAGAGTCGCTAGCGGCAGGCTCGATCTCGGAGACATGGACGACCGGGTGGCATTTAATGTCCTTGGGAAACCTCAATCGATAGGCATGAGTACCTACAGCGCCTAGCACCTCGAAGGGGCCTAAGAACTTATAGTCCAGTTTGCGGGAGGGCCGTTCTGTTCGGAAGTGTCTGCTGGATAGCTATACTTGGTCCCCTGGGTGGTATTTAGGAGCTGGCAACCGGGACCCATTGGCATACTCCGCTTGCCTGGCTTGGGCATAGGCCAACTCAGCCTTCAAGGTAGTATAGAGTTTTGTGATCTCTGTTGCAAAGTCCTTGGCTGGGGCATTCTCCCTGGCCTTGTGCAGAGGTGCCAGGGAGTCTATGAACTGAGAGTGCCAGCTATAATTGGCCAGGAATGGGGAGGTCTTCAGGGTCTCGGAGAAGTGGTTGTTGGCGGAGAACTCGCAGGTCACCAGCAACGAAACCCAGTTATTCTGCTGATAATTGATGTATGCCCTCAGGTACTGCTCCATGATGGCGTTCATGTGTTCTGACTGACCATCAGTTTGAGGGTGGTATGCCGTGGACAGGTGTACTTCAATACCCAGCAGCTCATAGAAGGTTCTCCAGAAGTCGGTGACGAACTGAGGGCCGCGGTCTGAGACAACCGACGCCGGGAGGCCATGGTAACGGAAGACATTATTCAGGTAAAGGGATGCCAATTCAGGGGCTGAGCAGGTGTCTCGATAGGGTATCATATGCCTCATTTTTGTCAACCGATCCACTACCATTAAGATGGCATTGAATCCCAAGTCTTCTGGCAATCCGGTGATGAAGTCCATAGTCAGGTGTTGCCAGGGTTGTTCTGAAACTTCCAGGGGCTTTAGGGTACCATAAGGAGCATGGCAGGTAGGTTTGGCATGCTTGCAGACATGGCAATTCCATATGTACCGTTCCATATCTTTCTACTGATCGATCCAGGTGTATTGCCTAGTTAGCAGCTCTAGGGTTTTAGCTACTCCAAGGTGGCCAGCGGCTAAAGTGTCATGGTGTTCCCTGATCAGGCTAAGGCGCAAGTCCCCTTCCGGTACGTATAGTTGATCCAGGTGGTATAGAAGGCCATCCTGAACGGTGCATTCAGCCAGGGAGATCTTGACATGACGGCGCTGTCCAGATTCCACCATGGCGATTATATTCTTAACCAGGTCATCCTCCGCATATGCCTGTTGTATCCGCAGGAGGGGATCTGCTCTAGGGTCCGCTTCAGCTTCAGCATCCGTATCCGCAAGGGTATTGGCCGCTAGGTCGAGATTTTCAGGTTTCAGTACCACCTGATTCTGGTACTTCAGCCTTTCATCCCCCCCTTTAGGGAGATCTCCTGATCTCCTGGTCAGTGCATCCGGCTTACCCCCAGCCTTTCCAGGCCGATACCTTATCTTGAAGTTAAACCGAGAGAGGAATTCCGACCACCTAGCCTGTCAGCGATTTAGCAACTTAGTGGTTGTGAAGTACTCTAGGTTCTTATGGTCAGAGAGGACCTCGATAACCCCCTTTGCTGATTCCAGGTGTGGTCTCCATTCCTCGAATGCTCGCACAATGGCCATTAACTCCTTATCATAGATTTCGTAATTACACTCTGCCGGGGAGTGCTTTTTGGAGAAATAGGCCACTGGGTGAAGGACTCCATCGACATACTGGGACAGGATTCCAGCGGAGACATAGTCGGAGGCGTCCGTTTCCACGATGCACTCGCTATCAGGGTCAAAATGGGCCAGGATTGGGGCTGAGCAGAAGGCTTCCTTGAGGTTCTGGAAGGTGGATTGGGCTTCTGGATTCCAGTGGAAGGCCCTTTTTGTCAGGTATGAGCCAGCTTCTACCTTCGTTTTCGTCAAGGCCGTCAGGGGTGACACGATTCTTGTGTATCCCAGAATAAATCGGTGGTAGAAGTTGGCAAATCCTAGGAAGGCCTGCACATCCTTCAAATTGGCTGGGGTTTCCTACTCTTGGATTGCAGTAACTTTAGCGGGGTCCATCCTAATACCTTCTGTAGTTATGATCAAGCCCAGGTACTTCACCTCTTAGACATGGAATTCGCATTTTTCAGGCTTAAGGTACAGCCCAGCCTGCTCCAGCTTCTCTAGCACTTGTCGGACGTGGATCTTGTATTCCGCTAGGGTATCCGAGTAGATGAGGATATCGTCCAGGTAGGCAGTGCAGAATACATCCAGGAAGTCCCGCAGAGTGTTATTGATAAAGTGCTGAAAGGAGGCGGGGGCGTTGGTTAGGCCGAAGGGCATCACATTGTACTCAAAATGGCCATATCACGTCCGAAAGGTAGTTTTCCACTCCTCCCCCTCAGCAATTCGTACCAAGTTGTAGGCCCCTCTCAGATCCAATTTGGTGAACCATTTGGCCTTGAAGAGCCTGGCTAATATCTCCTGGATCAGGGGCAAGGGGTACCTGTTTTTTACCGTAATCTCATTCAGGCCACGATAATCCATGCACAACCTAAGGGAGCCGTCCGATTTCTTCACAAACAATATGGGTGCACCTGCTGGGGAGGAGCTATGGTGAATGAAGCTTTTGTTAAGGTTTTCCTCCAAGTACTTCTTCAGGGCTTCCAATTCCAGTCGGGACATTCCATAGAGTAGGCCGTAAGGGGGGGTTTTACCTTTTATCAGCGGAATCGTGTGGTCATATGGTCAGTGAGGTGCGAGCTTCTCCGCGGCCTTCTCTGAGAACAAGTCGATGAATTCATGGTATTCACCTGGAACTATGGACTTCCATTCCTCTCTCGACCTCGTCTTATTGATTTCCAGGTTCACCTCATGTATGGAAAGGGCATGCGCCTTCAGCTTGTGTCTCCTAGTGAGGTAAGCGAAAGCCCCTGCCCAAATAAAGCTAATATTCAGGGGCTTTGGGGGAGGTTAAACAGGGGGAGTAGGGGGAACGGGGGGAATGGGAGGAACAGGGGGAACGGGGGGAACGGGGGGAATGGGGGGAATGGGGGGAACAAGGGGAGCAGAGCAGTGAGCAGCATTGATGTATGCGGGCTGGTGTACCACCTGGGTTGGGTAGATTATCGGGGGTGGTAATGCACATAGCCTCGTGACGGTGATTTTTGGACCTCCACAGTTTGTTCTACAATAATGGCTGTTGAATTGCAAGGTGTAAGAGCCAAAGCTGACTGACACATCGTGCATTCTGAGCCAGGGGATCCCAAGGACAATTGGATATTTTAGTTTGGTTACGAACATTGGAAGGTCCTCCGAATGGTCTCCAATGGCACTGGGCAGACACGCAAGGTGGGTAATAGCCCCAGAAGAGATAGAGCGGCCGTCAATGACATCAAGAAGGCGGGGGGTCTTTAGCTTGGAGGTTGGGATGGAATTCTTACTGACGAAGGCCTAATCAATGAAGGCAATTCCTGAAGTACCACAATCTATGAGAGCTGATGTGACCACTGTTTTACGATTGAATTTGACAGTTATAGGTACAACGAAGTGCTCGCCAAACAGGCGAGACTCATCAATAGACATAGATGTAGGCAAAGAAAACGCAGACAAAGATAAATGACCTAGGGCAGGTCCCTTGCTAGTGTCAGTAACTAGGCAAGGGACTCCCCTTTTCCCGACTCTTCCCCAACTTCTTCGATCCTGGCTTCCGAGATGGCATGAGCGGCTAGGGAGCGGTTTTTTCGGAGGGAACATGCCGCAATAAAGTGGTCCCCTTTTCCACATACAATGCACAACCCATTAGTGTGGCGGCGGTCCCTTTCCTCTAGGGTTAGTCGAGGCCTTCCCGATGATAGGTCCATAGGGGTGGGCCCTCCTGCCACCAATGATGGATGTGCTGGTTTATTGGCAGGGGCCTGAGCTGTCTTGGTGGCATGGTGTTGCTGAGGCTGGAGTTGTGGGAGACGGGGTGCTGGCCTGAATGTGGGGTGGTTGCGGAGCTGGGATATCCGCTGTTCCACCCGGGAAGCCTGGTCAATTAATTCGTCAAGGGTTTTGGCTTCCGGGAGGCTGACCATGGCCTGCTGGATTTCGTCATTTAGCCCTTCCTAGAATTGCTCCAGTTTGGACTGGTCATTCCATCGGACCTCCACTGCCAGTCTCGAGAATTCTACCACATAAGTGGACAGATCGGTGTTTTTCTGCCTAAGGGCTCGGAGGGCCCTACTGGCAGTGCCAACGGTATCGGGGTCCCCGAACGCCCTATCCAGGATTGTAAAAAGGGCCGAGATATCGTTAAGCTTGATCCCAGTTTCGAGGACATACGGCTGGATCTGGTCACAAGCTTTCCCCTCCAGCAAGGCGAAAACGTATGCCAGTCGATGTTGTTCTGACGGGAATCTGGCAGAATCCCCGTTCAGCTTGAGATTGACAGCATTTTTCCAGGCTCATAGGCGAACCCGGTCCCCATTGAACTTGGGGGGTATTGGAATGCTTTCGGTCTTATTGCTACTGGCTGCTGTTGGTATTGCAAGGTTCCTTAGGGTGCGGCTGAGGTTTTGGACCGTAGTCCATTCGTTGGCCAGGGCAAGGTTCAGATGGTCGAGATCGGTCTGGAGGACCGTGATTTCTTCGTCGGCAGATCTCAATTTTTGTTCAGCCACGGCCAGGCTGTTTTCAGCCACGGCCAGGCTGTTGCCGAGTTCGGCCCCGATAGCATCTATGGCCTTAAAGATGTCGATGATTTCTCGACGGTAGGCATTCAACTCGTTCAAGCCTGAGGGTATGGGGGAGCTCCTCCAGGTTTGAAACCTGACAGCGGGTGGTGGGAGAGCTGCTCCTGACATGACTGCGTACTAGCTGGTCCAAAGGATCCAATGTAGTGTAACGATAGCTCTGGAGGCAAGGCGACCAAGGGGTACGCTGGGGCAAGGGCAAGGCTAGGATAACACACACGTAGGAACGCTATGTGTGTAACCAGGGGGAGGCTAAGACGGGAGGCAAGGGCAAGAGGCAAGAGGGGCAGAGGGTAGGGGACACGAGACACATGGAAGCAGTTGCTGCGTATGTCAAGGGAGGCAGCAGGGCTGCAGAGTCGAGGCGAGATAAGGAGGTGCACAAGGGAGATGCACCAACGTGGAGAGAAGTAAGGCCCTGTATTGGATATACAAGACGTTGGATGGGGATCCAAAGAGAGGGCGGAGAGAGCAAGCTATATATACAGGATTCCTTCCTGGCTGGCCAAGGCCACCAGAAGGAATAAGGTTCCCGAGACCTCTTATCTCGGGAACAGAGATAACAATGATATCAATCAACAATAACGAGAGTCGGACAGAATTCCGTCTGACTCTCAAACTTGGCTAGGAAAGGATGGTTGTGACAGCTATATATACATAATTTCGGGCCAGGGTAACGGAAGGAATAAGCTTCCCAAGATCCCTATCACGGAAGCTAAGCAAGGTAACAATAACAACAACCTATCACCTACGATCGTAAGTGATGACAAAGACAACAATAGCAATGACCTATCACCTGTGATCACAGGTGATGGCAAGGACAACTGAGCACACGGTTGTTACAACACCTCTACTATATTATAGTCACAGGTAATGATAAAGATAATGATAGCAATAACCCATCACTTATGTTATAGTAGTCTCATGCCAAGCCTCTATGAGCAAAGTTAGCTTCACATTTACTGAGTGTTATAGGTAATGCTGAGGGCAATAATAATGATAACCCATCACCTGTGATTGCAGGTGATGACAAAGAGAATAATGGCAATAACCTATTACCTGCATTATAGGTAATGCTAAGGGCAACAATAATAATAACCCATCACCTACAATTGTAGGTGATGATAAAGACAGGAATAGTAATAACCCATCACCTATATCGTAGGTGATGTCAAGGGTAACAATAACAATAACCCATTACCTGTGTTATAGATGATGACTATGACAAGGACAACTGAGCATACAGTTGTGATACTATCCCCCTTTTAGGGTGAAGCTTCAGCAATAAGAGACTTGGGCACGTCAACCAGTAAATAATATAGAAAACAATAACAAGTGCAATAACGAGGACCTCAACCCTAACTCCAAACAACAACAAGAACAAAATCAACAACAAGAAGGCTAAGTCATGACCTTAGTTAACTGAGTGAGGCTTCTTAAAGTATTGCTGGTAGAACAGGGTACACTATTGAAAGTCAAGGTATAAGATCTAAAGTTAACAGAGATATCATACATTTAGAGCCAAGGAATCTTCAGAACAATAGAGTATTTGAGCTTGGTCATAAATATCAGTAGGCTCTCCGCATAGTCTCCAACGGTGCTGGGCAGACAAGTAAGATT